>OY992538.1:146925596-147395596 GCA_963921195.1 Pegoplata infirma
GTTAGGGAAAAAATTTGCATTACCGGTAAATCAAAAAAATTTTTCTCCGATTAATATAATTGCGGATATTGAACAATGTATCCAAGACATAGATGAAAATTCTGACAAGGAAAAAGATATTGCTAGAACTAAACTAGCAAATGGTATAAGCTCTTTTAAAAGAAAATTTAGAAATACACCTAAGGAAAAATTTATTTCAACAGTTTTCGAAAAAACTAAAAAATTTTTAAAAAACATCAAGATTTGATAATAATAAAAGCAGATAAGGGTAACAAAACGGTAGCCATGTATAAACAAGAATATGAACAAAAGATGGAAAATATTTTAGAAGATAGAAACACTTATAGAACAATACGAACTGATCCTACCCATAAGCTTCAAAAACAAAACAACAACATCATTTCCGAGTTAGAAAAAAATGGATTCATTGATATGTGGCAAAAGCGTAAACTTATTTGTCATGCGGCTACTGCACCCAGAATTTACGGGTTACCAAAAATCCATAAGCCGGACGTTCCTCTTAGGCCAATTGTGTCGTCAGTACAAGTGCCATGTTATAGCCTGTCCAAATATTAGGGAACAATTCTCAACAACATTATTTCTAGGGAATACAATATTAAAAATTCTATTGAATTAAAAAATCATTTGGTTAATATAAAACTTGAGACACATGACATATTAGTTTCCTTTGATGTTATCTCACTATTTACAAATATACCTGTACACACAGCAATCAAAAATATTATGGAAAAATGGCCGACAATCAAACAGTTCACTAATATCCCAAGACCAAAGTTTTGGAAATTTTGAAATTCTGTTTGACAGATAATAATTACTTTGTTTATGGTAGAAAGGTAATAAACCAAATTTTTGGAATGCCAATGGGCAACCCGCTCTCGCCAACAATAGCTGATATTGTTCTTGACAATTTGTTGGACGATGCAATATTAGAATTGAAAAACAAAAATATTAATATTAAATACATAGCAAAATATGTAGACGACATTTTTGCTATAATTAACAAAGACGATAAAGATGAAATTCTTAAAACTTTTAATTCACACCACCAAAAAATCAATTCACCCTTGAATTAGAGGAAAACAATGAAATAGCATATCTTGACGCAAAACTACGCAGAAGTAAGGACACAATTGTTTTTAATTGGTACTCTAAGGAAACAGCTTCAGGTAGACTCATGAATTTCAACGCTACACAACCCAGGAGTCAAATCATTAATACAGCGAAAAACTTTATAGAGAGGGTATTGAAAATCAGCGACGAACTATTTCATCATAAAAACATAAATAAAATTTATGAAATTTTAACACAAAACAGTTTTCCAAAAAAATTAATTAAATCTTTAATTGATGACGTAAATAGGCGGTTAAAAAATAATAACATAATTGACAACACTGTTGAAAAAGAAAATAGGAAATTTTACAGTGTACAATACATCCCTGGCCTTACTGACAATAGAAACATGAGAGAAACACTGAAACAAAATAACATATGTTTTGCGTACAAACCTAACAAAACAACAAGTGCAATATTTACGAAAATAAAAGCGCCAGTGGAGAAACAACAACAAAGTAATGTTGTTTATGAAATCAGGTGTAAGGGAAATGACAAAGAACAATGTAATCAAATATACATTGGAACAACAAAGAGGGCGTTATCTACAAGGATCGGAGAACATAAAATGGACATTGCAAAGCAGAAGGAGACCACAGCATTAGCTATGCATATAATTGAATCTCAACATGTACCAGATTTCAAACAAATAAGAATATTAGACAAAGAAGACTCTACAAGGAAACGATTTACTAAAGAAAGCTTAAGGATCCAACAAAACATTAAGAATACGATGAATTTAAAAGAAGATACGAACAACATTTGTGCAAGTTACCGAGTCGCCATAAAATAAGTTGTGTTGTAAAAAATATGTTTTTTAAAAATAACTCAATGTTTTATGTTGTTACGTTATATATGTTAAATGTAAATTTTGTCATTTTGATGTAATAATATAAAAAAAATGTAAGTTTTCAATGTTATTTGTTAAAAAATTTTGTTAATAAATGTTATGTTTTTATTAAATAGACGTATCCCCAGAAGAAGTCGACAAAAAATCGACGAAACGTCGGGAAAAAATGTATTAAAATTGTGTTTTAATTACATTAAAGATTTTAGGCCGTATTAGCTTAATAAGGAAATACAAAGGAATTTAAAAATTGGCCAAATAGAAAAACAACAAAAATAATTATTTTTATTTAAAAAAAAATATATTTTGTTTTCTTTATAATGGCTAGAAAATAATAATACTCAAAAATCGCAAAAATCCTAGAAAAATACATAAAAATCGCCAAAAGTCTATTTTTAGTTTTTGTATTTAAAAATCCATTTAAAAATTACTTCTACTTCTGCTAATTACTTCTAAAATCTGTCTATAGGCAATAAATTTCACTCAAAATTCATTTATGCTTGTTTTCTGCACTAATGCAAAGATCCCAATCGATCTATGCACCGAACCAAATACGGCAGTAATATTTACGAAAAAGCATGTTGATTTGACGAAAGAACAATCATTATACAGCTAACAAAACAGGGGTGTTGATTTGAATAAAATTTTCGTTAATTTATATTTGAGATAAATTTGACGAAATTTCTTCAAATTAACAGAATTATTTTCGTCAATTTGAATAAAATAGTTTATTCAATTTTAATAAATATCATCAATTTAACTAAATAATTTTCGTTGATTCCACGATATTTTACTAAATTTTTCTACCCTTACAAAAATAAAATATCCATAAATATTATTTTTGTTATTATTTTAATTTTTTTTATTGAATAGAATATTTTAATATTTAAAGAACTTAAAAAATTTTAACTATAATAAACAAAAAAAAAAAAAATACAAAATAAATAATAATTGAACTAATTTAAATACACTGAAAAAAAAAACTTTCGTGATATAAATGAAACAGATTCATTATTTTGTTTTCATTTAACCAATGAAGAAATTCATAAGCTCATTGTAATATCATACATATTGGAAACGAATTTCATAAAATTAGCTTCATAAGATTTCGTAGTTTCATTAAAAAATGTCATTAAATTTTGTTTACAAAACTTATTGTTTTTGACACCTGTAGTGTCGCGTCTGTTTACTCTGTACGCGCAAAATGTTCTTCTTCTTCTAATAAACGCGCAAAATGGAAAAAAGCTGATAACAGCAGCAGGAATTTGTTTAGTGTTTTTTTTTTTAATGTTTACAATAAAAAATTAAAATGAAATGTAATCAATAAATTATATATTTACTAAAATATGTAATATATTTTAAATTTTTGAGTGGTTTTATTTTTTATGATATAGTAAAAGTGTGTGTGAGAAAATTTAGTGAAGTTTATAAATAAAAAAAATTTAAAATGGTTTTGTGATCTTGTCAGTGATTTAAAATAAAATGTTTATTATTAACTTTATATTCACTTAAATCCGTGATGTTTTATTGTTTTTGTTGTTTAATAATGCATTACAATTTAAGGCAAACTTGCGTTTTATGGGGTACTCCATATGAGGCACTCCAGTTCTAGAATTAAAAATAAAAAAACAAAATAAGTGATTAGTGGCGCCAGGCCCCTCCAGATCCTAAGGGTCCAGGGACTTCTGGTATGTGTTGGTTCTTTATTTAGAAATAAATTAACAACAAATCTTCTGCTTATCCGGCCTTCGGCCGGTCGCAGGACTTACGAACTCCATCCCTTAGACGCTTGCGGACAGGATCCCCCGCCTCTCAGGAAAATAAAATGCTTGGGGATTTACGTGTTTAATATTTTTATGATAAAAATTACTAAAATTGACTTGGCCGGCTCCACTAAAAAGTAATTTAGTTTTTTGATTCTAGAACTGGTGACGTTTCAAGGGATTTCAATTTTGCAGTGCCCCATAAACAGTAATTCAGCCCAATTTAAGGTTGGAATTAAACTTTGTGTGAGAAAACTAAGTGAAAACTATAAATAAATGTGCAAATGTGCAATTAAATAAAATTTCAGTGGCACTAATGTATCATACTTGCTTTTTTTAAGTAAGTACTAGTTCCTAACTTTATTAGGGGTTTTCTATGAAAATTTCGATAACTTCACCAAAAATTTTTAATTTATCGTAATTCCCATAGAAAAACCCTAATAAAGTTAGCAAGTAGTTACTTGAAAAATGCAAGTATCATAAGCACATTACCAACTAATTTTTCACATTTAATCAGTGAATACTTTCATACATTTCATGAAAAACTTCATAAAACGATTCAAACAAGTTCTACGAATATTTTCATTATTTATATGTAACTTTTCATTGAAAGGAACTTTAATGAAACCAGTTTCATAAATCAAATGAAATCTGTCTTCGGTTGAAAACGTGAGTCATTTTTCATAAAGCTGATGTCAATTTTCATTATTTTCACGAAGCTTTTTTTTTCAGTGTATAAACTTACACAAAGGGGAAAACTAATGACTTTTTACAGCAAATGACGAAGGAATATTTCCAAATTCCAGACGGAAACTTGTTTATCTTTGAACCCTTGTCAATATAATATGTATGTAGAATACCTAAAAACATTAATAAAAATTAGTTGTTTGTAAATTTAATTTTTATATAATCATTACTTACATGAAGTTTCTCAAAATTTAAATATGTTTTCACATGAAATTTTGCAGCATTTGAAGACGCATTTTACCATGCCAAAAATGGCATAAAAACTAATAGCTTTAGGCAATTGGATAAAATTTCTTTAAAAAATAAATTAATTTTCACAAAAAATACACTTTTTTCACGACGCTGCACATTGAAAAAATAATGGCGTCTAAACTAATAATATTAGTCAATTTGACGAAATTTTGTCAATTTGACGAAATTTTGTCAATTTTACTTCTTCAGAGGATGTAAACTTGACGAAATTTCGTTGATTTGAATAAAATTTGTTGAATCTTAAAAAAAAAATTGACAAAATTTTGTTAAAGATCTACGAAAATTTTTTGTTGATTTTACCTACGAGATTTGGTTCGATGTGATTATCGATCTTGAATATTTCTTAATTTTCTTATCGCTATTTTTACTCAACAACAGTTTACAACAGCGTAAAATTGGAAAAAAAAGTAATTAATTTTTTTTTGTGATTCGCGTATTATAGTTTTTGACTCTCCTGGACACTGGACAAATTCCCAAATGTTTTTTATTTTGTTTTAATTCATAAAGAGCCACTTAGACGAGCAGACTTGTAGAAAGTCTGTCGAAAATGTTAAAAAAAAGTTTTAACTGTCTAAGCACAGAAAAAGTAAATAAAATTTGATAATTTGAAATAATGGCTCTACTAATCTTTTGAAAATATTCAGGAAATAATTTGACAAAATCGCCAGTCATTTTGTAAATCGCCAAAAAATCGCCACGTCGCCAAATCGAAAAACACGTCGCCAAATACATTTTAAAATCGCCACGTTTGGCGAGAAACCGCCATATCTGACAGCCCTGACGCACACAAGGAACGAAATTGCCAAAAATATTTTTTTGCTTTAAAATCGTCAGGTGATTATTGTTTTAGCCTATACGCCATTTTTGAAAAAAAAAATGAGTTAGGAATTGATTATATATGGCGACAATATTCTCTTTTAATTTCTGAAATCAATTTTTTGATATCTCGTATAGAATCTGAGATATTTAGCATCGACTTTGCTCTATATCCACATTTTTTATGTTCACTGAGCATTGTTGTGCTACATACCACAATTTTTTGCACATGGAGCAAATTTTGCATACAAACATAACAAAATTATATTTTGCTATTGTTTTGCTTCATTAGCTAATTTTTGCCTTATTTTGAGAATGCGCTCCCTACACTCAAAAAAAAAACCTTGTAAAGTTACCAAAAAATCTCGTGATTTTACAAGGCTATTCTCGTAAAATATGACGTAGGTAAAATTCTCGTAAAATTACGAGGATTTCCTTGTAATTTTGAATGCGCCAAAATTTGGTAAAATAACCAATTTTATTGGTAAAAATATTGGTTTAAAACCGGAAAAATAAAAAAAAAAAATGGTAAACTTACAAGAAAAAATGGTAATTATGTTTAAAAAAATGGTAAATTTACAAACCAAAATGGTAAGTTTACAAAAAAAAAATTGTTAAACAACATAAATCCTCGAAATAAAATCATTTTTGTAAAATAACTGTTTATTTTTGTAAATTAACTAGAATCCTCGTAATAAATTTTTCAAAATATTGTCAACTTTTTTTTTAAATATTTTTCAATAAAAAAAAAAATACAACAATATAAATCCTCGTATAACAAAATTTTTGTAAAATAACAGTTTTTTTTTGTAATTCAACTAGAATCCTCGTAATAAAAACTTTGTTGTAAAATTACAGTTTTTTTTTGTAAAATAACCTTTCAAAATGGTAGAATACAATTACGAAAATAAACTTGTAAAATTACCAATAAAACTGTAGTTCTCGTTTGAGCAAAGTACAAGATTTTTTGTTAAAAAACAAGGAAAATTGTTAAATATTGGTAGAACGGGATTACAAGGCATTTTACCAGGCGTTTTACCAGTTTATTTTTTTGAGTGTAGATGTGAGTTACATAACTAAATTTGTTTTATCTCCATGTTTACAGGGTGTCTCTGTTCATTCATTTAATTTGCTCCACGTCAAAGAAAACATCACATTTAAAAAATAAAATTTGAAATGGAGCACAAAACGGCAAAATGATATTTTAGTAAAACCATTCAAACTTTTAATTTATAGCATTTAAATGCATGAAAATTCACAGTTTTTTTAAAAACAGATGAAGCAATGAATTAAGAGCATTAAAAATAAATCTATCAAGTATTTTTTGAGAAAATTGATTGTAAACCTATATTATAGTTTTTCTCAAAACCGAGTTGATGGCGTATAGGCTAAAACAATAATCACCTGACGATATAACAAAAAAGGAAACAGCTACAAAGTCATAAAGACATAAAAAATCGGGATTCCAAAAGGAATTTAAAAGAAGACATTGCATTGAAATTCAATGGAGTGGCTGTACATCGCAATAAATATTTGAAAAAGTGAAAATTTTAGCACGAAAAGGTAGAGTTGTCAAAACCGATTTCCAAAGTATTCGAAAAATCGATATTTTTCTATTTTTCCGGTTTTTTAAAACCGTTTTTTTGAAAGGCCGGTTTTCGAAGTATTCGAGAAACCGATTTTTTGGTCTCGAATAATCGACTTTTTTATATATAATTTTTTTTTTATTATTTTGCATTCAATGTCGTTTTTTAGTAGCCCTCTCAAAACTTTGAAGAACATTTTAATTATACCTTAAAAGAAATTCAAAATACTGTATTGAAAGAGGGTTGCGACTAGATACTACACTCAAAAAAATAAACTGGTAAAACGCCTGGTAAAATGCCTTGTAATCCCGTTCTACCAATATTAAACAATTTTCCTTGTTTTTTCACAAAAAATCTTGTACTTTGCTCAAACGAGAACTACAGTTTTATTGGTAATTTTACAAGTTTATTTTTGTAATTGTATTCTACAATTTTGAAAGGTTATTTTACAAAAAAAAACTGTAATTTTACAACAAAGTTTTTATTACGAGGATTCTAGTTGAATTACAAAAAAACTGTTTTTTTTGTAATTTTTTTTTTTTTTTTATTGAAAAATATTTTTCAAAAGTTGAAAAAATTTTGAAAAATTGATTACGAGGATTCTAGTTAATTTACAAAAAACAGTTATTTTACAAAAATGATTTTATTACGAGGATTTATGTTGTTTAACAATAAAAAAAATTGTAAATTTACCATTTTGGTTACCATTTTTTTAAATATATTTACCATTTTTTCTTGTAAGTTTAACATTTTATTTTTTTTTTATTTTTCCGGTTGTATAACAATATTTTTACCAATAAAATTGGTTATTTTACCAATTTATGGCGCATTCAAAATTACGAGGAAATCCTCGTAATTTTACGAGAATTTTACCTACGTCATATTTTACGAGAATAGCCTCGTAAAATCACGAGATTTTTTGGTAACTTTACAAGGTTTTTTTTTTGAGTGTACATAGATAAATTATCTAAAAGATCTTCCAAATTAGATCTGTTTTACAAGGCATTACTGAAAAGTAATAAGCGTAATAATTTTTGTTGTTTTTTCAAGTAACTACAATCAAAAAAACTTTTTTTTGCTACATCCTATTTGTCAACAATTCCTTGTAATTTTACAAGCTTTTTACCAATAATTTTGTAATTTTACCAGCTTTTTACCAAGTAAATCGTAAATTTAAAAATTTTTTGACGTAATAAAACTTACAAGGAGGTTTCGTGTTTTTACTAGATTTTTTGTTACCTCCTTTTTTACGAGAATTCCTATACAAAATTACGAGCTCTTCGTAATTTTACAAGATTTTTACCAATAAAATTGTAAATTTACAAATTTTTTGGCGCAGAAAAACTTACAAGGAAATCTCGTGAATTTACAATTTTTTTTTGTAAAAAAACCTTAGAAATTTGTAAAATTACAAATAAAAATTGTTAAATTACAAAAATGTTTTTGTTTTACAAAAATACAAAAAAAACATGTAAAAAAGTGTCGTTTATCAGATGTTGGTTTAGTTTTTCAAGGGGTAACTTTTTCCCCCTGGTGCGATTTTGTCTATTTCCGAACGCAGCCATGAGACATATTTGTGCCAAATTTCAGGGGTCTAGCTTTTTTCTTTTGGACTGAATTGTGTTTTATGCAGACGGACATGCTAGTTTTGTTTAACTTTTTTAATAAATAAATAATTTAAAAAAAAAACGAAAAACCGATTATTCGAAACCGGTTTTTAGTTACAAAACCGAAAAACCGATTTTTTTAAAAGGCGGTTTTTCGAAGTATTCGAAAACCGGTTTTTACAATAGACGAATATTTAACAACTCTAACGAAAAGGTCTACATTTTATAGGATCTTCTTTTATATGTGTGGTCACAAAAATCAAGTTGGGTTAAAAATATCGGGATTTCCAAAAAGACATTAGTATTTTATTTTTTTGCAACGCAAAATATGTAAAGAAACTATCTTTTAAAGACATCGCATTATCATTTATATCCCAGGAAAATAGGGAGGAAAAAATGGCAATCTGCGGAAAATCGGATAGGTTCTCTGAAAATTTTCACAGATCTTAGTTTTGGCAATCTAAATAAAGGAAAAAAAGTCCCAAGAAATCACCCGTGTCCTTGCTGAGATATTGAGGTCAAAGGTCACAAAAACCGGGTTTTTTACAGTTTTTTTGCTAATATCTCGCCCGATATGCGACGTACGATTTAAGAGTCTATTACAAAACTTGTAGAATATAAAATTATCTACAATATGTTTCTTAATACTTTTTTCGTATCTCTCACCGTTTCTGAGATATTAAGGCCAAAATTCACAAAAACCAGGTTTTATAGTTTTTTGCTAATATCTCGCTTGATATGAGTGATACGCTTTAAAAGTCTAATAAAGAACTTATAGAATATAAAATTATGTACAAATTTCTTTTTATAATTTTTTTCGTATCCCTCATAGTTTTTGAGATATGGGCGAATTAATCTTTAATTAATGAATATAAAAGGGACACGAAATAATGACACCAAACATGAAAACTGAAAAGGGCATATCTTTAAAACAAAATCGTGTATGACTAAAAAATAAAAAGTGCTACGTAGATAATTTATCTAGCTTTTATTTGAGTCTGATCTAGAGCAGATTGTGTAATTAATGAAAATGCTACGAAGGTCGAATTGTAAAATTAAGTTATTTTAAAATATTTTTTAGATACAGGTCTCTCAATATGTATAGTAGACCACCCAAATTTGCAAAAGTATTTTTTTGTTCGCTCCACCGGCAGTTTCTGATAGATTGGCCATAAAAAATAATATCTGTGCAAGAACTGGATCTCTCGGTTGCATACAGGCCAGTCGATTTGAACTTTTGACCCTAAAAGTGACCTAAAAACACTATAAAGCTTTTAAGTGCCATAACTCTTAAAATATGCGTTTTTCCAAAAAATGCTAAATAAGTTTTATTTTGCAGAACATTTCTTTCATACAAATTTTTAGCCTAAGTCTAAGACATCGTGGTGTTTTTGGCGGTTAAAGTAAAAAATTATGTGACGAATTCATTTAAAACGACCCTCGTTAAAATTTGGACGGAGATTGAAATAGTCGGTCACCATTATTTTGTAGAGTAAGATATGTAGTTTTCATAAACCAATTACATTTGGAATTTATATGGGTAATTACATTACAGAAGAGCCTAAAGCTGACTTTGAAGTTTCGATTTTTCAAATGCTGTATACAAATTTGTGAAAGTACTTTATTTTAAACGACCATCGTTAAAATTTTAATGGCTACAATCGTTTTCCAAGATTTTGAAGAGTTAAAAATGGAGATTTCAAACGAGTGTTAAAAAGCACAGGCATTTTTAGCATTTATTTAAAAAATGTTAGCAAAATACAATATGTAAAATACTTGTCATCTAATTACATTTGAATTTGAAGAATAAAAAAATGTTATTACAGTAGAAAATTTCAATGAATTTCATGAATCGGATTGCATTCCTTATTCAAGTGGTCTGCCACACGTTAGATGACTGGGGAAGTTTTAATAACTTGGCTTATTTTCAACCGATTTTAGTTTTAAGCAGAGCTTCGAAGGATTTCATTCCTTAATTCGATTTATCATTCTGAATGAAAATTTAGTGATTGCATTCCCAAATCACATTTTAGCGAATTGAATGAATTCACTTTAGACCCATTCGATTTATAAATATCGAATGCATTCAATTTATTTTTCATTCGACTTTCAAAAATCGAATGCATTCGATTTTTTTTTTTTTTCATTCGACTTTTAAAAATCGAATGCATTCACTTGCGAATGCAATCGATTTTCTTTTCATTCAATTTAAAAAATCGAATGGCTTATTCATTCATTGCATAAAAAAACTTACCAAGATAGAGCAAAACGGAGCCAATTTTTTGTCAATAATATCGCCAACACTCTTCACATTTTTTGTCGTATATGCAGTTAATATGTGCATTTTTTAAATTTTCGGGAACACCAATTTTTTTGGATTCAAAATTAGAGCCCATTAGGGTCATCGTATGTAAAGAGAGTCGGCGATACTATGGACCAAAATTTGGCTCTGTTTTGATCTATCTATTTAAAAAATCGATTGCATTGGCAATGGATTGATACAAAATCGAATGCATTCGATTTTTCTAAATCGAATGAACAAGAAATCGAATGCATTCATTTTTTTCCATTCGATCGAATGAATTCCAAGGACTGCATTCAATGATGATTTATGAAATCGAATGCATTCACTGACTATGAAAATTGAATGGATTTTTTTAAGAATTCAGTCGAAAAGGATTTCGTTCTTCGAAGCTCTGGTTTTAAGTACTTCACTCAAAATATTTTGTAAGTAAATTCAACTGAAAAAACATTAAAAACAATCGTTTTTCCTTTTAAAAAACGGACTACTTATATTTCATTTGAAACAACATACTTTTTCAGTTATTTTTAAACGTTAATAAATGACTAGACATTCCGTAAAAACAAAAGATATTTCAGTTATTTTAACTGTTTACAATTTTTTATTTTGTGAAGTAAAAATAAAAATTTTTGAATAACAAACTACAAAAACCGTACTTCTGTAAAATTATACGGTATAATCAGTTACAAATAATTTAACTGATAAAAAAATTTTCCGTAAATTTTTGTAGTTTATTGTTTTAACAACTGTATAAATCTTTCAATAATTTAGTTTTATTGAAAAACAAACGATAAAACGTTTAAAACAACTTTACCTAAAAACTGTTTTGAATAACCGTAAATAGTTACTGTAAAACTTTTCTAGGTGTTCATTAGAGAGGCATTTTACTCCAAATCCAAATCCTTTAACCACCTGAATTCTAGTTTAACTTAAAATACCAAAAAAGTTGAGAAAACAGAAAAAATCATATTTTTCCTTGTAATCCGTTTTTTAAAATTCAAGGCCGATGCGGCACGCCTGACCCATGTCCGATCAACCTAAATTTTTATGAGACATATTTTTACCCACAAGTAAATGTATCTATGGGAAGTTAGGGTCATTATCTACCAATTTAATTATTATGCAGCACCATATAATACCAGAGCCTAAAAAAAATGCAATTTTCAAAATTTGAAAAAAAATAGAACGAATTGTGGACGAAGGTTTTGGACTTTTTCAAAAATTGGATTTTAATTTTTAAACGTTAAAAAATAAGTGATGGTTAGGTTAGGGTGGCGGTGCCAGATGGGCACTCCGCATAGACCAGTTGGTCCATAGCGATACTTAATACATTGACCTTCATCGCGAACTGTTTCAAACTCTTCAGGTCTATCCTCGTAATTTCCTCCAAAGTCTCGAACTGTGAACTTCCCATAATTGATAGTCGAGTTCGTGCCAAAGCCGGGCAGTGACACAGGATGTGTTCAATGGTCTCCTCGACGTCTGGTGTCTCGCACCTTTTACAGCTTGCGTCCGTAATAAGATTCATGTTCTTGGCATGTTTTCCGACAAGACAGTGTCCCGTTATTAGACCTGTCAACATACGACATTCTATTCTCGTAAGTGTTAGTAAGAATTTTGTTCTTCCTAAATCATAGCGTGGCCATAAAATTCTGCTTATACGACTTGTCCTAAGTTCCTTCCATCTTCGATTTGCCTTGGCGACAGTAAGGGTATTTCGTTTTAGTTTGTAATGCTGGAGTGGCGGTGAAAGCATTATGGTGGTACCTATGCCATCTGCTCCAAGTTTCGCGAGTTCATCTGCTTTCTCGTTTCCTTCTATTCCTTCGTGCCCTGGTACCCATAATAAGGTAACTTCATTATTCAAGCAAAGTTGTTTTAAATTCTCGTAACACTTTAAAACCGTTTTCGATTTAATTTGGTAGCTCAAGAGTGCTTTTAGAGCAGCTTGACTATCCACGTAGAAATTAAGGGTTGCACCTTTTTCCTTTGCCATAAATTCCACAGCTTTTGATATAGCAGCTATCTAAGCCTGAAAGATACTCGAGTCTGCGGGTAATTTAAAAGATAAGTGTTGGTCTAGTTCCAATATTGTGAAACCAGCTCCCACACCATGCGATTGCTTCGATCCATCAGTAAAGATATTTATTGAGTTCGCAGGAGGGCCCTGCCAGATCGACCAGAATTCTCGATCCGGAAATCTAACTTCATATTTCCGGTCGAAAACTAGTTTGGGCACTGTGTAATCAGAGTCAATACGGTCCATATTAGCAATGTTACTGTGTCCAAAGTTGCGATACTTGAACCAATTTGACTCTTTGAGTCTGAGGCAAGCCTTGTAAGCCTCGCCCTTAGCAAAGAGATCAATTGGTAATAAGTGCAATAAAGTGTCGATAGAGTCGGCTGATGTTGTTCTCAAAGCGCCAGTGATACTCCGTCCCATTTGCCGTTGAAGCTTCTGAAACATTTTAAGCGTCACATCCTTTTCGAGTGCCTTATGCCAGACTAAAACTCCATAGAGTAAGATTGGTCTTACGATTGAAGTATAAATCCAGTAAGTGACTTTAGGTTCTAGACCCCAGGTACTGCCGAACATTTTCTTACACGCGTAATACGCGTTGTTTGCCTTTTTTACCCTTTCTTCAGAATTCTTGTTCCAGAACAGCTTACTGTCCAAGAACACTCCAAGAAATTTGGCATGCGGTGATATTGGAATTTCAACTCCTCCCACTCGAACCTTTTTAAATTCTGGGATTTTGTATTTTCTAGTAAAAAGGACCATTTCCGTTTTCTGCGGGTTGACATTAAGTCCATTTCCTGAAGCCCACTTCCACATAGCCTTAAGTGAGCCCTCTAAAATCTCGGATACAGTATCCAGATATTTGCCACATGATAGAATAACCACATCATCAGCGTATGCTATTGTTGTGGTTCCTAAAGTCTTTAGTTCCTTTAAAATGGGGTCCAACACCAGAAGCCAGAGCAGTGGTGACAGAACCCCACCTTGTGGTGTTCCTCTAGTAGCGTAACGGGATGTTTTTGCATGACCCCATTCGGCCGTTATTTCCCGACATGAAAATAAGTGATAATTACTTCAAATAATTTTTTCATATTTTTTTTTTCTAAAACTACATTTAAATACCAACAAATCGTCGTCCAACTTATTTTAAGATATCCATGTTTTTTACTGGTCAACATTAATTGAAAATTTCCCTATTTTATTTATTTTTTTTTTTTTTTTAAACGCCATTTAAAAAAAATTATTACTCAACCCCAACTTGGTTTAAAAGGCTGAAAATTTGAGTGCAAGTTGCATTTGAGGAGTCGCAGAACAAAACGTACTTTTTCGCATTTTTTGACAAATTGATTTTTTGTTCTTTTTATATTATTTGGTTCGAAATCTATAGTGGTTTTCACATCATTTATCCAGCAAGTTTGCAACTTCAAAAATTATGCTGTGAAAATAAATTTTTTATTACATGTCGTGAGCATCCATTTTTTATACTTTGGATATTTCTTTTTTAATCAGCTGTTTTGGTAAAACGTAAAGTTTGCTTTTCCATTTTTATATCTCAATTTCATAAGAACAAACAAAAATACACGATTCAATGATTTTTTTTAATAAATGTATTTTTTTTAATTACACTGCTCAACACTCATTTTCCGGTTTGAATTCTGATGATCAATTTTAGTAGACTTTGATCTCCTGATTCCAAATCTGTTCTCCAAATTTTCCCATCACGTCCAGATTTTTAGTTATTCACGGTTGAAAATGCGAAAAATGATGATTTTACGTTTGGTTGGGCTTTACTTGAGTTTTAAAATGATACTGTTAAAATTACCATTTTTGTAAAAAAGGTAAGGTAGATACCTTAGTTTTTTTTGATATTTTTCAAAGAAAAACTAAAAAAAATAAATATTTTACAAATTTAAGATTTCTGTGTTATTTTTCGCATACACCGGAAGATATATTTAATGGGTTTAAAAGTCTATAAGAAAGAATGAACTTTTGCCTAAATTTTGAGCTCATCACAGTAAAGACTAATCATCTGGTTATTGTATTAGAGCCTTTTAAAAATGGTGCTTTTTCTAATTTTTTTGACAGTGTTTTTTTAAAATGCATGTTTGGCCAATAATAGTGCAACAACTTGAAATTTTTTTGATCATATTTTTGAGATCATAGTTCAATTCTACTCTCACGCTTTATACCTGATTTTTATTCCACCCAGCGGCTGCTGTGCAGGCTTTCAAAAAAGGCAAAAATCGCGTTTTTTCGCATTTTCAACCGCGAATAATTAAAATTCTAGACGTGATGGAAATATTTGGAGCACGAATTTGGAATCAGCGAGTCAAAATCTTTAAAAATTTTATATCAAACTTCAAACCGGAGCCAAAAACCTTCGATTTGTTGAGCGGTGTTATTAATAAGTATGCAAACAATTATTGCGGCCGAAATGTCAAAATAAAAGCAACTCTGTTTGTTATTTGCACACAATTCCGTGTGCAAATGAAATATACTATTGGTTTTTTGTGAGGATATGAATAAATTTGTGAGGATAAATGCAAGTGCAAATGAAATGTCAAAACCATATAATTTGTTATTGTGAGTTTGCACACTTTGCAAATATTTCTAGTTTATCAAGTTTGCACCGTTTATCACCCAAAAAGCAAATGATGTGAGCTCCACTTATCAGAAAAAATTTCCATAGCGTGAATTATTTTTGTTTTTCATCAAGAAAATGGATTCCTTAAAAATTGGTGTGTAACAAAACGTACTTTTTTGTTAATTTTTTATCAAAACGTACTTTTTTCATTGTATTTCATATGCAAGATTTTTCATAATTTTATAATATACCATTTTACTCTTATTTTCCATATACATATAAATGCCCACAAAGATTTTTTGAAGCCTTCTTGCAGGCCAGCGAAGGATTTCTCCCTTATTCTTGTTATTGGTCTATTTACACCCCACAACTACAGTATGGGGGTCAGGGACGTGCCGTGAGGTTTTCATCAGGGTGTTCACCATTAATATAAAATTAACCTAACAAGGCACAACTCAATTTTTGGAAGAGAAGTATCACGTTTTGTCATAAAAATATTTTTAACACAAAACTAACACAATTCCTTAATTAATTGAATTTTTTCCGCAAAATTAAAAATTTTTAGAACTTGTTCTGAAATGACTTTCGGTGCACAGTTACAAAAAGTAAGCTTATACCCACCCTTATGCTTATGGTTTAAAAAAAATATTTTTAAGAACAATGCACATATCCAGGGCTATATCTTGTCGGCCCAACAAGAAAAAAAATTTTTACTGCCTTTTTCAAGAAATTTTGCTTTTTCAATACACAAAAAGTACAAAAAACAAAAGGTTCTAGAAATTTGTTGATCGCAGATTTGGAATTAAAAGATGACGGTCCATAAGGATCACAGTTGAGTTATTTTAATTTAAAAATGCGATTTAGAATCACGACGTTAATCCCTATTAATATTATAAATCTGATTGTTGGTTTGTCTGTCTGTCTTTCTGTCTGTCTATCTGTCTGTCTGTTCCGCAATAAGTAAAGAACGGCTTAACCGATTTTCATGAAATTTTCACCAAAGATAGTACTAACCGAGGCGGGAACTATAGGCCATAAGCGACCGCGATCGGACAAAGGGGCGTATAATGCCACGCCCCTTTGTACCATGCTAAAGTCTGCCTGTACGGCAATAACAGAAAAACGTCTGACCGATTTTCATGAAATTTTCACCACAGATAGTACTAACCTAGGCGGGAACTACAGGCCATAAGCGACCGCGATCGGACAAAGGGGCGTAAAATGCCACGCCCCTATGTACCATGCTAAAGCTATATCTGCCTGTCTGGCAATAACGGAAAAACGGCTGAACCGATTTTCATGAAATTTTCACCACGGATAGTACTAACCGAGGCGGGAACTATAGGCCAAAAAAATCCGTGATCGGAAAAATAGGCGTAAAATGCCACGCCCCTTTGTTTTGTATTGAAACTATATCTGCCTGTCCTGCAATCACTGAAAAGTGATTTAAGCGATTTCACTGACATTTTTACCACAGATAGTACTAACCGAGCCGGAAACTATGATCAACAATAGAGGGCGATCGAAAAAAGGGGCGTAAAATGCCACGCCCCTTTTTATTGCACTAAAAGTTATTTCTAAATAACGCTTCAACGGTCGAACTGATTTTCATGTATTGTTCACCACATATAGTATTAACCGAATCGAAAACTATGAGCCACAATAGAGGGCGATAGAAAAAAGGGTCGTAAAATACCATGCCCCTTTGTATTACATTAAAATTTATTTCTTCCTGTTCCGTTATCACACATAAACGGCTGAACCGATTTTAATGATATTTTTATCAAAGAAACTATAGATTATAATAGAGCGCGTATGGACAAAGGGGCGGAAAATGCCACGCCCCTTTGTACTATACTGAAAGTTTTTTCTGCATGTTCCGTAATCATGCTTAAACGACTATACCGATTTTAATAAAAAATAAAATAGCGCGCTCCTCTTTATTTTATTGAACGCTATTTCTGTCTAAAATTAAATGAAATATTTACCATCGAGGCGGGAACTATAGATTAAAATAGAGCGCGTTTGGACAAAAGGGGCGTAAATTGACACTCGCCTTTGTACTATACTGAAAGTGTTTCTGCATGTTCCTTAATAACGCTTAAACGACTAAACAGGTTTTAACAAAATTTTTTGCATAGATATTACTAACAGAGGCGGAAACTTTAGTATGGTATCAACTGCCAATCCTTTTGCAATGTACTGAAAGTTCATTCTGCCTTTCCGTAATCACGCTTAAACGGTGAACCTGATGTTATTTTAATTTTCACCACAGTTAGTTAGTACTTATTGAGGCGGAAACTATAGACACGACCAGACAAAGGTGTAAATTGCTATGTGTCTTTGTAATACATTGAAATTTATTTCTGTCTGATCCGTACTCACGCGTTAACGGTGAAACCAATTTTAATCAAATTTTCACCACAGATGGTATTTACCATGGCGATCGGGAAAAGGGGCTTAAAATGCCGCACCCCTTTGTATTAAATTAAAAAATATATATTTTCCTGTTTCCCGTTGAACGATATGCCATATTAGCCCGCGATTAGACAAATGGAAGTAAAATGGCACGTAAATTTGTAATATACATAACGCTATTTCTGGCTTATTTGCTATCATGCAAAAACGGCTTAACCAACTCCTTTAAATACTACTGTTAGAATTAACTGAGCGCGAACTATTTGCGATATCAGAACTTGAAAACGGTTGAGCCGATTTTAATGAAATCTTCAACATAAAAAATAGTGCTATAGACAATATTAAACTGCGATTTATATAAAGACATATAATGGCACGCCCCTTTGTACTTTAGTGAGAGTTGAGCAAATTTAATTGCAAATTTCTTCACGTGCTAACCAATAGGGGAACTATAGGTCACATGAGACCAAAATTGAACTAAATGCGTTAAATGCCACACCCACTTGAACTACAGTAAAAGTTATGTCTTTATTGATGTTTTCACTACATAAAGTGCTAACCGAGGAGGGAACTATAGGTTCCTTTTAAAAGCCATTTAAGAAATACATTAATATTAGGTTTGTTCCCATGACGGAGGAACACGTATAACCATGTTCCCGATGCTAAGCAAAATCGAAAAAAAAAAATTACTAAACCTCATGAATAGGTTTATATTTTCCAGTGAAAAGCTACGAAGAAGTAGATAAACTCACTAATAAAAAACTCATTCATTACATGATATTTTTTTCAACCCGGGCAACGCCGGGTGCAAAACAGCTAGTTTGTCTATAAAATTAAGTCATATTTTTGACACCAATGTAAAAATACGTAATAGTGGAATGAAAAAAAGTACTAAATTTGGGGTATTGCATTTTCAAACGCGATTTTCTGAAAACGATACGCGACAGAAACAATTGGAAGTCAAATTTTAAATCAGGAATTCAAAATAAATATAGTTTATATATTGCAATTGCTGAAAAAGTGAATTTTTCTGAATATGTAGAGTTGTGTGATTTAATGGAAAGTACACTCGTTGACACACTAAAATAATTGTGTAATTAACTTTATTATTTTACTTAAAAAATTAACCAGTAAATTTGTTTTTAAATAAAAATATTCGTATCTTTAAGAATTCCTACATCTGTATTTAAAAAAATGTTTTAATACGAATTTTGCGTTACAATTAATGTTGGCGCAAAATAATTTCTTTTGCCAAAAATAAATGGCAAAACGTAATGCACCCTATTTTCTTTAATTGAAAATATTAACAATCGCCGAAAAATTTTCTTCCTCACATCATCACAATAAAATTAACGTGCATCAAACAAACCTTCATGTTTTTCAATATATAAAACAAAAAAAAATATTTTTTTTGTTGTTTAAAACCAAAAAACATGTAAAAAGGTGTGTTTTTTAGACAACCATTTGGCAACCTTGTATGAAAAATTTAAATGATATCTGTAATGACAATCATAGATAAAATCCCAAAGTATTATATGGCTTTTAAATTAAAGCAATAGCTCTTTCCAGTAAAAAGATATCACCTCTTAAAGTTACGTGTGCTACTTAATTTGTCGCACAAAAATGCCTTTACAAATTTATATTTTGTTTGTAGTAGTTGTTGTAATTTAACACTAGCTGAGTGTGCGCAACAAAGTTAAGAACAACCCAACAACTTCGTTTGTTCTTTAAATTTTGTCGCACATTCACTTAGCTGTTGGAAACAATTGCATTAATGCTTACAAAATTTGGCATAACTTTTTTATGAAACGACGGAAAATAAAAAATGATATACCAACTGAAAGTGTACATTTTCTGCTATGAGAACATGTCGAATTATATGTGCGAAAATATTTTTGAACCTTTGAAAAAAATTATGCAAATATAAAACTGACTTATTTGAGGGAAAAATGCTAGGTGTTCAGAGAACACCTCCGCACATTAGACGGAACGTCACTGATGGGGGTACATTAACTTTGCCAATTCGTGTGTAACGTATCTAAATATGAGACAATGAGGCTCTTTTGTAGTTTTTAATAAATAAGAACATTTTTAAAACACTCGATCAAAATAGTATCGTCTAAAAAAATACGCACATCAAAACGTCGCACTATGCTTCGACCCATGGACAAAAATCAAAAAAAAAAAATTGTCTCAAATTGTGTTTAAATACAGTTTTTTTGTAAGATAATAAGGTATCTCAAATAAATATTAACAAAAATATTTTTTCTGATTGCTTTTGCCACCACGAGAGGGCGCTAAACTCAGAGAATTTTATGCAAAAATTGCTTAACAGGAAAATGTGTTTTAGTTGTTTCACAAAAATAATTCTCAAAAATTCATTTTTTAATAAAATGTTTCGAAATTTTGTTTTCAAGTACTTTGATATATTTGTAATTAAATTAAAATATAGAATTTTGCATATATTTACAAAAAAAATATTTTTTATTGCGCAGAAAAGCAATATTTTTCTGTTAAAAATCCAAAAATTACAAAAGTTTGATGGAGTTTAAAAAAAAATTGTATAAAATTATATATTTTTTTCGTCGATTTTTTCTTAGTTTATACTCTTGTCTAAAAGCGTATTCAAAAATTAGGGCCCACTTTTGACCACAAATTAAAAAAAATCGATTTTTTTAAATGCCTAAATTCATGATTTTTACTCAAAATTCAGGCATTTAACAGTATTTAATATCATTGTGCAACACGATTTTATGTTTTAAATGGGTAAAAAAGCAAAATGAAAGTATATTATTAGTAGACCAAAACCCTTGAAGTATTTCGAAAATTTAGCTCGAGTATTTTTTATGGCCCACTGAAGTTTTTAATTTTTTTTTTCAAAGGCGCTCAGAAGAAGTCATTCAGAATAAGTAAAAAAAAATATTAAATTTAATTGTGTGGTAAATGAGGTTAATTGATGTCTTCGGTAAAATTGGATGACGGTTCTTTTCTAAGAATATATTAACCCTCTATCTCCCATTTTTGGGGTCATTTTAGTCCCTTTTCCAAATACCCCCGTAGAATAACACTTACACTTTCGATTAAAGGGTTAACAAGTTATTCAAAAATTTTCTGCATAGAATTTTATTATTAGTTGTAAATGACCAAAAGTTCATGAGATAAAAGCAAAATGCTTAAAAAGTAAATTTTTTTTTTTTTAAATTGTTAAATTGTATTTCACCAAAATCGTGTGAAATAATTTAAAATAATGTAACAAATGTACTTCTAAGCTTACTGTTAATAGATGTATTCAGTAAAATTCGATGTTTCTTTTTTCTTAGAACATATTAACCCTCTATCTCCCATTGTCAGGAGTCATTTCAGTCCATTTTTAAAATATTCTTATGAAAACCACTTAAACGTGTTTAAAGTGTTAAAATGTTCTACAAACATTTAGTAGATCTTTCTAATCATTCCAATCGCCTTATTTTCAAGACTTCAAAACAATTCATGGGTTTTGGTTTACAAATGGCATACTTTCATTTTTTGTTTTGTTCAATATAAGATACTCCGTGAAAGTGACCCCAAATTTGTTGCACAGTGTATTCTACTGAAAAATTATAAATTATAAGAAACATTAAAAAAGGAATTTAGTATTACGCTTTAACCTTTAAACGCTCGTTTTATTGAATTTTATAAGAATATTTGAAATAAGGACTAAAATGACCCATAAAAATGGAAGATAGAGGGTTAATATGTTCTAACTAAAGAACCACCATTAAATTTCACTGTAGAGAAGTATAAATATTTTTTATCTCACAAGGGAAGTATCTCAACCCTTATGAACCGATTTGCTTGAAACTTAAAATATATATAAAAGAGATGATTTAAAGGTTGGGTGTCTCGGCTTTTCGGCCATATCAGTGTTTCAAAATTTCGCTGTCCCCTTATGAAACAATGTGGACCTCCGGGAAAATTTCGATAACTCCCGAACTAACAAGAATATCCTCTAGAGAAAAAATACGTGTCGACTTAAATTTAATAAAGATTATTTCGTATTCATATGGACATCGTAGGTCTATGTATTCATATAAATACCCCCCAAAATTTACACATTTTCGTAAAAAAAGTATTTAACAAAGCCAAACTTTTACAAGGTTATGCCAACGTTGGATAGGCATTAAAAAATCCTTTCTTCTCATATGTAAACATCATATAGTTACTTAGAAAGAAATGGCTTAAAAATCCAAAAAACTATTTTTTCGACATTTTTTGACCCATGTTTTGAACCCCTTAATCCCCGATATGGCCGATAAGCCGAGACACTCCAACCTTAGAATTGTCTCTTTTATCTATATTTTACGTTTCATGCAAATCGGTTCATAAGGGTTGAGATACTTCCCTTGTCAGTAGTTTTTTAGTACATTTTTCGACTTATTTCCATCTAATTTGGTAAACGCTATTTAGCAATATGTGATATTTAACAATTTTACTTTTTTAAGCATTTTGATTATATCGCACGATCTTTTGGCATTTGACAACCCCTAGTAAAATTTGATGCTTAACATTTTTGTAGAACATATTAACTATTTAAACGCCCGTTTTAGTGTTGTTCTACGAGGATATGTAAAAAAAAGGACAAAATGACCCCTAAAAATGGAAGATAGAGGGTTAATGTATTTTAAAAAAAGAACCGCCATCAAATTTTACTTAAGACATGTGTAAACATTATGTAGCTCAGAAGTTGATTTAATACATTTCTTTGACTTATTCTAGACGACATAAAAATAATAAAATAACTTATTTTTTAAAAAAGGATGTTTTTATATTTTCCACACTACTAATCCGATTTTGCCCAAATTTGGTACTGATATATATCTAAGGAATATTAATTTGCTTACAAAGTTTTTTTACGATCGGACAATTTTCGTAGGTGTTATAGCGTTTTGAAGAAAAAGGATATATGGCAGGACCTTGAGTCCTTGCTCCGATTTAAATAAAAATTTATACACAAGTTTCTAGTTGAATGTGTATCAGCTTGTCCACTTTTTGTAATTTTGTGCGCATTATTGAAGCTAAAATTATTTTTTTCAATTTCAGGACACATGGGCGGTAGGCGTGTCCTTGCACCGATTTTTCCAGAAATTCATATTTTTCTTAACTATGACGTTTTATGCACGTGTACCAAATTTCAAAAATATGTGACAACTCCTTCTATTTTTGTCCCTTCGTTATATGGGAACGAAGCACTGTGCGTCGTTTTTCAATTATTTTTAAACAAAACGTACTTTTTTCATTATTTTTAAACAAAACGTACTTTTTCCAAAGTAAAAGTGGTTTTATATTAAACATCCCAGGCAGAAAAATACAAACGGGACAGTACAGCTAAAGTACTGTGCACGGTAGTACAAGTACTGCCAGCTTTCTTATATAAGTACTGCGTAAGTACGAGATATATAACACCGTTGCAATATAGTGCCGTAGGTTCTCAAAGCTCTGGCAAAGTACCTTAAAACCAAAAATATATTGCTGTGACGGCGCTTCAAAAACAAAAATTGGGGTGGTTTCCCAGTATCTAAAAAAAATCTAGAGTTTTAGAAGAATTTGTGGTGGAATCCAATGTTTTCTTTAGAGAAGGTATTAATCTATGAACTTGAAATAAGGGGTGGTCCAATAACTGGTATCTTTTTAAAACATGCAATGAAATGAACAATACTCAATAGTTTTGAAACCTTATGGCTTTATTTGAAAGAGCAAACATTCCCGTTTTTTATGGCAAACGACTTCATTGATGCGTCTTCGGCTTGCTCCGCTGTATCGCGTTGTAGCGCAGTACTGCGCTGCCAAACTGCACGTTTTTCGAAAAAAAAGTTTTTAACCGAAATAAGGCACTCAAATGAGGTTATGTTAACAAACAAATTGGTACATCTTGTTATCGTAAAACTCGCAAGGTATTGTAAAGAATCCAATTCATCTATAGAAAGCAATAGATTTGAGTATCAGCATCATTACACAATATTTTCAAAAATACAGCTGAAACTCCCATTTTCGTCAAAGATCAGCGCTACATAGCCATGATTACCGACTTTTTGTTGGCCGTAATAGAATATACCAACTTGGATGACATTTATTTTCAGAAGAATGTCGCAATATGTCCCACAGTCCATCAAACAATCGATATTTTGCGCACTTAGTTCGGAAATCGTGTTTTTCGCCATATTCGCGGTGACAATTGATCACTTCAGAGCTGCCGATTAAAAACTTTAAAAAATTTTTTGAGGGGTCTCGTTAAAGATTCATGCAACATGGGAAATCCAGAAATGTTCTAGGCCCATTCGACGAATATCGTTCAAGCCATTCGTGAGATAGAACCAGAAACATTAGAAAAATTGGTGCCGAGAATGAGCTACTGCGGAGCTAACCCAGGCAACCGCATGAATGAAGTCGTTTGCCATAAATAATGGGAATATTTGCTCGTTCAAATAAAGCCATTAGGTTTCAAAACTATTGAGTATTGTTCATTTCATTGCATGTTTTAAAAAGATACCAGTTATTGGACCACCCTGTATATTTTTTTTTTGAAGTCATACCATTGAATGGGAAACCTTTTCAATTTAATGTGTTGGCTTTTTGCCGCGATATGCCAGCCCTAGCTTACATTAAATGTTGCAAAAGTTATGTTGGTTTCTTTTCTTGTGAAAGATGAAGAGTAGCGAGTCTCGAATAGTTATTTTTTAAAGTTTTCGGTTAACAAATGTCACAATTAATTTTATCCATTGGCATCACTGTCTTTGTACTTGGTCGTGTTTCTAAGTGTCTTGTGATTTATTAATAATTATACTGTTTTTAATCTCTCTTTTATTCTTAAAGTGTTTTAAATAACAATATATTAATACATTGTGCTAATTCTGTTTACTATATCTGTTATACTAATATCCGGTTTAAAAGTGGTTTGTGTCTATGCTATCTTACTAACAGTATTGCCATATTTAAATTTCTGTGTTGCCAATGTCTTCGAATATGGATTGTTTAAGCGATTATTAGCTGTGTTTGTTTACCTACTACAATTTACTATTTTTTACTCAATTTACTACATTTGCTCAAAAACCGTTCGAGTACACATACAAATAGTAAATGTAGTAATCAATTTAAGAGAAATTTTATTTCTCTTTTACTTTATTTTTACTACAATTTACCGGAAATATTTCAATGCGTAAGTATTGAAATTATGTCAAAAAAAATTATTGACAAATTTTTATATTTACAAAAAAAATATTTTGAAACAAAAAAAGCATATGTAATCTATTCTAGATGAAAAACAACAATAAATCCAAATAAATATGCAGTCGGATACATGTGCATAATTAACAGGAAAATCTTTAGACCGTCTAGCGATGTCCGTCCGTTTGTATACACCATGAATAAGTCTAAGCCAATGGCTAGACCGCTGAAGGCACAAATATTGTATGTCATACATATATTACTGGAAAGATTTTGTTTATAAACGGGCAAAATCGGAAAGATTTCCCTTGAAGAACCAAAATAGTTCTAGAAAAACACAATTTAATATCCTCCAACCAAAGTATGAGGGTATATACCCACTTCGTCATTCCATGTGCAACGATAACCGTCTGTCCGTCTGCGGAAGACTTGATACCGTAAAAAAAGTGCTACCCTCTTTAAGTTGGCACGAAAAAATGGCTCAGAATCTCAGACTTTATCTACAGGAAAATGTTTCAGTGTCTGTGACTTTTTCTATAGCAAAAATGTCTCAAAATCTGAGACTTTTTCTATAGAAAAAATGTCTCAGAATCTGAGACTTTTTCTATAGAAAAAACGTCTCAGAATCTGAGACTTTTTCTATAGAAAAAATGTCTCAGAATCTGAGACTTTTTCTATAGAAAAAATGTCTCAGAATCTGAGACTTTTTCTATAGAAAAAATGTCTCAGAATCTGAGACTTTTTCTATAGAAAAAATGTCTCAGAATCTGAGACTTTTTCTATAGAAAAAATGTCTCAGAATCTGAGACTTTTTCTATAGAAAAAATGTCTCAGAATCTGAGATTTTTCTATAGAAAAAATGTCTCAGAATCTGAGACTTTTTCTATAGAAAAAATGTCTCAGAATCTGAGACTTTTTCTATAGAAAAAATGTCTCAGAATCTGAGAATTTTTCTATAGAAAAAATGTATCAGAATCTGAGACTTTTTCTATAGAAAAAATGTCTCAGAATCTGAGACTTTTTCTATAGAAAAAATGTCTCAGAATCTGAGACTTTTTCTATAGAAAAAATGTCTCAGAATCTGAGACTTTTTCTATAGAAAAAATGTCTCAGAATCTGAGACTTTTTCTATAGAAAAAATGTCTCAGAATCTGAGACTTTTTCTATAGAAAAAATGTCTCAGAATCATTTTATCTATAGAAAAAATGTCTCAGAATCATTTTTTCTATAGAAAAAATGTCTCAGAATCATCTTTTCTATAGAAAAAATGTCTCAGAATCATTTTTTCTATAGAAAAAATGTCTCAGAATCTGAGACTATTTCTATAGAAAAACTGTCTCAGAATCTGAGACTTTTTCTATAGAAAAACTGTCTCAGAATCTGAGACTTTTCTATAGAAAAAATGTCTCAGAATCTGAGACTTTTCTATAGAAAAAATGTCTCAGAATCTGCGACTTTTTCTATAGAAAAAATGTCTCAAAATCTGAGACTTTTTCTTTAGAAAAAATGTCTCAGAATCTGAGACTTTTTCTATAGAAAAAATGTCTCAGAATCTAAGACTTTTTCTATAGAAAAAATGTCACAGAATCTGAGACTATTTCTATAGAGAAAATGTCTCAGAATCTGAAACTTTTTCTATAGAAAAAATGTCTCAAAATTGGAGAATTTTTCTGTAGAAAAAATGTCTTAAAATTTGAGAATTTTTCTATAGAAAAAATGTCTCAGATTATAAGATTTTTTCTAAAGAAAAATGTCTAAGATTCTGACATTTTTTCTATACAAAATATGTCGTAGAATCTGAGACTTCTTCTATTGAAAAAATGTCTCAGAATCTGAGACTTTTTCTTTACAAAAAAATGTATCAGAATCTGAGTTAAGTACGGAGATGTATAAAATCGGAGCAGTTGAAAGTTCCACCTTTATTACTCATGGGATCGGATCAGTTGGAAGTTACACCTTTAAAAACTAAGACAACTCCAGAAAAACACAATTTTTTACGTTTTTTTTTTATTTTTGTATATTTGTCTTATAAATGAAACATAGGAAATTCATCGACCTGAACTTTTACCAAGTGGATTAAATGTGATTTTTAGCGTTTATAGAAAATTTCTTCTACTTTTATGTATACATAGATTCTAAAAATGTCTTCAAAATAAAATTTTAAAATATATTTTGAAAATTTGAATGATAAATAAATTTTACTATTTTTACTACTTTCCGTTTTTTTACTTTTTTTGGGTTTTCAACAAATTGAGTAAAATTTAAAAAAAATCTCTTTTACTACTTTTACTACAAAAAAAGTAAACAAACAGACCTATTGTAATGCAAATCCTAATGATAATGATCGAATGGTAACCTGCTGGTTATGTATTGGAAATTGTCATTTGAAATGCAGTGGGCTTAAAATTCGTGATGCTGACGCACTTGCTGATCGTAGTAAATGCCTCCATTGGACTTGTCCGAAGTGTAGAGTGATTGGAGTAGAATTTTACAAATTCTTTAAAAGTTCCAAAGGCGATTTTGAACAACTCAATAGAGATTTTTTATCCTTGCAAAACAAACTTTTTAATTTTGGCGAGTTATTTACTAAATTTCCGATTTTGGATAATTTTATCAATTTACGTCATACTTCGTCTCAGAATCGAAAAGAACCAGAAAATCAAAATTCTAATCAACCTCCGAACATTTCCATCAGTAATGCCAGTGATTCAATTGAACTTGCTGCTGCATCTCCTGCTCAAAAAATCGTTACAAGATCATCATCATCAAACAATGCGAATGATACTGCTATTTCTGATTCTAGCAATACAATAAATTCAGTTTCTTCTGCTCTCTCGTCTTCATTTGTTAATGGTAATCCTAGTACCTCTAACACTGATATTTCTCCAAACTCTGCTATTACTCCAAACACTGCTATTCCTCCAAACACTACTATTACTCCAAATACTGCTAAAGCTAATAAAATAGTTACAAGATCATCATCATCATCTCAATCAAACATTGCGAATGAGACAGCCTTTTCTTATTCTGCTAATATTATAAATTCTGTTTCTTCTGCTTATACTCCAAACACTGCTAAAGCTAAAAAAATCGCTACAAGATCATCATCATCATCTCAACCAAATTCGTCTTCGTGTGATAACGAAAATCCTAGCACTTCAAACAATGCTATTGCTCAAGGAAGTTCATCATCATCACATTCAAACATTGCGCCGAGGGAACTTCGTACTATACCACGTTTACCACCCAGAAAAACTATTTTTGCCTCTCGTTTTCTCTTTGATACAACAGTGGATGAAGTGAAAAACTACTTGCAGTCTCAGTTTAATAATGCACTCCCTGATAATGTTCTCGTTTTTCGAATAAATTCAAGTAATAGAGCTTCTTTTAAAATAATTGTTCCTGATGAGCTATTTAACCAAATTGTTAATCCTTCTTTTTGGCCGGAAAATGCACTAGTACGTGAATTTGTTTATCGTGATGATAATAATGCACGTCTTCCTCGTCTTCCATCGTCTAACCAAAATTCAAAAAACTAAATTCGTCTCCAACTCTAAACATCATTTCCAAAATGTAAACGGCATAAATACAAAATTATCTAATATCTTCATAAACAGCTTCGATTGTGAATTCCATATAATTGCTTTTACAGAAACTTGGCTTTTAAAGAATACGTATAATTCCGAAATAATGTGCGATAAGTATCAAATTTTTAGACTTGACAGAATTGGTAAACTCGGTGGTGGTGTTCTTATCGCTGTTTCCTGCTTATATCCAGCTGAAGAAGTTGATGTAAAATGCTTGTTTCCTCCAATCACAACAAATCCAGAAATCCATAACCCTTCCACATTAGAGTTCATAGCGGTAGCTGTTAAGTTCAGAAATAAATTACTTTATGTAACATGTTCCTATATACCTCCTTCATCCGGATGCGATATATATATAAAACATGCTCACGCTATCAAATATGTTGCGGATAAACTTAATCCTGAGGACTTATTGATTTCTCTCGGTGATTTTAATCTACCAGCTGTTTCCTGGGTTCCATTAGTTGATGCGGACTTCCTAACTCCAATTACTCCAACGGATTATACTCATGATTTCCTGGAATCTATTTCCAACATGAGTTTTTATCAGATAAACGGTGTTGCAAACTTAAATGATAGGATACTTGACTTAGTATTTGTAAATAATCCATCCGTTCTAGACGCTGTACGAACTGATCCAATTAGTGTTCCTGAAGATCGTCATCACCCAACTCTTCTAATATCTACTCCAATTCAACTAAATCGTAAAGTCTCAAGCATTGTTCACACTTTATGCTATAAACGTACAGACTTCCATAAAATGAATCTAATTCTATCTAACATAAACTGGCAAGAAGTTTTATCTTTTAATGATGATGGTAGTAACTTTGATCGAATTTTACAAGAATTTTATAAAATTTTTTCCAATGTCATTTCTGAATGTGTTCCATTAGTCAAAACTGTTAATGTTAGCGGACCTCCTTGGAATTCTGGCACTTTGGCATGGCTGAAGAATCGTAAAAATCGGCTGTTTAAAAAGTTTAAGAAAAATAATAATCCAACTAACAAGAGTTTATATTTCATTGCCAGAAGCCATTTCAACTTAGAAAATAAAAAATGTTATGACGCCTATTTAAATAATATGAAGTCAAACTTAATAAGCAATCCAAAAATGTTTTATAACTTCGTCAACTCCAAACGAAAAGTTTCGTCGTATCCAACAACTATGAAAATGAATGGACTAGTATTTTCTAATGATATCGATATTGCTAACACATTTGCTGATTTCTTTGCCTCAACATTTTCAACAAGACCGTTTTCTACTACTCAATACCCTTATGACATTCTTCAAACTGCTTCAATAAATGTTTCTTCTTTGGATGTTATAACTGTGCTCAAAAATCTAAAATGCTTAAAAACCTCATTTAAACCTGGCCCAGATGGTATTCCCAGTTACATTTTAAAGAACTGTGCCGAAGTTTTATCATCCCCGTTAACTAAATTGTATAATTACTCACTTAAGTATGGATATTTTCCTTCAAGTTGGAAAGACTCTTTTATAATTCCTCTTCATAAATCTGGTAGTCGCAGTGATGTTAACAACTATAGAGCTATAGCTAAACTTAGCGTTATCCCTAAAATGTTCGAAAAAATCTTGACTGATATTCTTTCTCACCAAATGTCCTCCATTATATCTCCCGTACAACATGGTTTTTGCAAAGGTCGTTCAACGTGTTCTAATCTCATGGAATTATCATCGTACATTAACTCTGGCTTTTGTAACAGTAAACAGACTGATGTAGTATATACGGATTTTAGCAAGGCGTTCGATAAAGTTAACCATAATCTACTCTTGTCAAAACTTGATAGTATTGGATTTTCCAGTAGATTTCTTAAATGGATTAGTTCTTATCTAATAGGCCGTCAACAATGCGTAATTTTCAATAATGCAAAATCTAGACACATTGAAGTTATTTCTGGAGTTCCTCAAGGAAGTCATCTTGGTCCTCTCTTATTCTTATTATTTATCAACGATCTGCCGAAGTCCATTCATCATAGCAAAATTTTGATGTATGCCGATGATGTTAAAATTTTTGCTACATTTTCCAGTTATGATGATCACTTACTTCTACAATCAGATTTAAATTGTTTTTTCAATTGGTGTAATGTCAATTTAATGGAGTTAAACTTGAAAAAATGCCAATATATGACTTTCTCTAGATACTCTCCTATTACAGCAGATTATTATCTTGGTGATTATAAACTTGATGCCGTAGACTCCTTCATTGATTTAGGAGTACTATTTGATAAGAAATTAAGCTTTAATGCTCATATTATAATGACAGTAAATAAAGCAACTGGCGTGCTGAGTTTTATTAAGCGTTGGGCAAAAGAATTTAATGATCCATATGTTACAAAACAGCTGTTCACATCTTTAGTAAGGCCAATTCTTGAATATGCGTCAGTAATTTGGGATCCTCAATACAATATTTATATTACAAAATTAGAGTCAGTCCAAAAGCAGTTCCTTATATTTTGCCTTCGTAATCTTAATTGGAATCCTGAATTGTCACTTCCTCCATATCGTAGTCGCTTGGCTCTTATAAAACTTCCTACGCTAAAGAGTAGAAGAATTGTATTAAACGTTTCTTTTGTTTTAAATCTTGTTAATGGCAATATTGATTCCGTATTTCTGCTGGGAAATGTATGCATGAATGTTCCTCATCGACTTTCAAGGTACTATACTCCACTGAATCTACAATTTCACCGCTCCAACTATGCTGACTTCGATCCACTTCGTAAAGTTTGTGCTGAAGTTAATAAATTTTATCATCTTATTGATTTCAGCGATCCAGTAGACGTTGTCAAGAGGAGACTTAGTGATTACCTTAATTCTAATAACTATCAATAATAACTAATTTTCTTTTGTAAAAAGTATTAGCATTAAGCATTATTTTTACTCAGCTGTTATATTTGTAGCTGTTTTAATAAATAAATAAAAAAAATAAAAAAAAAAAGGGAAATATTATTAATAAAATTACCGATTTTTTAACTACCCAATATTGTCTTCAAAAGAAATCGGATTGTAAAATTTTTAAAATTAAGATAAAAATATTGTTATGATGAAACAATTGCTACACTCATAAAAATTTGTTAGTATTCCTTACAAAAAAGTCTGTTACCATTACTAATAAAGTTTTCAATTTGTGCCCGATAACTTTTTCAGTTACCATTACAAACTTTGGCTTTCAAAAATTAGTAATCTTAAAGAACACTAAAAAAATTAGTATTACTAAATTTTTTTTGTAAAAAAATTGTAAATTGTGTATTTTAAATTTTTGGTATTTTTTTACTATATGTATGTAAACTGCGTATTGCGCTTGTTGTCGCCATTACTATTTCAATGCAAGTCAGATTTTGTTTGAATTTTTGATCTGAAATATGTAAAAGAAAATATTGAATACATTTTTTTATACAAAATATAAATTACATACCACATAAAATAAATGCTTTGAAAATTGTGTTGAATAAATTGGTGTTCTAGAAAAAAAAAATACATTATATTGATATTATTTAAATGGAACACATAAATATACAGTTGTTACCTGCTTTCATCATTTTCTATTTTGTTTTATTTATTGTCCTAAAAAAAGAGTTAATTTTAAACAAAAAATACTTTAACATTTGGTTACCTGTATTTTGTGTTGTAATATTTTGTTGTTTGTACATTTTTTTTATTTCTTCCGCTACGCGACGTTATCAATTCAAATGCTATTTTCCAACTGAATAATAGAAAGAAAGGCATGAAGAAAAGTACACAAAATTACCAATACTATTCTGAGTATTAAGAAATCAACCCTTTGTGAACACTGTACACAAGAGAAAAAAAATTGCAGATAGCGTTAAACAAAAAAGGACCGCAAGTGGAGAAGAAAGAAAAAATAATTGAAAAAGGTCGGTGTTTTTTTGAATTATGCATATCTTCTCTTTACTGCATTTTGTTCCCTTTTTTATATATGTTTTTATTTGAAAGAAAACAAAGTAGTTACAATGAAGCAGACAAATAAGTGTAATTCAATATTAAAAATAATAAACATATTCATACTCATCAAAGCGCACTTTCACCATTAAAATAAAAAAATAACTAACCATATATTTTTTTTAAATGCTCTTTTTAATTTCCAAATATTTTAATAACATTTTCTTTTTGTATTTCATTAGTGCATTACTTTTCTAGAAAAGAAAACCGAAAAGTTAATACGAAATTTTTAAAAAATCAACTGAAAAAATTATTAAAAAATCGGTAAAAAATTAATAGTTTGTAACGCGAGTTTACTAAAACGAATTACAAAAAAATATTTTTTTAGTACAATTTAGTAAAAAAGTTGTAAAGTTGGGATACAAACAATTTTACAAACTTTTTTACTGACGTATTTTTTTGAGTGTATTGCACTGTTACACAAATAATTGTAATAAAAGAATTTAATAAATAGTGAAAATATAAACAAAAATATTCTACCAAAAATTGTACAAAAGTAGTGCCAAAGCACTTTTAAGGTTGTAATTTGAAACGTTGGCAAAGCGCTTCAGTTTACAAAAAATAAGTGTTTTGGCAGTACTTTATTTTTTGTACCGCTGGCAATTTCTGCGTGGGATCCTTAACATATAATGTGGTGACTTATGGCAGTTTGATGCGTCTCTTGATAAGCAAAAAACTTGTTACCATATTCAGGTTCATGCAGTTTTTTAAAGGGGCGAAATAAATAAACCTCAATTTCCCAAAAAAATTTAATATGCGAAAAAGTACGTTTTGTTTTGCGGCTCCTCATTTAATACGTACTAAAACATATCCAGCAAAAAAAATTAATCGAAGGGGGGTCGGGTCTAAAAGTGAGTTATTTGGCCTGGAATTCCCCAAATATTTTCCAAAAAGAACACATCTAATTCTTCAAAATCATAGAAACCGATTGTCTCCATTCAAATTTTAACAAGGGTCGTTTAAACAAAGTAATTTCACAAATTTGTATACAGCATTTGGAAAATCGAAACTTCAAAGTCAGCTTTGGGCTCTTCTGTAATGAAATTACCCATATGAATTTTGGGTAATTGGTTTATGGAAACTACACATCTTAATCTACAAAATAATGGTGACCGACTATTTCAATCTCCGTCCAAATTTTAACGAGGGTCGTTGTAAATGAAGTCTTCACATAAATTTTTACTTTAACCGCCAAAAACACCACGATGTCTTAGACTTAGGCTAAAAATTTGTATGAAGGAAATGTTTACTTTCTTATTCTGCAAAATAAAACTTATATAGCATTTTTTGGAAAAACGCATATTTTAAGAGTTATGGCACTTAAAAGCTTTGTAGTGTTTTTAGGTCACTTTTAGGGTCAAAAGTTCAAATCGACTGGCCTGTATGCAACCGAGAGATCTAGTTCTTGCACAGATATTATTTTTTATGGCCAATCTCTTAGAAACTGCCGGTGGAGCGAACAAAAAAATACTTTTGCAAATCCCATACATTTTTTGGATGGTCTAATGTATAGCTATTTTTTTTCCAAGTTCACAGGGTAGTGTTTTTAGTAATAATTCGTTTGTTCATCTTCCGGTATCATATAACTTTTTTACCGACCAACGAAAAAGTTACAGATTAGGATTGTGTTGTAAGGGCCCTTTTTTTAGACCTAATAATTTATTACCTTTAACTTATTTGTTAAGACAGGAAGTATTTTATTGTGTCTTTTTGATATAACTTAGTGTAGAGTAATTAAAAAAGCAACAACAAATATTTCCTGTGTTAAAAAAAAGTTGGAGGTCATAAATTAAATGGCCTGAGAAACGTTTGTCTCTTACAAAACAATCCTGGTCTGAAACTTTTTGTTGATCGGCAAGTTATATGATACCTGAAGATAAACAAAAAGATTATTACTAAAAATACAACATTTTGAACTTAGAAAAAATCGAGCTTTTTTTGGGAAACATATTGGGAAACCTGTATCAAAAAATATTTTTATATAATTTTATTTTCTACTTCGACTCTCGTAGCATGCACTTAAAATAAAACCTATGTCAAAGCTGTGCAAGAATCTGCACATTTTGAGCTAAATGAAAAAATCTGTCCGGACAGCAGACAAATCTGCTGATTTCACCAGATTTATGATAATTTATTTTAAGAAAAGCAGTGAAGCTTTTTTTTTAAATGTCAATTTTTTTAGTTTATGTTGTTTTCAATAAATTTTTTTTAATTAAATCTTTGGAAAAAAAAAACTTTTTTTAAACATAGTTGCTAAATATTTCTGTAAAATTTGAAAAATAATCTGCTGATTTCTGCTATTTTCTAGTAAAAATATCCATTTCAGCAGAAAAATCTGCTTAAAGTTTAGATTTTTGTTTAGATTTTTTAACAGAGTTTTTTTCCTGAGTGTATTCATAAATTACACAATCTACTCTAGATCAGACTCAAATAAAAGCTAGATTAATTATCTACGTAGCACTTTTTATTTTTTTAGTAATACACGATTTTGTTGTAAAGATATGCCCTTTTTAGTTTTCATGTTTGGCGTCATTATTTCGTGTCCCTTTTATATTCATTAATTAAAGATAAATTCTCCTATATCTCAAAAACGGTGAGGGATAAGAAAAAAATTATAAAGAGAAATTTGTACATAATTTTATATTCTATAAGTTCTTTATCAGTCTTTTAAAGCGTATCACTCATATCAAGCGAGATATTAGCAAAAACTATAAAAAATCGGGTTTTTGTGAATTTTGGCCTTAATATCTCAGAATCGGTGAGAGATACGAAAAAAGTATTAAGAAACATATTGTAGATAATTTTATATTCTACAAGTTTTGTAATAGACTCTTAAAGCGTACGACGCATATCGAGCCAGATATTAGCAAATAACTGTAAAAACCCCGGTTTTTGAGAACTTTGACCACAATATCTCAGCAAGGACATGGGTGATTTCTTGGGACTTTTTTTCCCTTATTTAGATTGCCAAAACTAAGATCTGTGCAAATTTTCAGAGAACCTATCTGATTTTCCGCAGATGACCCCTTATTTTCCTGGGCTATTAATGGAGTGGCTGCATATAGCAATAAATATTTGCAAAAGTGAAAATATTATTACAGAAAAGGTCTAATTTTTTTTATTATCTACTTTTATATGTGCCATAAAAGCAGATCCTAAAAAATGTTGACCTTTTTTTTTGATAAAATTTTCCCTTTTGCAAATATTTATTACCTGAATTATTTTATTTTATCTTTTAAAGCAAATTTGTGGTCTTCAGCAGAATTTATATTCTTTCAAAGATTTTTTGTTGTGCTTGATAAATAACACTGGTTTACAAAATAAAAAAAAAATTCTGCGCACGAAACGTGACTATATTTTTTTATATATTACAGACCACTAACTCAAAAAAATTATCAAAAATTTTTTCACGGATTCAGTCATCGGGGCTATTCCTGTTGTCATAAACGCGTTTAAAACGCGACGAAGGTAATTTTTGGTATTCCTGAATACGTTGGAGATGATACAGACGAAAAACATATGTTTTTTTATTATCGTCGACATTCGACGTATTCCTCAATTCGTCTTCGACGCCAGATTCATACAATTTTGTTCGACATCTCTTTTGGCGCGTTTTTATAGAAAATTGTGTTTTTTTTAAACTAAATCATTAAAACTCATAGAATTTTCTTTTAAATATCAATTAAGTGTTTTATTTTTGTATAAATTATGTAATAAAAATGTCTCCGGCAGAATAAAAACCATGAAAATGCAAATTGCATTTGTTCCCGGACTGTGCCACACAGGGACGGATTTTTGTTTATGGCGAGTTTTTGTTTAATTTCTGAAGTTATTTTATTTATTTATTATTTATGAGACTTTTAAAAATCGAATTTATAAAAATTTACGCATTCAATTTCAAAGTCGAATGGAAAAGATATCGAATGCATTCTATATTTTAAAATCAAATGTAAAATCATTCGATAAATTGTGATTGGGGAACGCAATCATTAAAGTTTAATTCAGAACACCAAATCAAATTAAGGAATGAAATCCTTCGCAGCTCTGACAGTTATATCGTCAGAGTGTTCGCATTTTCTTCTAAAATTTGGTTGTTTACGTTAGTGCCCAGTGATTAAAAAACACGATTTAGTTTATTTATTTTCCATTCACTATAACTCACATTAACAAAAGTCTTAAACTAAAAAACTAAAAAGCTAAACTAACGTAAGAACAAGTCATTCAATGGCTAACGAAAAGCTAATAGTATTTCGTTTTAGTTATTCGTTGTGTGTCTCTTTTATTGCTCATTGTAAAACTGACAATGAGTTAAAAAAACAAAAGAGATAACAACAAGAAATTAATAAATGTTAGGGTAGGAATGCTTAATATGTTTGAAAATAAAATTAGGCGTACATATTCAGACGCAATGTTTTATTACCAATTTATGTACAAATTTATGGATTAAAAACAAATTTATAATTATAAATTTATAAAATAAAAAAATAAGCAATAATAAGCAACATATAAAAATTTTTGATAATAATTATTTTTTTTTCTTTATTCAGAAAAACTAAACTATACAAAAATTATATAATTTCCGAAAAATTTCTAAAATTCATTTGGAAAAAGTCGGAAATTATCATTGATATACAATTCATGTTATTTTATATGTTTTGTTGTTTTTTAGTGTTTTGCTAGTGATAACAAAAATTAATCGATATTCCTTCACCGATACCACTGAAGTATTGTAGAATGTGGTGAAAATCGGTCGTCGAAAGTGAAACTCATTCGACGTCGAAGTGATGCGCGTATTTAGAAATAAGGATGAATATTAAAAATTTGTTTAGCGTTTTTTTTTTAATTTTTCGACTATTTTCGTTATACCTCGCGTTGTTTACATCCGATCTACTCGCGATAAAATCCATGTTAAAGAGAATCATGCAACAAATCATTCAAACATCATTTTCCAATCAAATAATAAGATTACGTTTAATTAGCATACATAATATCCCAGCAAAAACATGGTAATGAGTTGTCAAAAGTAATCATTACCAAGTATATTATTTATAATGAGTACCCATTACCATTAACATTATTTTAAGCCCAAAAGTAACTACTTTTCAGTAATATGTTATAAAAGAAGTAATAATATCTCCTTGCACTTGCAGTTTTTAACCTTTACAATTCAATTAACTTAAAAAGTACTAAAAAACTGAATACAAATTACGCAATTTTTAAGTTTTAGTAAAAACAAGTTAAATTTTAAATGTTTTAATTGACTAATTATTTTACTTCTTATTGGTAATGGGTTTTTACTCCTTATTAGTAATCCAAGTCAGTAACTAATTATTTATCTCCATACTCTTCACTACTTATTTTTGTCTCACGCCCTTGTTAAAATAATTAGTGTTTCATTCAATAAGTAACTACTCATTAACATCTGTTTCGGATTACAAAACCCATTACTTGTAATGCCAAATTTTGCTGGGATATCATATTATGACAAAAATACGTTATTTGAGCAATTAACTCACAATTTGGATGGTCGACAAAAATAGAAATCGTATGTAAGTGTAATTGACAATATTAGTAATTAACTACTACATGTAATTATAAATATGTTTTTACAATTACATTAAAATCAATTAAATTTTTCAATTACATGTAATTTGTAATTGAGTTTTTTCAATTACAATTACATGTAATTTGTAATTGAGTTTTTTCAATTACAATTACATGTAATTTGTAATTGAAACTGTAATCAATTACACAATGTTATCATTAACCCCCATGTCTGATTAACAATGTAATTGGCAGGCCTTCAGCTTCATATGAAGCCTTTTGGCTTCTAAGTGTTCTAAATGTAAGACGTCTGTCTAACAAGGGGAGTCTCCCTAGTGTCACCCGCGGATCTTTATGGAATTGGTTTAATTTTGTAGAGCACAAAAAATAAAGAGACTCGTATTTTTTTTAGCGGCCCAAATTCATATTTAGGGGGTAAAAAGGAGGGGGGAAGACAAGGCCATTTTTCAGTTTTTTTCGTTTATCTCCTATATTATGCAAAGAAACCTAGTCATGTTACATACCAAATGAAAGGTCTTTGGAAAACCTATCTACTTGTGCTAAGAACGTATCCACATATGCACAACTTTTCGTCATATTAAGTGAAATAGCAAAATTTTAGGATATTTTTGTTAATAAGTCGAAAAATATTATTTTCTTTGGCCCGTCGTTAGCACCACGAGATAGGTGTTTTTAATACCTTTAATCTGATACCACACATGCCTATATTAATTTTGTTTAAATAGGCGTAAATCGTAAAAAACTGAAAAAGATCAATTTCGCCCCATACAAATCGACCCCCCCTAAAAATGAGTTTGGGCCGCTAAAAAATACGTATAGAATTAATTTTCGTTCTTAACAACATATCCAAATTTCATGAAGATCGGAGGGTGACACTAGGGAAACTTCCCTTGTAAGTGAATACCAAGGTATGTAACACTCTCAGACTGTGGGATATTAACACCATTTAACGAGACAGGGCCACAAGACCCCATTCTAAGTGTAAACGTAACGTGCTTGCTCTTAAGTTCGTTAACTTTAATTCGCCAGTTTTTGAACCACGTCTCCACAGCTCTAAGGTGGTTGTTAAGTCTCAAGGAGGCAACATTACCCAATTAGAAATTTTGTCTTAAAGACAATGTCAGTAATGATTTATCAGGTAGAAGTCAGCAAGTGAATACATTTTACTAAAGACAACTTAATGACATGTCATAATTTTTGTCGGAGCTCCCCAAGTTCCCCAAGTTCCATCTATTTAGAAAAATCATGTCATTAATGCTGACAATTTATAGCAAATCCGACCCATCACAAATTTTTTTTTTTCCGATGTAAAATCGATGTAATTTTGTTTAATCTTTAAAAATACTTTTAATTTTCTTTGTAATTAAAAAAATAAAATTGAATTGGTCTTAAAACAATAAAAAAAAATAAAAAAAATCCGTGACCGGGGATTGAACCAAGGCCAAAAATCTACAACACGTAAGCTGTCGAGCCTGCTAGACAACTAGGCCAACCACAACTTAAAATTGTTTGTAATAAAATATATTTTGAAATCATAATATTTTCAAATTTGTCAAAAACAAAAAAAATTGAATATATCGTCACCTTAATTGTAAAGGGCTCCTGCAATAATTTGTTTGTAAATGATTTTTTGTGTTGTGTATAAATAATATTAAAAACAACTAAGATACGCTTAAGTAACTCTAACAATATCTTGTTAAATAGGATGAAGCCAAATTCCAATTAATATTTAAAAAATGTTTATATTTGAGGAAGAAAAAATTGTATTATAGCATTTTTCAATTCAGGTGACGAAATTTATATAACAGGACAACTCAAATAATAAATTAATTTAAATTTGTTTTTAAATAAACACATTTATTATCAAAGTTTGGCTAAAGGGGTAAGGTGCTAGACCAGTGAACATAAGGTTCTGAGTTCGCGGACCAAGTGAGGCAGATAAAAATAGTTTTTAAAAAATTTAATTTAAGAAATGGACAGATAAAAATAGTAAGTAGTGTAAATTAAAAGACGTGATTAATAAATTTTAATTTTTTAACGATCTCAGACGTACTATGTACATATCATAATGTAGTCAGCACTATTGACTACCTGCTTACTTGTCGGAGAGGAATTTTGACAAAATACTTGAAAAAGTCAGGAGGTGTCATGAGGAATTTTTTATGGTCAGATATTTTTCAGTCAGCAGGTACACTGACATTGTCATAAGGAAGTCTTTGAGATGTCTTAACGACATTTCTAATTGGGTAGGGTCTGAGTGAGTGCTTATCAAAGCTGTATCATCCGCAAATGTTGATGTAATTATATGTTCAGATATCGGCAAGACCGACGTAAATATTAAATAAAGAACGGGGCCGAGAACACTTCCTTGAGGAACACCTGCATTTATTTTATAATCAGAAGTTGTAGTTTCCTTATATTTTACCCTGAAGTAGCGATTAAGAAGGTAAGATTCTAGAAGTTTGTGTGTAACAGTTGGTAGGTGATATTTTATTTTATATAAAAGACCCTCGTGCCATACTTTATCAAATGCCTGAGCGACATCCAGAAAAACGGCAGAGCAGTATTTTTTTTCTTCAAAGGCTTTCCTTATCTCGCAAGTTATGCGGTTCACTTACTCTATTGTTCCATGCTATTCACGAAAGCCGAACTGATGAGCTGGAATACTATTTGTATTTTCCATAATAGGAAGAATCTTTTGAAGAAAAACCTTCTCAAATAGTTTTGATAGGCACGGAAGTAAACTTAAAGGTCTGTATGACGAAGTTAAAGTTAAATCTTTTCCAGGCTTGGGAATCATTTTAATTTGAGAAATTTTCCACATGTCCGGGAAGTAACCTTTTTGCAAGATCGCATTGAATATTTTAGTTAGAACTTCGACCGCTATAAATGGTAGGTTTTTTATCATGTTTGGTGTGACCAAGTCATACCCAGGCACTTTTTTTGGACTTAGCTGCGTTCGAATAATTTTCTCAACGTCTTGGGCGTTAAATAGTATCCCAGCAAAAATAAATCAAGATTTTGGCGACACAGCATCTTTTTATAGCATACCGAAGCGCATCCAAAAAGCGCTCTTGAGGATGCAGTAAAAGTAAGGGGGAAAATTTTAAATTTTTTGTTAAGATTTTTTATATCAAACTTAAAATATAAAATTATATTTTGATAAAATTTCAAACATGATTTCCCTTTAAATATATTTAACACTTTTTGAATAAAAAACCATGAGTTTAGGACAAAGACACATGATTTCACTGCATCATTAGTGCGCATTAATCAGCGCTGCAAAGAGCGCTTCAATCATAACACCTTTAACACATTTTGAAGGAAAAAGAAAATTAGTAAAAAAAATTTTTATTATATAATGAAAAAGAGTTTATTCTGATTCGAGGCCTTTTCATGTTCCCCATTATGAATTAACATAACAAGTACTTATGATAACTCTACTTTCTTTATTAGGATATTCTCCCATTAAATACTCATAGAGTTTCTTGCTTTCAAAAATTTTGGCAATTTTCAGGAATGAATTGACGATCGTTTCGGGGGTGTTCAAATTCCCCCATCATCAGAATTCTTTAGTAAATAAGGTAATACTGTTAGCATGCAAACATAAAATCTTCATATTCTAAATAATCTCAACTTAGTGAGAAAGCAAATATGATTTTCGAAGTTCCACCAGCATTACACCAAATATAATTTGAAAGCAAGTTTTTTTGGTTACTGCATATACTACCTTCGGTAGTTGTTAAATACAGTTTTTGTTTTTGCCTTCTGTTATAGAAAACAAATTCTCTCGTATCAAGAGGGTCGTCAATTCATTCCTGAAAATTGCCAAAATTTTTGAAAGCAAGAAACTCTATGAGTATTTAATGGGAGAATATCCTAATAAAGAAAGTAGAGTTATCATAAGTACTTGTTATGTTAATTCATAATGGGGAACATGAAAAGGCCTCGAATCAGAATAAACTCTTTTTCATTGCACAATTAAAAGGTCGAATAAATAACTAATTTTTATTATTTAATAAAAATTAAAACACACTTGGTAACCCTCTTGATACGAGAGAATTTGTTTTCTATAACAGAAGGCAAAAACAAAAACTGTATTTAACAAATTTGCTTTCAAATTATATTTGGTGTAATGCTGGTGGAACTTCGAAAATCATATTTGCTTTCTCACTAAGTTGAGATTATTTAGAATATGAATATTTGATGTTTGCATGCTAACAGTATTACCTTATTTTCTAAAGAATTCTGATGATGGGGGAATTGGAACACCCCCGAAACGATCGTCAATTCATTCCTGAAAATTGCCAAAATTTTTGAAAGCAAGAAACTCTATGAGTATTTAATGGGAGAATACCCTAATAAAGAAAGTAGAGTTATCATAAGTACTTGTTATGTTAATTCATAATGGGGAACATGAAAAGGCCTCGAATCAGAATAAACTCTTTTTCATTGCACAATTAAAAGGTCGAATAAATAACTAATTTTTATTATTTAATAAAAATTAAAACACACATTTTTTATTATATTATAAATTATATTACAAAAAATGTCCAATCATAGCAGGGAGTCAATTGATTTTCAGAATTTGTCAATTGTATTTAAGATTTTCCAATTGTATTCAGAAATAGTCAATTGTATTTAAGATTTTGTAATTTGTATTTCACAAATAGTCAAATGTGCTTCATCTTTATTCTGCTTAAATCAGCTCTAAAAATATACATGAATTCACTGCATCTTTATAGCGATTTTTTCAGCGCTCTAAAGAGATGTGAATTCAGAGCATCTTAAGAGCGCTTTTTCAGTGTATCCAACTAGCGCTCTAAAGTGTGACATCGCCTTAGAGAATCATGCATGAATTCAGCAGGTTTGGATGCGCTCCTTGACTCAAGTTTCCTTTCCAAAAGCTGCTGCCAGTTCAGCAAAATTTCTGCTGGGATATTACCTGAGTTGTGATCCATATGCAGAGGCAGATCCGGAAGTGTAAAATTATTCTCTGCCAAGTTCGGCTTAAAGACAGTCCTCAAATGTTCCTAAAATGAGTATGCTTTCTCCTCTTCACTGCGTGCCGAATTGCCACATTGCTTTCTCAGCGGTGGTTCGCCTTCTACCGGTGGTTTAATTTTAGTAGCTTTCCAAAGTGAATAGTTCGCTGAACTTTTATGCGATAAACTTTCCACATACACGCTATTAATGCGATCCTCTTCTAAATTAAGGGCTTTTCTAAGGTTTCTAGTAGCTTCAGACAGCCTCTGCTTCGCAGCAGGGGATTTACTGTTTTGCCATTCTCTTCTTAGCCTTCTTTTAATGGTTAGAAGTTGCTCGATTTCAGAGTTTGAAACATAAAAACTGCGATCTGAGGAAGCAACGGTTATGGGAGCCGAAGAGTGCTCTGCGTCTCAGAATGGACGTAAAGTCCTGGACACATTCACTTATATTCCCCTCACATTCCAAAGATGGACTAATGTGGATGTGGCTACTAATGTACTTTTTATATTTTAACCAATTCGTCTTTGACGAAGTGAGTCCACAGGGTGTCTTAACCGAAATTGGTTCATCGTAATATGTTAAAATTACTGGAGAATGGTCTGAATTGAGATCAAATGATGATTCAGCAGATAACTTACTTCTGTCGATATGTTTCATTATTCCAAAATCGATAAGATCGGGGATTTTCCTTGGATCTGAAGGCCAATAGGTCGTCTGTCCAGACGATATAACGTCCAAATTATTCCTTCGATCAATAAGAGCACAGTAAAGCTGTCTTCCCCTAGGGTTCGCTAGACGTGAACCCCAATAGGTGTGTTTCGCATTGTAGTCTCCACAAGCTAGGAAGCGATTACCAAGAGTTTTGAAAAAATTTTCGAATTGTATCATAGATACTGAAAATCGCGGAGGACAGTAAACTGATGTCAGAGTAAGTCCTCCTCCTACACAATCAAGATGTATTAAGGTAGCTTGAAGGTAGATTGTAGAATAAATTTCCATAGCATGGTGCTTAATTCTACTTTTTATCAAAATACCTGTTCCGCAGTGAGCCTTACCGTCAGGGTGATTTGTTTTGTGGAATGTATAACCTGGAATCTGAAAATTATATCTGTTCGTGAGGTGGGTTTCCGATAACAATAACACATCAATGGGTACGTTCAGCAGAGAAAGCTGCTACTCAGCTGCTCCTCAACATTCTGCTGAACTGTTTAATTTTTGACATTTCAGTCAACATGTTGAGTGAGCGCTTCTCATCACTGGTAGCGTTAAAAAACTATGCTACATTTGATCACAAACTGATAAATAAGCTGATATATTAAAATTATTTAATTTTTTTTGACGATATTCAAGGAAATAAACAAAAAAAAAACATAAAAAAGTAGTTTAAAATAAAAAAGTAAATGAAAACCTTAAAAAAAATATTTTTTTCCAATATTTTAAAATATTTATAAAAAAATGCGTTCAGCAGAATGAACTAATCAAAACATGCTACATCTCAACTGTTGAGTAGCAGGTTTCTCTGCAGAACGCGCCCAATGTTATTGTTGAGCAAAAAATTAGATATCTCAGCCTTATGCTGGTTTACGCCGCTTGCATTCCAAAAACATATTTTAGGGTCGAACCTGAATCAAATTGCGTCGCGCAAGACGTAAAAAAAAACAAAAACAAACACATCAAATTTTAAATTTTTACGTCCGTTTGATTTAGGTTCGTCACATTTAAATATTAGAAACGAAAAATTATTGGGCGTTACGCCTTACGCGACGCAATTTGATTCAGGTTGGACGCTTAAACAAACGCATTTTTTTTTCGATAGGAGAGCCTGCAAAGTTTTATTTTGCGCTTTTAGCTCCTCTATTGTACCTTGCATGGATCATAAAAGCATTCATTGTGCTCTGCATTGTAGACATGAAATTAGTCATTGACTGCATTAGGGTGAAAAACATTGATTCCACTCCTCCCATATTAGGGGGACTGCAGGGTTGCTAAGAGCCCGTTATTAACGCATTGGCGTATGTGTTACTAGCACTACCTAAAGAAGTATGTGCCTCAGTTGAAACTGGAGAATGAGCCGCAGGTGATACTGAGCTCTGATTTATCAAACTTAAAGGCGGCGCACTAGGTACGGCCAGTGGGTTTACCGTATTTTGCGATACATTCTTTGGTTCAAACGATAATATTTGGCCCCTTGACTGTTGTTGTTTTTGCTTAAGTTTTAATCTAAGTTCTTTATAAATTGGGCAGCCCCGATATTTTGCAGAGTGGTTATTTCCGCAGTTGCTACATTTCTTTACACCTTCACCATTTTTAATTACGGTACACTCTGATGAAGAGTGTAAATCACCACATACAGGACAAACTGTGCTTAAGGTACAATAGGATCTTGTGTGTCCATACTCTTGACAGTTTGAGCATTGAATTGGACCACTTCTTTTAAGCGGTTCTTGAACTGAAACTCTACGATGAAGAAGGTATCGTTCCGAGTAGATGGGATGAATTTCATTCCTTTTTAGCCTTTTGGCTTCAGGCTCCAGCTCAACTCGAAACATTGGTTGAGGAACTTTTGCTCTGTTAAAAATATTAACTACAACTTTAACTTTATAGCCCTTTGCTTCAAGGGCCTCCTTAATATCATTAGGTTCTACACTGGATTCTATACCCTTAAATACCACAATTAACCCTTTGCTACTTTTCAACTGGTATGTATAATAGCTTCTGTTACTATTGTGCAGGAACTTGGTTATTTCCCTATAGTTCTTCTCAGTGTAGACCTGTACTTTCGTCTCGTGTATGTTACCTTTTCTAATTGGAACAATATGGAATGTGTTATTTCCAATTAGTTTTGTAAAATCGGACACCAATTGGTTGGAGCTACGCTCACGAAGGAATATTGGTGGAGGCTTATACCCTGTTCTCACTTACAGCTAAAAACCATTTTTAGCAACATTTTTCGTTTTATGCTTAAAAACCATTTTTATGACTCGTTTTACCATACATTTTTTTGTTGTAATATGTCAAAATAAAAATGTTTTTAGCTCGTTTTAAAATTAAAACGATTTAAAACAAGCGGAATTCCAGGGGTTGAATTGAGTATTTTTGAATATTCAGCGTTTTTAAAGCATTTTAGTAATATTGGCAACATTGTTTATTACTAAAATGTAAATAATACAAAAAAAAATCGTGCTATTTTTATCTTTAAACAATTCTTGAACATTATAAACAGTTATATGTAAAATTAGTGAATATAATTTTAATATTTTAATGTCGTTTGTTGTTGAAATGTGTACATGTTTATCAACTGATAATGCAAATGTCAAAATAAAAACATAAAAACCAAAATAAAACGAGTGAAATTACGTGTGAACACTTTTTTTTTTAATTAAAACAAATGTCGTTTAAAACCGTTTTTAGATGCTCGTGAGAACAGGGTATTAGCCTCTTTACGGGTACTACACCGATTTTGTAAATCAGTATCTGGTCCATCCAGAACTGCAAAACGGTTGTTATTTAAGGGATTAGTTTTATCATTATTATTGTTGCTATTATGAACTTTTTGTTTTTTGTTTCACTATAGTTATTATTGTTTTGTGGGCTACGGACTCTTTTGAATTTAAAGTAACGGTCATTACATGTGTTTGTAACATACTTACCAGTGTTGCCACCTCATGTGTAATTACACATATCATGTGTAATTTTTTTTTTCATGTGTAGCCCATGTGTAATTGTCTGCATGTGTAATTCATGTGTAATTTGAAATTTTTACTTTTTGGAGCATTTTTTTTCATAATTTGTTTTAACAAAACTTTTAGCAGATTTTTTTGCAGAAATGGATATTTTAACGAAATTCTCTGTCATTCAGTTTTAAAAAATAACAGAAGTTTTTAATTTTTTTGCTGATTCTGTTTGCTGAGTTTACAAAAATATTTTTGTGAACATTTTAGCTAGTTATTTTAAAATTTTACAGTTTTTTTTTTTATTTCGTGAAATTTTAACGATTAAAAATTGTCAAAATTATAAAATAGCAGACTATTTTGCTAATTTTACAAAAATACTTACAAGGGAAGAATATCAACCCTTATGAACCGATTTGCCCGAGACTTAAAATATATATGTACAAAAGAGACAATTCTTAGGTTGGGGTGCCTCGGCTTATCGGCCATATCAGGCATTTAGGCGTTCAAAAAATGAGTAAAAAATCTTTTTTTGAATTTTTTAGCCATTTATTTTTAAGAAAATATATGATGGTGCATATGAGAAAGAAGGCTTATTTAATACCTATCTAACGGTGGCCTGGCCTTGTAAAAATTCGGCTTCGCTAAATTTTTTTTAGTGAAAATATGTAAATTTTGGGGTATATTTATGTGAAGACATACGGTGGCTCGCAGCTTATTTCGTGTGAAAGATATTAGTTAGCAATCCATTCAAGACAAAGTTAACCAAAATAGACCTAATTATTATCAAATAAGTATTGTTGTAAAAAGTCCTGTGTATGTAATTAATTAAGCTTTAATTAAAGCTTAATGGCGTTTAGATTGTATAAATATTAAATGTGCTACGAGGGTCGAAGTGAAAATTGAAATTATTGAAAGACCTTTTTTATAAAATTTCTTAAAAACATTTCTAGGTCGATTTTATGCAAGCTTAAACATTAAAAATTTAAAAAACAGCCCAATATTTAATATTCATTTATTAAATAATTTTTCCAAAGACCCAAACAAAACCCAAAATTTTTAAAACACAGTAAAAGAAATTCGAATTTTTTGACCTCCAATTCTTTTGACCACCAATTTTTGGTAAACAAAGAAATGATTTATTTGTTTAATAATTTTAGTACATCTAAGTGTATAGTAATGAGATATGAAAATAATTGAACATTTCCTTTGTTTACAAAAAATTGGTGGTCAAAAGAATTGGAGGTTAAAAAATTCGGATTTCTTTGACTGCATTTTAAAAATTTTGATTTTTGTTTGGGTCATTAGAAAAACTACATGATAAATGAATATATTTTATTGGACTATTCTTTAAATTTTTAATTTTTGATCTTGAGAAAAATCGTCCTAAAAGTATTTTTAAGAAATTTTCTAAAAAACGTCTTTCAATAATTTCAATTTCCATTTCGACCTTCGTAGCCCGTTTAGTATTTACTCAATCTGGACGCCATTAAGCTTAAATTAAAGCTCGATAAATTACCTTCACAGCACTTTTAACAAAATTACTCGTTTGATAATAATTAGGTGTATTATTGTTATCTTTGTCTTAAATGGATTGCTAACTGATATCTAACACACGAAATAAGCTGCGAGTCACTGTAGACCTACGATATCCATATGAATACGAAAAATCTTTTTTAAATTAAGGTCGACACGTATTTTTGCTCTAGACGATGTTCCTCTTAGTTCGGGAGTTATCGAAATTTTCCCGAAAGTCTTCGTTGTTTCATAAGGGGACAACGAAATTTTTAAACACTGATATGGCCGATAAGCCGAGACACCCCACCCTTAAAATCGTCTCTTTTATATATAATTAAATTTTCAGGCAAATTGGTTCATAAGGGTTGAGATACTTCCCTTGTTAGTTATCATTAGTATTTTTCTAAATTTTATTAAAAAAAAAAAATTGACGATTTGAAAAAAAAAAGAAAAAATACAACAAACTGTTTCTGTGAAATAAGCAACCTTTTCTGCCGTTTTTTGTCCTTAAAATTTAGCAATATTTTCGTTTATGTTTATGCTTAAAATTTTTTACTTAAACAATACGTTTAAGATGTTCAGATTTTTCATCAAGTCTGCAGATTTTTCTGCTTTAATCAGTAGGGTTTTCGGTTAAATTGAGCAGATTTTCAGCTGATATCAATATATTTTTTTTTGCTGTTTTTCAGATTTTCTTCTGATTTGACTTAGATTATCCAGACTGAAATTTCGCAAAAAAATATAAATCGTAGGTTTTTTGAGCAGTAAAAACCAGACTTTGGTTAACCGTTATATTTTGAAAATTTACAAAAAAAAAAAAACCTTTTTAAAAAAAGAATGTGCAATTTTATGTGTAATTTTGGCATGATCCATGTGTAATTTGTGATTTCATGTGTAATTTTGGAATGACCCATGTGTAATTTACGATTTTGTTGGTGGCAACACTGATACTTACAGTACTTTCATTAGACAAGATAAGAGAAGGAGAGTTTAAAATACCACCTATGTTGTTGTTGGGAGTATTATTCATTGCTGCATTATCGTTGAATATGCTTTTAGGTGTGGGTGATTGAATTTGACTCAAAGTTTTTAGTGTTGTATTGTTTTCAATAGTGTTTATTTCTGTTTCAGAATTTGGCGGGTTAGTTTTTTTGTCACTTAAGAGTAAGGCTGGTGAGCATGATCGAGCTCTTTCTATTGGTTTTGCTGTTAAAATTTTTTTATTATATTGCGGATTATAAATGTTTTTATTTTAAATGTTCTTCATAAAATGAGATGTAGAAATTTCGTCCATTTAAACAGAGCCTTGACTCATTTATTTTCGTGTTAGGATCACTCATGCACTCTTTGCGAAAATTTAAAACATAGGTAGAAAACAAAACAAAGAAGAAGCCTTTGTAGTGTTGGAAATTTTTTTCCTTTTTTTAATTTATAATTTTAAAATATTTTTTGCCACTGTAAATAAGAAAAGTATTTATTTTAAATAAGAAAAGTATTTATTTTAACACTGTTTAAATTATTAATTAAAAGCGTCTGTTCGCTGATATTTTTTAAAATTTATTTAATGCACTTTCACTGAAATTTATTAAATTCACGGAGCGAGTTAAAAAATTAATGCGTCTGTCTCTCACGACGGTTGACAATTTGATACATACTTATAATTTTTTTTTTGTTTTTTAAATATTCCGATCATCACTTTTCTTGGCCAAAATTACAAAAATGGAAAAATTTTTGGTTGACATAGGTTTTGTGTTAAAAATTGTTATAATTTTTTTGTTTTCCATGAATAATATTAAAAGAAATTTTTTGTATTTAAACTCAAAAAAATAATTGAAAAAATTTAAAAAAATACGTTTTTTTTTTGTTTTTGCTAAATTTGTTTTTCAACGGAAAATGAGTGTATACAAAAACAAAATATCGTTGGCTTAGTCGGCAAATCTGTCAAGTCCATTTTTATAAACATTGAAATTTTAATGTTGTATGTATTGTGTAACTCAAAATTAGGGATGTCGCGAATATTCGTAACTATTCGGTATTCGGCATGTTTTTTGAATATTCGGTTACATAAATATTCGTCAAAACTTAAATTAGTAAAAAAAACACTTTTGATTAAAGTTTGACTCTTTTTTTGTAGTCATTTCAGTGTTTTTTTATACAAAAAAACTTGAGCACTTCATTAAAATTCGAATTGTAAAGGTACCAGAACAAAGAGTGATAACAACAGCGTTGTTGTCTTTAAGTCTGGTACTTTTTTTAATATTTTACATATATTAAATTATTCGGCAAATATTCGTATTCGGTTCAAACCGAATACCGAATAGTAAATATTCGGTAAAATGCCGAATACACTATTCGCGACATCCCTACTCAAAATACATCATTTGAAAAAAAAATTAATAAATATATTATTGTTTCTGAAAAGACAGTCGAGCTCAGGCTCTAATTATAATTATGTATTATAATTTTTTTGATTTGTTATATATGGTTTTGAATTGAGAAAAGTGTGAAAGAAAAATATAATTTTTTCTAAAAATTTAAGACATCCTGGTTTGTTTCTTACTAGTTTCATATTATCCAGTTATAATAATCTTCAGAAAAACTTTTAGTGTCAAATTTATTCAGTTAATAGTCAATAGAACTCTATATGTGAAAATTATTAACAGATCGCAGCCGACAAGGATTGAACCCATCATCTGTAATACTTTGCTATTAACTGCTTGTAACGTACAATCACTCTAGACCGATACTCCAAGTAGACTATTAGGCAAGTATCAACTAAATCATGATTTTTTCAATTCGAGTTCGGTTGTTGCTGTTGTTTTTTCTAACTATCTGTTAACTATCTAACTATCTGTTAGAAAAAACAACAGCAACAACCGAACTCGAATTGAAAAAATCATGATTTAGTTGATACTTGCTTAACAGCAACAAATATAAAAAATTTAAATTATATATTGTTGTTAATAATGTATAGTGTTGTATTGATAACAGCATTTTTGCATTTTGAGATTCTTTGATTTTTCTAAAATTTGTGAAAAAATATAATCTATACAGGGTGATTTAGTCACGACCCGCCGAATTTTACCAGCGTATTTCTTGGCTCATTTCATGAAAATATATCCATTACGACCATCCCCCGAAAATGCATGTGTGCGAATTGGCAGCGGTTTGAAAATTTTCGGATTAGTGGTTAGAGGGTAGTAGGGTAAAATTGATAACTTCTGAACCTGTGGTCCGATTTTTTTGTTTTTGGGCTTGTTGGAAAGTTCATTAGGAAACCATTCAGATTCAATAACAATAAAAAATTAAAATAAAGAGAAATCGTCGAGATACAGAGCTTTTAAAAATAAAATTTGGAAAAAAAAGACATACAAATCTGCACATAACCTGAATTTATTCAGCCAGATGGCAGGTAACTTATATTTTTTTTCTCTCTTAAAAGATAGCCCTACGTCATACCTTTCCAAAATGCCCTAAAAGAAGCTCAGAGGTCTTACCGTCCCAAAGTTATGACCATTTGCCTTCCAAACATTTTAATAAAATAAAATCTTAAACTTGTTAATTTACAAAAACAAATAAATGTGTGCTGTTATTTCGCCTCCAAACCCCAAAAAAATTGTTTGCATTTCAGTCAAATGGTCACAACTTTAGAACAGAAAGACCTCTGGGCTTCTTTTAGGGCATTTTGGAAAGGTAAGACGTAAGGCTATCTTTTAAGAGAGAAAAAAAATATAAGTTACCTGCCATCTGGCTGAATAAATTGAGGTTATGTGTTATTGAATCTGAATGGTCTCCTAATGAACTTTCCAACAAGCCCAAAAACAAAAAAATCGGACCACAGGTTCAGAAGTTATCAATTTTACCCTACTACCCTCTAACCACTAATCCGAAAATTTTCAAACCGCTGACATTTCGCACACATGCATTTTCGGGGGATGGTCGTAATGGACATATTTTCATGAAATGAGCCAAGGAATACGCTGGTAAAATTCGGCGGGTCGTGACTGAATCACCCTGAATATATAAATTTCCTATTTGTGTGTTCCACTTTTTTTCTATCCAGAGCTTTTTGAAGCCCACTGATGAGCTACAAAGCTGAAAATTGGCATGCTTATAGCAAAACACCTGGAGCAGATCATAATGTAGCCGGATTTTCGATTTTTTTCCTGTGGGCGGAGAAATAAGCGGGAAAGTGGGCGTGGCAAAATGCAATTTTTTGACGTTTTTGCTTAATTTAAAGCCCCCAAATGACTTGGGAATCTGAAAATTTCCTAGAATATAGTCCTAACGATGCCGCATATCCCCAAGTAGTCGGATTTAAAATTTTCGCAATGTGGGCGGAGAATTGAGGGGAAAAGTGGAGTGGCAAAATTTAGATTTTTTTAACATTTTTACTTCTTTTGAAGCCCCTAAATGACTTAGGAAGCTGAAAATTTCCTAAAATATAGTCCTAACGATGGCGCATATCCCCATAGTCGGATTCAAAATTTTCGTAATGTGGGCGGAGAATTGAGCTTTTTTAAAATTTTTACTTCTTTTGAAGCCCCAAATGACTTAGGAAGCGGAAAATTGCATAGCATTTAGTTCTAACAATGAAGCATATCCTGAAGTAATTGGATTTAAATTTTTTAAACTGTGGAAGGAGAATTAAGAGAAAAATTGGGCGTGGCAAAATTGTGTTTTTTAATATTTAATTTGAAGACCCCAATGATATATGAATAGGGTTTCTATTCGGGAAAAATTTCCCGGGAATTCCCGGGAAATATTTTTCTTAAAATCCCGGGATTTTTTCTTCGGGAAATTTCGGGAATTCGTCGCTAATTTTTTAATAAAAATATATTTAATTTACACATTTTTAACACAATCCTAAATGATTTAATAAAAATGACATTAAAACTTTGAAGGAATTAAAAATTTTAAAGAAAAACTAGTGAGAATATGCTTCAGCTTGCATACACAGAGAAAAATAAATTTCCAACTGAATTTTTCAGTTGTATTAACTCAAAATTCGGTTGGTGCTACTACATTTTGATGTGGCTAACGAATTTTATAGTTGTTTCAATTAAAAGACAGTTGTGATAACAAAAATTTGTTCTAACTACCGATATTTAGTTGTTTCAACCTTAATTCAAATGTATCCACCGATTTTTTGTTGCAACAACTGAATTTCAGTTGGAAATTAGCAAATTTGTTTTCTGTGTGTATTATTTAGGCCGAATAATTATTTTTCGATTGCGTGACAAAATACGGATTCTAACTAAATTTCACTTCAAATGTTGGTTGCAAATTGACAAAAGTTTTCTTAATCTAAAATTCCAATGATTTCTTCTTTATGAAATTTAGTATTTCATATTCAGATCAACAATCTTTATAGTGCTTAAACAAAAAAACGACATTTTAAAAAATATATAACAAACCTGGTTTTCAGCTTAAAATTTCATATATGAATTAAAAGCCTGATATCTATCGCCGTGAAAATAAAAATATTTTGTAACGAACCTTGGCCCCCGCGAGTTCTATTCCAGCAACCAGTGAAAATACGTCGTTACAATGGCTATATAGTGCATTGGTGTTCTAATTTTGGCCGGAATGCCTTAAACTAATTAATTTTAATAATTCGAAAGTTTAATTAAATATATCTTCAAGATATAATTTTCTTACAGTTGGCGTAGTCAAAACTAGAAAAATCTTCCAAAAAGTTATTAAAACCGCATTTGATGCAAAATCGGGTATTTCCGAATTGTGAACAATTTTTCATGGAATGGAAATACGTCAGTGCAATTACTAAACCTATGATAAGGTCCAATATTTCGACAAAAAATAGATTTTATGAACTTTCTACGTATATTTTAGAGGTTAGTAAAAATATTTTACAAAAGAATACATCTAAAATGGTTTTAAATTGTAAAATACGACCATAATTTGTAATATAACAATTTTTATATGGTCAAGTTCAAAATTTGTCTTAATTAAAAAATTCCCGGGAATTCCCGGGAATACGATTTTTTTAAAACGATTTCCCGGGAATTGAAAAAGTCCGGGAATTTAGAAACCCTATATATGAAGATGAAAATTGGCATTTTTGCTTATTTTAAAGTCCTCTAATGACTTAGGAAGCTGAAAATTTTCTAGCGTATAGTCCTATCGATGAAGCATCCTGAAGTAGTCAAATTTTAAATTTTTGAACTGTGGGCGGAGAATTGAAAGGAAAATGGGAGTGACAAAATTGAGATTTTTAACATTTTAACTTCTTTTGAAGCCCCCAAAGGAAGCGGAAAATGCACAGAATTGGCATGTATATAGAAGGTTTCATGTGGAAGATCAACACGAGCCTGGATTTTTGATATCCAGTGTATGGGTGGAGAATAAGAAAGGCAAAGGGCGTGGTAAATTTATTTCCATCTATTTTCTGAATATTTATTTTATTTTTTTGTGTTTCTCTTATTTTTTGTGTATCCAGCGCCTTTTGAATCTCATTGATGGACTTAAAAGCTTAAAATTGGCATATATATAATAAAATTATATACATGTGTTGTAAAAATTGATAAATTTGAATCTGAATCTTATATTCAAACGTCTGGCGTCCCCCAGGGGAGTGTTTTGGGGCCGTTGCTCTTCAATTTATTTATAAATGACATACATACTTGTTTCAATTATTCGCAATTTCTCCTTTATGCAGATGATTTAAAATTTTTTTCAGTTATTAAATGTTTCAATGATATAAATTTACAAAGCGATGTGGATAATTTTTACTCTTGGTGTATCAATAATGATTTAAATTTAAATTTGAGTAAATGTGTTCATGTTTCCTTTTCACATGCTAGAAATCCAATTAAGTTTTCATTTAAAATTGGTCGTGATTTTATAAGAACTGTTGATGAAGTTGAAGATTTAGGCATTTTGTTTGATTCTAAATTGACTTTTCTACCGCATTTGCATAGAATTATTCCTAAAGCGTATTCTACACTTGCATTTATTAAGAGAAATTGTAGTGATTTTAGTGACCCCTATACAATTAAATTGTTATATTCGTCATTTGTTAGATCTAAATTAGAATATGGTGCAATGCACAGTAGGTAATTTGAACCGAAATCTTGGCCAAAAATCATTTTTCGAACTAACAATAATAATGTTTTTGTTAATTACGTTCGATTTAGAAAATATTAAAGCAAATAACTGCATATTTGGTTTTTCCAAAAAACAAATATAAACTGATTGACGGGCAGTCGAATTCGGCATTTTCAAGCAACGTGCACAGTGCAATATAAAACGCCTAATTTTGATATAAATTCAAACGATTTTTTCAGCTATTAAACATAAAGAAGGATATCGTGTATAATATGGAGAAGAGAGAGGATATTAAGTAATAAAAAAATAGCAAAATATTTTGGTGGACGTTATTGCTTTTTTTAACAAAACGTGTAATTATAACTTAACCTTAAATAAATGACTTTTTCAATGAATATAAACTTCGCATAAGCTTTTAATAATGTTAGCCGTGGTGGGCCGTGTTTTTGATTGATGAAAAATTTAAAGAAAATAATTCTGAATTATTTTTTTTTTATTTTCCGTTGCACTTTTTTGCACTTTTTGAGATATCAATTTTCTTTCAGACAGCCTCATCTTGCCATATCTTGAACTTTCTAACGTTTGGATTGGGAAAAGAACTAAGAGAAAAAACCCTGTTGCTGTTTATAATTTTGTTGTCAGTAAAATTGATTAAAATAATGTTTTAAACCAATATTTGGCTTCGTTGAAGGAAATAGTACGAACTTTTTTTGAAAATTTTTCGTTAAGGTGGTACAAGGCCTTCTTGCGTATTTTCTTCGTGCCGAGTTTCAAAAAAATTAGCCTATTCGTTTTCGAGATATTCAGTATTTTCCCTTTTTTTCGTATGGTGGCAACCCTAAAAATTTCCACGATTACCAAATTCATAAAATCCAGCTGTGCGTGTTCACAAAAAACTCTTAAATTTAAAATTTCAGCCATATCGGTCTAAAACTTTGGCTGTAATTATTTTTGGCCTAAAAATTGGCTCAAATTACCCAGTGTGCAATGGTATGGAGTAGACATGAGCGTGAATCCATCCATATGGCCTTTCAAGCCATTTGTTTTTTTTTTAACTACTTCACTGCGGTTACTTTTTGCAAGCAAATTGAATGATTATTGTTGTTGATATCCATTTTACAATATACTCACAACAAAACAAATACAAATGATTGTGAGTAAAGAGTTAAAGAGATAAAAAATACTCACGGAAAAACCACCCAAATATAGAGTAATGCATTCATGTGTTTTGAAAGTTAATATTGTGTTGAATGACATGAATTATCTGAATGATTCAAATGATTTTGCAAACAAATAAATACAAATCAGACAAATTTTAAAACACATTAAAAAAAAAAAGCTGAAATATAAGGGAAAAAAACTAAAGCAATGCAGAATATTACAAAAATCGAAAATTGTGAAAAAAAAAAATAAAAAATTATAAGCATAAGTAAAGTGTTGTTGTATTTTTTTTGTCTCTTGGTTAAATACAATTCATATAAATTTCACGGCATTTAATTTGTAAAAACAACAACAAGAAAACATTCTTGTTATTAGTTTGCAAACTATTAATAAGTATGCATTGCTAACGGGAAATTTAACTAACTACAGACGACGCAACATTATGTACAATATGCTATTATATTGATGGTGTGTGGGTAAGATTGACCATTGTACAATCGTCAATATTGCGTCGTCTGTAGGTACCGTAAGAGGCAGTGGTCATTGTTCATCACAATATGCATATGGGGCATTCCAATTCAAATCGGACACTTTGAATATTTTTTTACCCTCCACCCAATAAGCACTTTTAAAATTCAAGTGCAAATCAAGTATAAATCAAGTGTAAATCAAGCCCTTATTTCCAGTCTATGCTTGAATTATACTTGAATTACACTTGAATTCAATAGCATTCTCCAGCAAAACGGATACTTGAATTCAAGCGCTGTTTTTACACTTGAAAACCAGTGAAAAGGCTGTAAAAACAGGGCTTGAATTCCAGTGTCCGTTTTGCTGGAGTATGCTATTGAATTCAAGTGTAATTCAAGTATAAATCAAGCAGGGGCTGGAATTTAGGGCTTGACTTACACTTGTTTTATACTTGATTTGCACTTGAATTTTAAAATTGCTTATTGGGCAATTACAGTATGGGGGTATACTCACTTTGTCATTCCGTGTGTAACGCATCGAAATATCGGTCGGGGACCCCATAAAGTATATATGGGGCATTCCAGGCCAAATCACTCACTTTTAGACCCGACCCCTTTCGAATTATTTTATTTTTGGATATGTTTTAGTACTTATTAAATGCAACTTGGACACCAATTTTCAGCCTATTATTTCAAGATGGTGCTGAGTAATCAATTTTTCAAAATGGCGATTTTCTCAAAAAAATTAAAAAAATTAAATTTTTAATTAATTTTGACCATTAAAAAGTATAGATATTTTAAAAAAAGTTGACAACGTTTTGTTAGTATTAAAATGTAGTTTTAGAAAAAAAATATCAAAAAATTATTCGAAGTAATTATCACTTATTTTTTGACGTTTAAAAATTAAAATCGACTTTTTGAAAAAGTCCGAAACCTTCGATTTTTTTGTAAAAATCTATAAAAATTCTACTCTAAATTACGTAACTTTTAAGCCATAATTCGAGATGTGATTACAATTATTTCTATTTGTTTTTAAATTTTTAATATTGCACCTTTAATTTTTTGGCTCTGATTTATTTTATATGGTGCTCCAAAAAAAATAAATTGGTAGATATTGGCCCTAACTTACCCTAGATATATGTATTCTTTTCGAAGTAAAAATACGTCTTACAAAAATGTAGGACGATTGGAAATGGGTAAGGCGTTTAGCATGGTCCTTGAAGTATAAAAAACGGATTACAAGGAAAAATATGAATTTTTTTTCTGTTTTCGCATTTTTTTTTATTTAACTTCATACTCTTCACTAGTTATTTTTGTCTCACGCCCTTATTAAAATAATTAGTGTTTCATTCAATAAGTAACTACTTATTAACATCTGTTTCGGATTACAAAACCCATTACTAGTAATGCCAATTTTTGCTGGGTATTTGTTATTTCAAAAAACCCTAAATGTTTTTTTTAAAATATTGGTATGCCACAAATATATTTTACAAAGTAATTTTATCGCTAAAAAAATGTTTACAATCGAAAAAAAAATATAAACTTAAAAAAAATTTACACTCAAAAAAAAATTTACACTAAAAAAAAAAATATTACACTCAAAAAAAATTTACACTAAAAAAAAATATTGCACTCAAAATTGTTTTTACAAAAACTATAAAAAGAGTTTTTTAATCCAAATAAGAAATGTTGAGTCAAAATTATTAACAATTTTGTTTTCACGTTAGAAAAATTACTTAAAAGGGGGAGGGTATTCATGGGTTCGGCCAAGTCGTTTTTAACTTTTCTGGTTGTTTGTTCGTGGCAATTCTAAAGAAAATTGTGGCAACTCTGGGAAACATCTTTTTGCAATTCACACATCTTATTTTTGTTGCCATCATAGACAATTTGGATGGCCAAAAACTTTTGTGTAAATTTTTTTTGAGTGTAATTTTTTTTCGAGCGATAAATCTGGATCGATTTTCTCGAAATTCTATACCAACCAGACCAGGGAAATATCAAATATATATGCCAAACTTTAGGAGCATCCAAATTGTCTTTTAAACCTCTATCATTTAAAAGAGGATATAAAAAAATTTGAAAAAAAACGTCCAAATTTGCGAAATTTCTTCATAACTTTTAAACCCGTAGATCGATTTTCCCCATGTTTCGCACATTTTATCTGGTACTATTTGCAAGTATTTCAGCTTAATTTAAGCTATCGCGATTAATTGTTACGCGCGTAATCCCTACTTCCCCAAGTAATAAAAACTCATATATATACAAAATATTGATTTGCTAAAAAAAACGCGAAAACGAATTGATCTAGAAAAACTGGGATTTTTTTGGTCCCGATCATGGGTGCAAAATCGTGTCGTACAGTGTAATACAGTTGAATTTGAAGAATAAAAAATGTTATTTCAGTGGAAAATTTCAATAAATTTCAAAAATCGGATCCGTATTAACAACTTAAAATACCAAAAAAAGTGAAAAACAGAAAAAAATCTTATTTTTCCTTGTAATCCGTTTTCTAAACTTCAAGGCCCCTGCGGAATGCCTTACCCATGTCCGATCGTTCTTAATTTTTGTGAGGCGTATTTTTACCTCGAAATGAATATATCTAGGGTAAGTTAGGGTCAGCATCTACCGATTTAATTTTTTTTTTAGGACCATATAAAATAAATCAGAGTTCAAAAATAAAAGGTGCAATTTTCAAAATTTAAAAAACAATAGAACAAATTGCGACCATATATCGAATTATGGCTTAAACGTTGCGTTATTTAGAGTAGAACTTTTGGACGTTTTAAAAAAAAAAAAATCGAAGGTTTCGGACTTTTTCAAAAAGTCGATTTTAATTTTTAAACGTTAAAAAATAAGTGATAGTTACTTCGAATAATTTTTTTAATATTTTTGTCTAAAACTACATTTAAATACCAACAAAACGTTGTCCAACTTTTTTTAAGATACATATCTATATTTTTAACTGCAGTTAATTAAAAATTTTAATTTTTTTGAAAAAATCGTCATTTTGAAAAATTGATTACTCAACACCATCTTGAAAAAAAGGCTGAAATTTGATGTCCAAGTTGCATTTAATAAGTACTAAAACATATCCAAAAATAAAATAAATCGACAGGGGTCGGGTCTAAAAGTGAGTGATTTGGCCTGGAATGCCCCATATATTATTGATCAGTGATCGATTCTAAGACATTCTAGCGATGTCCATCCGTCTCCTTCCGTCCGTCCGTCTGTAGTTTACACGATGCAGTCCCAAAATAAATGAGCTAGACCCCTTAAGTTTGGCAGAAATATGTCTTATGGTCCTAGGCAGGTTAAATTCGGAAATAGGCCAAATCGGAATAGGGGGAAAAAAGTTCCCCCTTGAAGAACTTAATCAACCTCTTAAAAATTTTAACTTTTTTTAAGATTTTTTGTATTTTTGTGAACCAAACGAGACATTTTTATGTTCGTAGAAGTTTATAGTCCAGCGCTTGCACCCAGGGGATTAAAAAATGTCGCTTTCTTTTGCCGCGCCCCTCTTTTAAGGGCGTGGATAAAAAATAATTGAAATAATTATAAAACTATAGTACTTAAGTGGACAAAGCAGACAAAAATGAACTTCTAAACATATACCTTGAGGGCCAAGGAGTCACCACAGCTCACCGATCCCTCCCCCTACCTTGCCCCCCTTAAAACAACACCACTGTCAAAATTTTTGTTTTAATTTTTTACATGTTAGTGGGTATAATAGATTCGGCACAGCCGAATTTAACACTCTCACTTGTTTATTTTTAGATTTTCCCAATTTGTTTACAGTTTTTAGCACCCTTCGAAAACATTTATGAATGTAACAAAACAAACATTTTGAAAAAAAAAAATGAAATTTGGACCATTATTGAAGAAGTTATGAGTAAAAGAAGTTTGAGTTAAGGAACAAACTACCAATTTTTAAAAATTCGATATCTTTTGAACGGGTCATCTGAAAATTTACTAAAAACTGTAAACAAATTGGGAAAATCTAAAAAAAAATAATATATTCACAGTGTCCGATTTGAATTGGAATGCCCCATATGCATATTGTGATGAACAATGACCACTGCCTCTTACGGTACCTACAGACGACGCAATATTGACGATTGTACAATGGTCAATCTTACCCACACACCATCAATATAATAGCATATTGTACATAATGTTGCGTCGTCTGTAGTTAGTTAAATTTCCCGTTAGCAATGCATACTTATTAATAGTTTGCAAACTAATAACAAGAATGTTTTCTTGTTGTTGTTTTTACAAATTAAATGCCGTGAAATTTATATGAATTGTATTTAACCAAGAGACAAAAAAAATACAACAACACTTTACTTATGCTTATAATTTTTTATTTTTTTTTTCACAATTTTCGATTTTTGTAATATTCTGCATTGCTTTAGTTTTTTTCCCTTATATTTCAGCTTTTTTTTTAATGTGTTTTAAAATTTGTCTGATTTGTATTTATTTGTTTGCAAAATCATTTGAATCATTCAGATAATTCATGTCATTCAACACAATATTAACTTTCAAAACACATGAATGCATTACTCTATATTTGGGTGGTTTTTCCGTGAGTATTTTTTATCTCTTTAACTCTTTACTCACAAGCATTTGCTAAACAAATAGAGTAATTATCTGTTTTGTTATTAAAAATCATTTGCTCTACTCACACAAAAACTCATTCAACAGTAAAATAAAAGTACACAACTCATATAACTCATGAATGCAAGGAAATCAAATGTATTTGATCTCACGTTTAGTATGGAGCCCCTATTGTAAAATTCATATTTCACGTATTGAATCTATACAAAAAAGATTTATTTACTTTTCTTTACCTCACTTAAATTCGATGTTATCTCCACCATCTTATGATGACCTTGTAAGCCTTGGTTTGGAAAGTTTAGAAAAAAGACGTAAGGTTCAATCAATGTTATTTATTTTTGATCTCATTAATGGTAATATTGATTGTCCGGAGCTCTTATTGAAATTAAATCTTCTTGTTCCCTTTAGAACTCTTCGTCGTCATGATTTATTTTATGTTGGTTTTCATCGGACCAATTATGCACTTAACAGTCCTTTAATCCGATCGATAATTGAATTTAATATTTTGAATAACAAATACATTGTGGAATTTGATGTATCAAAAACATTAACATTTAACATTTTTGGAATGTAGATGGAGAGTTGAGAGGAAAAAGGGGCAAGGCAATATTGTGTTTCATTTTTTTTATTTGACTAACTTTAAAGCCCTAATGACCTACGCAGCTTAAAATTGCAAGCATATTGTCCTGACACTGGAGCATATCCTTAAGTAGTCAGACTTAAAATTTTTGGACTGTGGACGGAGAATTGAGAGGGAAGGGGCTAGTATACGAGTATAGTACTAACAATGGAGCTTATCATAAAGTAGTCAGATTTAAAAATTTTGGAATACACAGAAAAAACAGTTTAATTGTGCCAGCCGAATTAAGAGCCAACTGCATGGTTTAATTACAACAACTAAAATTTTCGGTTGCGATTACCGAAATTTATTTGGACCAACAGAAGTTAAATTTTCAAAACAAATTTTGGTTATGGCAACCGAAAATTTCGGTTGTTGTTATTAAACTATGCAGTTGGCTCTAAATTCGGCTGGCACAACTAAACTGTTCTCTCTGTGTAGGGACGGAGAATTAAGAGAAGAAATGGGCGTCGAAAAATTATGTTTTTACATCTTACCTAATTTTGAAGACACCTTATGACCTTGAAAGATGAAAATTAGAATACATATGGTACGGACTATGGCAAAGATCAACTCTGACCTGGATATCCTGTGAAAGGGCGGAAATACAAAAAATCCGTTGTGAATTTTGTTCAGTTTGTATATATAATCTGTAACGTAGCCGGATTTTCGGCCTTTAAGTCGGTGGGAGTGGCGGAAGACGGCGAAATTTAGTTTTTAAATGTTAAAACTATTTCTGAAACCCCTAATGACTAAGAAAGCTGAAAATTGTAAAGCATAAAGTATTGACCAAGGATCATATCCTTATGAAGTCAGATTTAATATTTAAACTGTGTACGGAGAATTATAAGGAAAAATTTAAGTGGAAAAATGTTTGTGTTTTTTAACATTTTAACTAATTTTAAAACACTTCATGATAAAAAGAAAGATAAAAATTGCCATGTATATAGGAGTGACCATGGGACGATGGATTTTTGATATCCGGTTTATGGACGGAGAGACGAAATGGGCGTGCTTAATTTAGTTCTAAAATTTTATCAATAAAACCTTTTATACTCATTAATTTTTTTTCCAGTTTGGGAAATATATTGATGTAACTCAATCTAGCAATATTAAATATTTGAAGCACAAACATAATTTTTTATAAAGTTTGGTAAAATATTAGAACTATTGAGAAAAGTGATTTGGTGTTCCGCCTGGCAGCATAGATGGGAATTTTTCATTACCATTGAAATTTAATTACCATTGGTTCATATCAATGGTAATGAAAAAATTTTCATTACCATTTAATGGTAATTAAATTTTTTTAATTGAAAAAATAATTACTAATGGTAATGAAATGCACCAATTGTTGAAAAACACCAATTATAATTGGTTTCAAAACCATTGGTTTGCATATTTTTGTTTTTTTGAAAAGTTAAAAATTTAAACATCAAAGTATGTTTTTCAAAAAAAATATGAAAATGTTAAAGACAAAAAACAAAACGCAAATAAAAATTTCAAATATTGTGTTATACAAAGGCAATCAACGTGTGTTTGGTTTATAAAATGTGAAAAACTAAAACACCATATAACAAAAAACAACAGATATTTCCAAATATTAACGATTTTGACAATATTGTGACGACTTGTACTAATGGTAATTATTTTTTTTAAGTGATGCCATACCAATGGTAATTATTTTTTTTTTAATTTTCATTAGTAATTAAATTGATAAATAATTTAATTGGTACAATTGATACAACCAATGGTAATGAAAAAAATTTCATTACCATTGACATCAATTAAATGGTAATTAAACCATGAATTAATTGGTCCCATTAATTAATTAGTCCCATCTATGCCTGGCAGGAACAGGCTATTCGACTAGTAAATTAGATATTTATACAAACACAAAACAAGTAATTTGTATTTTTCTTACTATTTTTCTCCATTTTTTTTTCACTTATTATCATTTTTTTAATGTTTTTATTTCTTTTTGTCGAAGTCTAGCACCGTTTTAAAATGTGAGTTTTTTGACACTTACAAAAGATTTCGACCAATTACTTTACAGAAACAGTTTTCTCGCATCATTCCAATAAGTTTAAAAGTTTTCGCACAACAAAGTTACAGAAACAGTAAAATGTGAAAAGTCACTTTTTGTGCCGATTTACAATGTTTTCGTTTCATTTCACATGTTTCATGCGAGAAATCTTTCGATTCGAGAGTTACAGAAATCAGCTACAGGATGTCTTAAATTTTTAGAAAAATTAAAATTTTTCTTGTACACTTTTCTCAATTCAAAACCATATATTATAAATATAAATTTAAGTATGGTGATCTAAAGAAAAAAACTAAGTTGATAATCTTAAAAAAAGTCAACCTAAAAAAAGTTAGAAATTTTTTTGTCCCTCCTAAAATCAAAAATTAAAAATGGACTTGACAGGTTTGCCGACAAAGCCAACGATATGTTTTCTGTAGGGATGTCGCGAAGAGTGTATTCGGCATTTTACCGAATATTTACTGTTCGGTATTTGGTTTGAACCGAATATATTTTCCGAATATTCGCCAAACTGTTAACGAATATTTATTTAACCGAATATTTAAAAAACATGCCGAATATGCCGAATACCGAATAGTGACGAATATTCGCGACATCCCTAGTTTTCTGTTGTTTGTAAGTGTTTACGATTTTCTATAAAATCAATTTTGAGAAAATAGAAAGGTCGTCTGCGAAACTATAGTGCATTGGTTAACATTATGGGTATTTATAGATTCGGCACAGCCGAATAAAGCTTTCTTACTTGATTTTAAATAATTTGTATAAAATATGAATTTTTGTGGAACAAAATAAAAAAAGTTCCATCAGGTACCATGTTTTTGTTATAGAAAAAGGTGAAACGTTTGCGAAATGTAAAGAAACTCTAAAAACTAGTGGTGGTTCGATATAAGGGCTTTTATATTTATTTCTTTTACTCTTACAAGGAGCATACGGCCGTAAATGGCTTTTTTAAATTTTATGTTTTACTAAAACATTTTTAAAGGCGTGAGTGCGGTTTGACTCACACTCAGTCACGCTCACGCAAACAATAATGGAATCACTCACTTATCACTTACGCTCACGCGTGAGTCATGCAAACTCTACTTTCGCACTCTCGCTTACACATTTTTTACCAAAAAAAAAAAAAATCTGCTAAAAAATATTTTTTTTGCAAGAAATGAAAAAAGAAAATAAATAAAAAAAAAAATCAAATAAATTAAAAAAAAAATCAAATAAATTTAAAAAAAAAAATCAAATTACGCAAGCTTTAGCAAAAAATGAATCACTTATGTAAAAATTCGAAAATTTATTTTTTTTTTTTCAACTCACGCTCACTAAAAGTTTATAACGATGAGCCACGACGAAAGGTAAGAAAGATAACCGAATACGGATATTCTTCACAGGAGGAATCCCAAACTTTTTTGATGTTCACAACATCAACAAAACTTTGCTAATCTTTACGAACGCGTGGATTTGTTTAAGTGACAAAAAATACTAAAAATTTTTGAAAATCCCGAAAAATCCCGGAAATTTCCAAAAAAAAAAATTTTTTCTTCAATCCCAAATCCCGGAATTCAGAAAAACCAATCCCGATTGGAAGCCCTAGCTCTGGTGTTTCCTTCAGGACATCTTCAACGTTATCATTTGATTGGAATTCAACTAGAACAGTCATTTTTCCTTCCTTTTCAAAAAGTTTTTTTTGTTGATTTAATACCAGTAGTGTCTGTCATCTTGAGTACCTCTGAGCATATGGCATTTACTGCTTCATTAGCCGATTTTTTTGAGTCTAATCCCTCGAAAATCAATTTTTTTCCTTTGATTTGTGATTCCAAAATAGCAATTCTTCTTCGGTCCTTATCTCTTTCAAGTTTAAGTAACTCTATCTCAGGCATAAGAAATTCGTTTTGCGTTTTAAGTTCACGTAATTCTTCAGTTAGCTCTGCCAGCCCTGTTAAAACTGCACCATTGCTCTCTTTAATAATATTTTTTACATCATCAACGGATAGATCGGTAATTTTTTGACTCATTTTTTGTTGTATTATTTTTTTTCCTCCCACTGGAGATATTTGGTTTGTTTTTCTTTTTTCCAGTTTGTTTTAATTTATATTACCCGGTGAAAAATGAGCATATATGGATACATATATGTAAATATATGGATGCATATATGTAAATATATGACCATATATGGTCATATATGAAATTGTATGCAGTCATATACGTAAAATGAGGGCATATGCCCATATATGACATATGTGGACATTAGACTGATTTTTTGTTTGTATGAAAAATATTTTTTTTGGAATTTCAAAAAAGTGTAGGCGGAATATAGTAAAACTAGGTCAAAAAATACGATTCTGAAATTTTTGGCCAAATCGGACCACGGGATCACGAGGCGCATCGCGGTCAAAGTTTCAGAACCCTAGAGCAAATCGAAAAAAAAAATTACATACTTAAGACTTTTTATATCACTTTTCTGACTAATTTCCCTGTGCTGATTTCAAAAAAGTTAAAGTTTTTGAAATCGAATAATAAGTATTTGAGATATCACGATTTGAATTTTGTTAAAAAATTTTGATTCATACTCACTTTATTTGCGACATCTATATTTGTACGTGGTCAACCAATTGTAATTGCCTTGTCAAACAATTGCAATTATCATAGACAACAACCATACAGCAAATACAACTCTAAAAACGATTTTTTCCTAGTATTTGCTACTGCCATCTCTTGTCACGAATGAATAATGTCAATTATTTAAATTTAACGGATTTTAATATTCAAAGTCAAGGAGTACCAGATGTTTAAAATAAATCATGTAAAGTGAGAGTCTACTATCGCCGATTTTCATAACCTTATTTCTCTGTTTTAAACTCACAAAAAAAAAACTGTAATGTTAGCAAAAAAATCTTGTAAGCCTACAAGAAAATTTGCTGATTTTGAACCCACAATTTTTTGGTAAAGTTAGCAAAAATGTTTTGCCAAAAATTAGTTAACTAATTATTTTTTTTATTTCAACTTAGTTCATACACTCAAAATAATACATTAGTAGATTTACTAATTTTTTTTTTTGCTTATGCTGGTTAGCTAACTTTTAGCAAATTTTTAGTTGAGATTAGCATGTTAGCAAAAATATCTTGTAAACTTCACTTAGCTCATTAGCAATTTTAAACAAAATTTGAACTAATTTTTTTTTCTAGATTTAAAATTGAGTTGACCAAATTTTTACAAGCTTTTTTTCTAATATTACCAAAATAAATGGTATTTTTTTTTTATTTTCAGAAAACTTAAAATGGCGCTATCTCGGAAACTAAGCCAGATAGAGCAAAATGGAGGGCATTTTTGGTTCTCGGGCTCTCAATAGTATTGCCGGTCCTCTTCACATGTGTGGACCCTAATGGGCCCTAACTTTGGACCCAAAAAAGTTAGCATTCCCGAAAATTTTAAAATGCTCATATCTCCGTAAATATTGCCGACACAACAAAAAGTCCAAAAACAGTTTTGTAGCTCTCAACACGTAGAACAAGACCGCAAAATAGTCAAAAGCTCTCCGAGTAATATTTTTGAAGTTATCGAGTTTTTAAATTCTCAAGACCCCAGTGGTCCCCTATAACCACGTATCTCAAAAACTAAGCAAGGTAGAGCGAAACGGACTCAAATTCTGGATCAAAAACTATGACGATTTTTAAGGAACCCAACTAGGTCTTGGCCCATCGGTGTCTGGACCTATCGGGTCCGAGCCCAATGGGGCCCTCAGATGTGTATGAACTAAGTTAAAAAAAAAATTAGTTAACTAATTATTGGCAAAACATTTTTGCTAACTTTAGCAAAAAAATTGTGGGTTCAAAATCTGCAAATTTTCTTGTAGGTTTACAAGCTTTTTTTGCTACCATTACAGTTTTTTTTTTTGAGTGTACACATTTGAGGACCCAATTGTGTTCGGACCCAATATGTCCAGACTCCGATTGGCCTAGACCTAGTTGGGTTCCTTAAAAATCGTCATAGTTTTTGATCCAAAATTTGTGTCCGTTTCTCTCTACCTTGCTTAGTTTTTGAGATACGTGATTTTAGGCGACCACCGGGGTTTTGAGAACTACAAAACACGATAACTTCAAAAATATTACTCGGAGAGCTTTTGATTATATCGCGGTCTTGATTATATCGCGGTTCTACGTGTTGAGAGCTACAAAAATTCTTTTGGACTTTTTGTTGTGTCGGCAATATTTACCGAGATATGAGCATTTTAAAATTTTCGGGAATGCTAACTTTTTTGGATCCAAAGTTAGGACCCATTAGGGTCCACACATGTGAAGAGGACCGGCGATACTATGGAGAGCCCGAGAACCAAAAATGCCATCAATTTTGCTCTATCTGGCTTAGTTTCCGAGATAGCGCCATTTAAAGTTTTCTGAATATAAACAAAAAATTACCATTTATTTTTGCTAATATTAGCAAAAAAGCTTGTAAAAATTTTTTTAGTTGACAATTTTAAATTTAGCCAAAAAAAAATTAGTTCAAATTTTGTTTAAAATTGCTAATGCGCTAAATGAAGTTTACAAGATATTTTTGCTAACGTGCTAATCTCAACTAAAACTTTGCTAAAAGTTAGCTAACCAGCATTAGCAAAAAAATTAATAAATATACTAATGTATTATTTTGAGTGTATTTGTCAAAAAATACGATATGTCAAAAAATACGATTCTGAAATTTTTGGCCAAATCGGACCACGGGATCCCGAGGCGCATCGCGGTCAAAGTTTCAGAATCCTAGAGCAAATCGAAAAAAAAATACATACATCGAATAATAAGTTTTTGAGATATCACGATTTGAATTTTGTTAAAAAATTTTGTTTCTTACTCACCCAAATAAGACAGTGCACCAATGGATTTATACTTTTGACCTATTGTATGTTGTTGGTTTCGACGAGTAGATCTCAATAATGTTCATTTACCTTTCCAAATACCCCCTAATAATCAAAAAAGGCATCGTTTTGAAATTAAACAAGTCAATATACAATGGGTACAATTCCTTTCTAAATATTAATGGAATCTGATCATTTTTAAACTCTGTCAAAAATATGTAAAACAACCTTCACTTTAAATAAGCCAACTTTTAGCAGATTTGGATATTTTAACTTAAGTGCGTATGATACTTGCTTGTTTCAAGTTACTTGTTGCTGCATTTATTAGGGTTTTTCTATTAAAATTTCGATAACTTCAACCAAAAATTTTGAATTTATCGAAATACCCATAGAAAACCCCTAATAAATGCAGCAACAAGTAACTTGAAAAAAGCAAGTATCATAAAGGCATTAATTAACTGTCATTTAGTTTTAGAAAATAATAGAAATTTTCTTATAATTTCACTGATTCTTTTTCAGAAGTTCAGATTGTTTATCCGAAATTAGCAGATTTTTCTGCTAAAATCAGCAGATTTTCAATCTGAAATCCGCCGAAAATTCTGATGTCTTTAAAGATTTGTCTGCTGGTTCGATTAAGAGATTGTTTTAAAACCTAAGAATTCGTTTAAAGAGGTTAATATTTCAGAAATATCTCAAAACTATTTTTTTTCGGTAATTTTAGTAATTTAGAATAACAAATCGGCAAAAAATTAAAGAATTTGGAAATTTCTTTGGGTAATTTTGGGGATTTCCGTTTTTAAATTTGGGAATATGAAAAAAAATGAATCCGGCAACACTCCATTAATTCACTAAAACCATGTCTGCACTAACTGAAGTGGGGTTGTTGTCTAGAATAACTGTGTAGTGTAATAATATGGCAATGAGATGTCGCTGATCTCGAAAATAAAACAAAAAAATTTTTTAACAAAATTAAAATCGTGATATCTCAAAAACTAATTATTCGATTTCAAAAACTTTAACTTTTTTGAACTCAGCACAGGGAAATTAGTCAGAAAAGTGATATAAAAAGTCCTAAGTATGTAATTTTTTTTTTTTCGATTTGCTCTAGGGTTCTAAAACTTTGACCGCGATGCGCCTCGTGATCCCGTGGTCCGATTTGGCCAAAAATTTCAGAATCGTCTAGTGGACATATACGGAGCATATATGTCATATATGTTCATATGCCCTCATTTTACGTATATGGGCATATATGTTGCAAATATGATCATATATGACTTCATACAGTGCCATATATATTCATATATGCTACATATATGTAGGATCTTTTCCAAAAAGTTTTCCACTGAATTAAAACCACTTCACTGTCTTATATTTTATTCAGTTTATTATCGTTTATTATTTCTGATTTTTATACACTTAAAGTTAATTAATTTATTATTTAAATACAGTTTTTAAGTTAATTCAGTTTATTATAAAAACAAAAGATTATATTGCATTAATGCAAACGTGTTTAATTCTTCACGCTAAAACCATTACTGTCCCTTTCAAAAAAAATAAAATCATAAAATACCCTGTCCGTAAGTTTCATTCCGTTTCGTCCGTCTGTCAATTTCATTCTACTCTCTTGTCGCCTTTCGTCTGTCCGAACGTCTTAACCCTGGTGGGACCGCTTCTACATTCGGCCCTCCTGATGGTTCATTCGCCCCGAATGTAACGCTCCACGGCTTCATATACTCGGCCACAGTGGTACATCTCCTGGATCCTTCACATTCTCCGATCTTCTCCACCTCGTATCGACCATGATTACGCTCCTCGATAATCTTATACGGCCCAAAGAGCTTGGGCTTAATGGCGACCAGATCACCCACATTATACTGCCTTGCCGGTTTACGATTTCTATCGAACGAATTCCTGTTCTCCTGCTGTATTCTGAGGATATTTTCACGCGCTTCCTCCCGTAGGGAATCACGTTCCTGATGGAGTTCGTTTACCACTACCTCTTCCAGCAAATTACGGATATCGGGAATTTCCCTTACCCTCATTTCCATTCCGGTCAATACTCTAAATGGAGTGCTCCCTGTACTTCTAGTAGGGGTATTATTCATCACTTGTTGAACTTTATCCACATAGCGATACCAGTTCTGAGGTTTCTCGATGCATAGTTTCGTTAGCATGGGGACGATGATTCTGTGCATCCTTTCCACCTGACCATTGCCCCGTGGTACCCCTATTGCAATTACCAAATGCTGGATTCCTTCCTCCACACAGTACTCCTTAAATCCGTTGGATGTAAAGGCGGTGCCCCTATCAGTAATCATCCGTACCGGATTTCCAAATATTGCGGCCTGCTTGCCCAGACGATCAATTACCTCGCCCGTACCTGTACTCCTCGTAGGATAAAGCCAGACGAATTTCGAGAACGCATCCACTACGACCAGAAGGTGGTTATACCGCTTCTGTGTAGCCTCCATGGGGCCAACGTGATCCAAATGATAAGTCATGAGAGGCCTATCCGCTTTATCAATGGGATTCAGTAATCCCTCCTTCCTAACAGATTTCGCCTCAGCCATAATACACTCAATGCAACTCTTCACCACACCCTCCACTTTAGTGCCCAGTTTAGGAATGTAAAATGTTCTCTCAACCAGATCCTGAGTTTTCCGAGCAGCAAAATGTCCTTGACGATGTGCCATTTCAATCACCTCCCGTTCCATACACGAAGGTATTACGATGAGATCCTTGGCTGGATCCTTATGAATGATACCGTACCTTAAATAGAAATCCTCATAATCTCCTTTCTCCAGAATTTTTCCTATCGCCCTAATCCAGTCATCCTTCATCTGTGCGTCCTTTATTCTATGACGTAAGGAGTCCTCCATCATCAAGCACGAAACTCTACTCAAAGCGTCGACGTGCCGCATTTTAGAGCCGGACCGGTGTTCTATTGAATAGTCAAATTCCTGAAGGAAAAGAGCCCATCTGGACACCCTTAATGGAACGTCCTGTTTCCTCATGGTCATTGCAAATGCATTGCAATCCGTCACAATCTTGACCTTCAATCCCATTACGTATATTCGCCATTTCTTCAAAGCCTCAATAATCGCCAAGACCTCCAATTCGTATGAATGGTATTTTTCCTCGGCCGGAGAAGTTTTCCGACTCATATACTGGATAGGGTGTAATTGAAGATCCTCTGTAAAAGGACAGCGCCATAACCGTGTTTACTGGCATCCGCATGGATCTCCGTTTCTGCGTTCGGGTTAAATAATCTCAGTACATTAGCACTAACTAACGCAGCTTTCAGTTGCTGAAAGGCCACAATCCCCTCATCATCCATCTTGAAACAGACATTCTTCCTCAACAAATCGGTCAGCGGTTTGGCGACCACTGCATAATTTGGAACGAAACGACGGAAATACGAAGTCAATCCTAAAAATCGCTGTACTGCTTTCCGATCCTTCGGAATAGGGAAATTAGCTATTGCAGCTGTCTTCTCCTCTGACTTACTGTCGTAGAATTTTCCAACACATATCCCAAAAAGGTGATCTTCCTCATCAAAAATTGGCATTTGCTCCATTTTATGTTAAGTCCGTTTAATTCCGCGACTTGCATAACCTTCCGCAATTTTCCAATGCCCTCTGCTTGATCCCTAGACGGTATCACCATATCGTCCATATACACCACGATTGTGCCATCCCCTCTCAAATCATGAAATACAGCCGAAATGTAACGACAAAATACAGCCGGCGAATTAGATATACCGAATGGGACACACCTAAACTCATACTGCCCCTTATGAGTTACGAACGACGTATACCTCTGAGAGTCCTCCTCAATCGGAACGTGAAAAAAGCCGTTCCTTAGATCCAAAGATGTATAAACTTTTGCCTCCTGTAAGCGCTGCAACACGTCATCAATCATCACCATCGGAAAATTGTCTCGTACAATCTTCTCATTCAAACGACGATAGTCGCAACACAGCCTTTTAGTGCCATCCTTCTTAGATACCAAAACTACTGGTGATGAATATTCCGAATAACTAGGTTTAACGATACCCTCCTTCAGCCACTCTGCGCCTTGATGGTCTACAGTCTGCTGGTCCGAGTATGACATCCTCCTTGGATAATGACGCACAGGAACTTCATCCTTGAGCAATATCCTCATCTTAACAGGAAACGTTTCCGGTCTCACCGGTTGGTAGTCCTCTATCATCTTCTCGATAACCTCCCTAACATCACGTTCCAAATGACCCAAGTCAAACTCACAGGATTGAGTCGAAATACACATCCCGCCTAATTCCCCTACCACATCATCCATATTGCCATCACTTCCAACCGGATTGTGCCCTTCGACCACAGAAGCCCTGGATCCACTGTGTACTGCGGCCATCTTCTCCGAGAATTTCGCCCCTCCGAATCAATAATCATGTCCACATATTCGAAAATGTCGTTCCCTATTACGGCCGAATACAAAATATCCCGTTCCCGCGCCACATGAAAAGTTATCAAAGAATCATACCGGATGCAGCTTATATCGCTACCAGTGTCCACCAGCGCCGAAAGAACAAAACCGCGAACATTTACATCCTTAAAAATTCTATTCGGACAAAATAATCCCATGCTGCTAGATCCCGGTTTCGAAGGTGACGATAAAGTGTGCACGTTACGATTATCCGTTTTCCTCTCCTTGTCCTCCTCTTTAACGTTCACCTTCTTACAATTAAAAGATTTATGACCCACTTCGCGGCATTTGAAGCATCTGGCCTCATTCGATTTACACTCCTTTGAAAAGTGCCCCTTCTCCCCGCAATTATAGCATCGTACACTCTTCTCCTCGGTTTTCGCAACGTCTTTGGACAATTCCTGTTTCTGACGCGTTCTGTGGAAGTTTGATGATTGAGGTGGTTTGTTGACCTTCTCGTACACCTTCAGCTTTAACTTTAAATCCTCAATATTCCTGGCCTGGTAAAGAATGGTCTTATTAATCTTGCTATCGGGTATTCCCTCAATAAAGTACTGTATAATGCTATCATCATCCAGACCCACCGGAGCCCCAATTTCCATCAGTCTGTACAAATACTCCCTAACCTATCCGCCATCATACGGTGAACTTCAATAGACGATAATTTAGTGCCGAACTCCTTTTTCAAAGCATCCTTCGACGATAACCAATCACGTACTCCAGACCGACCCCTACAAAATATCCTAGCTGCCCCCGAAAGTAACTGCCGTGCATAAATATATTTCTTCAGGTCGTTCCATCCTACGGTATAGGCGCAGTCCTCAAAGTCGCGAAGCCATTGCCCAATTTCAGGCTGCCCTTCGCCGTACTCAGAGTTCTCCCCGTCCGTCCGTTGACCATATCCGTAATGTATGATAACTCGTTCCTGTAATAGAGTCTTAGTCCCGTCTGTTTCCAATCCTAACTCGTCACATTTGTCTTTTAATTCGTCCACAGAAAGTGCTAAAATCGCCAGCAATTCCATTGTCAAAATAATACAATTTTAATGCAAAGGTCAAAATATAATTATATATAAATAAAATATTAATATCAATTAATTCAAATCAAATTACAGAAAATCACCTAAAATAATACCCTTATTTTATATAGTAATATAATTGCAATATAAAGATCAAAATATAATTACACAAAATAAAATATTAATATCAATCAATTCAAATCAAATTACAGAAAATTTGTCAAAAATTACCCAAAAAATTAATCAAAACTTAACAGCTTTTAAGTTATATCCACTTTACACAATATAATACTCTTATTTTATAATAATATAATTTCAATATAAAGATCAAAATATAATTATTTAAAAAAAAATAAAATATTAATATCAATTAATTCAAATCAAAGTGCAGAAAAATCCGTTAAAATTACCGAAAATTTTAATCCAAAACCTAACCACTTTTAAGTTATATCCGATTCACTCAAAATAATACGCTTGTATCATCAAATCAACTATAATACTCCGCCAAAGTACCCACAATTATCAATTCACTACTTTGTAGCCAACTTGCTACAAAATCTTCAACTCAAATTAAACCGATCAATTCCCACTCATAGAATTATTAGTATTTCATCCCAACTCATGGTAAGAAATCTTCCAAACAAATTAACGATTCCAACACAAAAAAATGTTTCCCAAAACTACCGGCAATAAATAACTTCAACTCATGAAATCATCCATTTACAGTACTGCACTCCAAAATACTGCCAAAAAATTCTGCAAAGCAACAAGTGTCTCTTTTCAAAGAAATAAAGGGAAACAAAAAAAACTATGCTCTAAATTACATGCACAACCACGACCGTCTCATTCGTGCAGCATTCACTAGCATCATATTATAATTGCTTTGATGAACAATATAAAATTAAAACAATACACAAAACGACATACAACTACTTATCTACTTATAAAAATCATCTGCAATGGGCGGAGCTTCATCCAACTTGCTCGTTCTGCTTTTCACAACGTTCCTTGTATAATTTGGCTCAACACAAACTGCACTCATCAACTAGAAAACAGGTTTTCAACCACCGCTCTTTTGCATAGTAATATTTTTCACTAGTATTCGGTTCTCACCCACACATTTAAACTTTGGACAGAACTTTCGTGTTGTATGTTTCTTCTCTTCTCTTTCATATTCTTTTTTTCTTTTTTATTCAACTGTCGCCAACTGCGATCATTTCAAACAACGGTTTTCGGTTTTGTTTTTTTCTCAGTTCTTTTTCAGTTTTTGCTTTTCCTTAATTTTTAATTTCAAACCTTGTTGTATTTAAAATTCTCTTTTTTTTCTATTCAACTGTCGCCAAATGCTTTTTTCTTTTTTTTTTTTCTTTTAACAACGGTTTTCGGTTTTGTTTTTTCTCACTTCTTTTTTAGTTTTCTTTTCAGTTTTTGCTTTTCTTTAATTTTTCATTTCAAACCTTGTTGTATTTAAAATTATTTTCTTTCAGTTTTTGCTTTCCTAAATTTTATTTTCAACCCTTGTTGTATTTAAAAAAAATTTTTGAACTGTCTTCTCTTTAGTCTGTATCCTCCACTAATATTTAACTTTTATGACTCGTTTTACTGTCCATTCCGGACGTGCCCACATTTGTAGGATCTTTTCCAAAAAGTTTTCCACTGAATTAAAACCACTTCACTGTCTTATATTTTATTCAGTTTATTATCGTTTATTATTTCTGATTTTTATACACTTAAAGTTAATTAATTTATTATTTAAATACAGTTTTTAAGTTAATTCAGTTTATTATAAAAACAAAAGATTATATTGCATTAATGCAAACGTGTTTAATTCTTCACGCTAAAACCATTACTGTCCCTTTCAAAAAAAATAAAATCATAAAATACCCTGTCCGTAAGTTTCATTCCGTTTCGTCCGTCTGTCAATTTCATTCTACTCTCTTGTCGCCTTTCGTCTGTCCGAACGCCTTAACCCTGGTGGGACCGCTTCTACATATATGGACATACATGACGCTGTATGAACGCATATATGATCATATTTGTACCATTTTTCACCGGGTATTTGTTTCTTTTACAGGGTATACGACACGTTATAAGAGAACTGTAATTTTATTAATCAGCTGATGTATTCATTTATCTATAGTGAATGTTTTTTATTTTTGTTATTTTTGGTTTTGTTTTCAACACTATAATGTTAGCGGGAAGTTATTGTTTTTATTTATTTTTTTGTTTTCTTCACTTAGTTTGTTGTTGTTTTTAAAATATAATTTTTCTTCCTTAGATTTTTTTTTTTGTTTTTGTATTACTGAATATTGATATTTTGTAATTTTATTACTTATATTGTTGCTAATAATATTAGAAACACAGCCGTTAATTATCAATCAGTTGTTTTGTTTTTATTTTAATAAATAAACTCCAGCAGAAATATTTTTCTTCCAATCAGAACCAGTGTTGCTAACACATCTCGGAAAACCAATAATTAAACTAGTTAAAAATGAATGCGACCCAGCGAAACTTTGGTAATGGGTGGTGATTATATAACACATTACCAGTTAATGTATATCCCTTATTTGTATTTTGGAATGTCTTACCAAACATTTGTTCAACAGCGTATTATTTGAAAGTGAAAAATTATATATTACTAACAACTTGTTACGTAATTAATGATTATTGCAAGAAATGTTTTTCATATTTATTATTTCTAAACATTAAATCATGGCTGAATTATATTTGGTTACATTACGTATTATTTCAAAATTTAAAATAATTCATTATTTATAATTGGATGCATAATGCATTACAATAATATAAAAAATAAATATTTTATAAAAAAATGCATAAGTTTAAACTAGAGATGGGCTCACGACAGAAATTTTCTAATGGCACACACTCACTCACGAGCATATTTTATCTACTCACACTCACTTACAATCACGTGAGTAAATTTAATACAAAATTACTTATATATTATGTTCTGGTATGCTTATTGTATACCTTACTCGTATGCTTTGCTATAAATTTGATCAATTATTTTATACCTTAATGGTATTCTTTGTCATAATGTGGATGCATCACTTTGAGTCTCATCCCACGTTAAAATCATCAATGCTGCAATGTATAAAATAAGCTATCCTATATCTTAGGTTAGGTTGTAAGTGGCTGCTGACGTTTGACGTCAACACACGTAGACTCTGAGGTCCATTGTGATACCACGGGACTGTAATAGAGTTTCCCTGTCGTTAAACCAATTTGAGCTTCTTATAAAACTCCTTAGATATTGAATTTTGACATCCGACAAATCAGAAAGATCGTACACCTCCCTAGATCCCAGTGAAGCAAGTCTCTGACCAGAAAGTGCCGGGCAATGCCAGATGAAGTGTTCGATAGTTTCCAACTTCTCTTCATCCATGCAACTCCTGCAAAAGTCATTCGACGGCACATTTAACCGCTCTGCGTAGAGTTTCTGAATAACCGAAAAATTTAGTAACCGAGGTTTCGGTTATCAAAAATTGAATAACCGATCGGTTTCGGTTATTTTCGGGTAATCAGTAAAAATTTTATTTCGGTGGAAAAACTTTATTTTTTAATAGTTTTTTTATTAGAATCGAATTTAGTTTAAATTCCCATTTTGGTTTAGCTTCCGCTTATATCTTTTAAAACGCTGAATTTAATTAATTTTCCAAAGATTGAGTGGTTCCTATTTTTTTCAATTTTGAATTTGAAAATAAGAAATAAAGGTGTAACGGCTATATTCATAACAAAAAATGTGCAATTAACTTTTTCACACTCATTTTAATTAAAAGGGAAAACTTAGCACTCCATTTTAGTAACTTTTTCCTTTATTATAAAAATAAAACGTGTGTCTTACTTTCCGGGCAGTCTTTCCCTTACTAAAAATTTATAATAAAAATGTTGTTTAAATGTGACTATAATATGAATCATGCAGTCACGATAACACTATAAAATGTTAAAGTGACTGCGTAGCAGTAAAATTTCACTTATGTCATCAAAAAAGTTAATAATTATTTTTTTTTTAACGAAAAACATAAAATGCATTTGTAAATAATTGTTAATTTAAATTACTTTTTTAAATTTTTTTAAATGCAACAAAAAATAAAAAAAATCTATAACATTAATAAACAAGTAAATAAATTATAGGCGGTCAAGACCGACCATATCATACCCTACACCAGTGTTCCCCGGAAAATGGGTCCGAAGTCCAAACATGGACCGATTGGGTCTACCTTTTGTAAAATCTTTAATAAGTGTAGAAAACACTCACAAACCAAATTTGAGTCAAATAGTCTTCTATTTGTTGCCAATAAACCGATTTAAGTGAATATCGGGCGAAATTTTCATATGGGACCTAAGTCCAAAAATGGTGTGATTATAATCAGATTTGGTTGGGTTATTAAGGTACGTGTTAAAAACAAACAAACAAAATTTTAATAAAATATTTTCTATTTTCATGAAATTTTAGCGATTTATGTGAATATCGGGAGGGCGGTTTGTATGGGGACTACAAGAAAAACTGGTCCGATTCCTTTAAAGTTTGAAATGGTGATTTGTGAATACAAAACACGTTTACCTGCCAAATTTCGAAAGAATACCAGTTAAAATACAGTTGTTAGGGTCATTTGACTCATATTTTAAGGGGATGCTTGTATGGGGGTTAGGTCAAAACATGGACCGATTTTTTCCAATTTCAATAGCGTTTGTCCTTGGGTCAAAATAAGCTTAAGTTTCAGACAAATCGGTTAAAAATTGCGACCTTTATCGTGCGCATAACGTTTACATGGACGGAAAGACGGACGGATGGACATTGCTAAATCGACTCTAAAAGTGATTCTGAGTATAGGGTCCAATATTTCGGGAAGTTACAAACATCAGCACAAACTCATTATACCCTGTACCACAGAGTGGTGTAGGGTATAAAAAAAGACGATAACCGAATAAATGTAAGTCGGTTTCGGGTTCGGTTTTCGGCTTGAATAACCGCGGTTTCGGTTGCGGTTATAACCGAAACAGAAACTCTAGCTGTGCGTGCTTCCCTATAAGACAGTGTCCGGTAATTATAGCAACCACCGTCGAAATCTCTCCTCTTGGAAGCGATATCAGCTAACTTGTGCGCCCCTGATTAACGGAAGGCCAAATCAGTCGGGTTATTTCACATCCATTTGCCCATCTTTGATTAGCCTCCGTTACGGAACAAAGCCGTAGGTTTTGCTTGCAAGTTTTTAGAGGCATACCAACAGATTCCAATTCTGTTGGAACCTGTAAGGTAGTTCCTAGTCTTGCAAGCTCATCGGCTTTCCAATTCCCTGGAATGTCTCTGTGCCCTGGGACCTATATGAGTCGTATGTTAAACTGCTTGGCCATCTCATTTAAAGACATGCTGCAGTTAAGGGCATATCTTGTTTTCAGAAACATTGAATCCAGGGACTTGACCGCGTCTTGACTGTCAGAATAGATGTTGACTACGGTTGTAGACAAGACATTGCAGCCTAACCAGTCAGAAACTTTCTTTATTGCCAGCATCTCTGCCTGGTAAACACTGCAATGTGTGGCTATCTTCGAGCCAGGCTCAATCCAAGCTCTTCCGTATAGACTCCAAAGCCCACTTGCTCGTGCAGCCCTATCCATCTGTGTAAAAATTGTTGGTGGCTCCACTTCCCGGAATGTCCCCCATCCAAGACTCCCTGCATGGTATCATTGTGGTAAAGTGGTGCTCAAAAAGGCTTATAGAGGGAGCACAGTCCACATTTTGTCTGTATAGTCGGTGGTGTAAAGTCGTGTTGTTAGTACTCTCTGTTTTGATTAAAGTTTTTATAATCAAAAGACGTTATACACGTTTGCAATGTAGAAGAAATCAAAAATATAAAGAAAAACCAACATTTTGAAAATTAAACTAAGCATATAATTACATTTACTTTTGTATAAAATGATTTTAAAATTAGTCAAAATCCCAATGAGAGACACATAAAAAAATAATAGTTTGTATAAAAGTTAGCTGATGGTGTTAAATGTTGCCGGTTATAGTTTTATTTTGTTGATTGCAAACAACTTATACTTCCCTAGAACCTGTTCTAATTCTTGTGCAACACCGATTCTTTTTACAAAGGGATTGTCCCAAAAGCAGCAGGTGTTTGTAAGCAAAATTAGAACATATTTTTGTTCCTCGGAATCGGTTCTAGAAGTAAAATTTGGAACAGAAATGAGAATTAAAGAAATATTTTGAATTGCATTATTTTATTCAAAAATGATAAAGACAATCATATATAACTAGCAATATGCCAAAAAAAAAACTTTTTCATTTTCAAGCTATGAATCCCGAAGAAAGAAAATACTACTTGGAAGAAAAAAAATACTACTGCTAACAATTAGCGCGGCACAAGTTGGGCTGGATATTATGGCTTGCCATGCAACATAGTTGTTAATGACATCAAAATATAAAATTCTACGGTGGTGCGTGGCGATCGCTTTTTTCGTTTACAAGAAAATTAGGAAAATGTTAAAAAAAGTCGAAAAAATGAAAAAATGGGTTTTTTCACCCTCATTCACATATAACTTTTGAAGTAAGAGTGTTATCTTCAAGCACCACTGTAGGATTTTAGATATTATAGTCATCAACAACTATGTTTTCTCCCAAGACATAATATTCAGCCGAATTTGTGCCGTATTACAAGCAGTGCAGCCTTTTTTCGGCAAATTTTATTAATTGATTAAAAAAACAGGGTGAATTTAAAAAAAAACACGAATTTATGCTACTGAATTTAGTTATACATTAGTTATTAAGAACATAGACACAGTTTTTGCTTTGGGAAACAAAATTCCTTTCCATGTGATAAGTAAATGTCAGAGCTTCGAAGGATTTCATTAATTCGATTTTAGCGAATTGAATGAATTCACTTTAGACTCATGTTTTTTTCATTTCGACTTTCAATAATCGAATGCATTCGATTTTTTTTCATTTGACTTTTAAAAATCGAATGCATTCACTTGCGAATGCAATCGATTTTCTTTTCATTCAAAAATCGAATGGCTTATTCATTCATTGCATAAAAAACTTACAAAAACTAGCCAAGATAGAGCAAAACGGAGCCAATTTTTTGTCCATAGTATCGCCAACACTCTTCACACTTTTTGTCGTGTAGGCAGTTAATATGTGCATTTTTAAAATTTTCTGGAACACCAATTTTTTTGGATTCAAAATTAGAGCCCATTAGGGTCATCGTATGTAAAGAGAGTCGGCGATACTATGACCAAAATTTGGATTCGTTTTGGTCTATCTATTTAAAAAATCGATTGCATTCGCAGTGGAATGATAAAAAATCTAATGCATTCGATTTTTCTAAATCGAATGAACAAGAAATCGATTGCATTCATTGTTTTCCATTCGATCGAATGAATTCCAAGGACTGCATTCAATGTTGATTTATGAAATCGAATGCATTCACTGACTATGAAAACGGAATGGATTTTTTTGAGAATTCATTCGAAAAGTATTTCATTCTTCGAAGCTCTGGTAAATATACTTATATTTCATTAACTATTGCAATAAGGCGGCAGTAGATATTTTAGCCGTCACCTATGCGTGCTTATTAATTACACAGCCCCACAAAAATATAAAAAGGTTCTGACCCAGAAACCAGACCCACCAATCCTTATGTATTTTGACTTCCTGAATTCGATGCCACCATAGAAATTGAATTCTATCGTTAGTTTTTCATGTGATTTAAAAGGAAAGGCAAAGTGAACTTACCTAATTTGTAAATTTGATCATGTTAAAAAGTGTTTGTTTAAATGCATGTTACTTTTCAAATTTTTGACAGATTTTATTAAAATACCTCTTATTTTCTTCGTAATAAACCAGACTTGATCTTACATAAAGAAAAAAATTTAAAAACAATTTAACTGACAAGGAAGGTCTTTCACAGGGCATCCACCGATTGTCCTGAAACTTTATTATGGGAATGAGGGGCAAAAAAAGGAGTTACCTGTTTTTTTTTTAGCTGCCCAATCTCAAATTTAAAAAAGGGTTGTCACCTTATAAAAAAATAGGGGCTTTCGGGAAAATCCGTGTAAAAGCCGAACTATCAGGAATTTTGCCAAACGAAAAAATACACGTCAGCTTAATTTTGATAGAGATTATTGTACATGATTTTGGCGGTCGTACGTTTATGCTCCTATATATAAACTACCCCAACGATTATACATTTTTGGCAATAACGAACTTAACAAAGCCGAATTTGGACACGACCGATACACCATTGGATAGGCCTTCAAAAAACCTTTCGACCTGTATAATATGTTAGTTTCTTTTGAAGAAATGGAAAAATCCTCAAAAAACGAAAAAATTCGCGTTTTTCCCCTCCCCTTTGACCCGCTAAATGTGAGATTGGGCAGCTATAAACAAACAGGTAACTCTTATTTTGCTCCTCTCTTTCCCATATGCCAGTTTCAGGACAATCGGTAGGTGCCCTGTGTAAGACCTTCCTTGTAAGTCAAATTTACAAAGAAACCGGATAAGTTCCCTTTGTGGACTTTCCTTGTAAATTACAGAAAAACCCAACGATAGAATTCATTTCTAATGACGGAATCGAATTCAGAAGGTCAAAATACATAAGAATAACTAATTCTGGGTCAGAATTTTTTTTATTTTTTGTGGGGCTGTGTTATCAATCTCTTATTATCTGAAAATGTGGGGAACGAAGGACCAGAGTTAAGCCTAACTTTGTGGGGATTGTCAGAATAAAAGCCGGTGAAAGTGTATGTATATGAAATCTTTTATTCTAACAAAGGTTCTTGTGTATGTACTGCTAAAACTTAACTGACTTAAAAACTATAATTCATTTGACAAAGAAGACTTATTCAATAATGTTTGAGATGTTTGAACTGTTATACAGTTCAAACATACGAATAATTCTAACGAGTTATATAGGGTTTTAATTAGTAGGGTTGCGGCATGAACATTCCGGCCCTCTTGCAGGAACTGCAATATTCAAGAATAAGGAATAGTTTTGGAAGTATGGAAAAATTCAAAAGATATGTACATGAAGTTCAGAAAAATACTTCAATAATTTACAATGGTTTTTGTTTAAATTCAATATTCAATTCAACATGTTGTATGATTTATGTATCAAAAATAGTTTATGTAGATGTATTTCTTATTGTGTGCAGGATTCCGATGATTGAATGGTGAGATGAATGTTATTGTGTGCAGGATCCCGATATGATCCAGCTGAACCATGTGTCTTGTGCCAATGGAAGGCTAACTCGTCATGGAATATCACCTGCTCGCATGATTGTAGTATTGGCATTGTTTGTAACGAAACGCCAAGGCATGTGTGGAAATCTGGATCTGATGTTAAAGCATGGATCTGAGATGATGGATGAGTTGAGTGATGATATTAGTGTTTTCATCATGATTTTTAGTGCTATCAGGATTCTAGGTATTATTTTCTACAATAACACGAACGATTGCGAAAGTGTCATCATTCAATTTGTAGGCGTTTAGGTAAAATATTTCAACTGCTGATGTTAGAATTCGGTTGTGCGATTGGTAGCAATGAAACATTATGATGAGCATGGTTGAATACTGATTAAGTGGATGTGTCTTCTCAGTATTAGCCCTCGTGCATCGTAACTTGACGACATGGTATATCTAAGATGATAAGATATAATGAATATGAGATAATGGAAATGATAAATTAAAATGAATGGAAATGAAAATGTGGAAAAGAAAAGAAAGGAAATAACTGAATTTTTATTTAGTTCGGTTTGAGTCCATATTAATTATTTCTGAGAAATAATAATTGTTGTACAATGAGAAAATCTGAAAAAAATCAAGTGACAACAAAGGCTAAGTGGAGATGTCGACAGCTTTCGGAAAATGCCACCCTTCCATCATCAGCACTCCTTCGATTGCCATATGAGGCATTCCACACCAAATGTCCCGCTACAGAAAAACATGTCTCCCGTAAATTTCTGAATAGGTTGTTTGGATAGTCCTATATGTAACTAAGAAAATTGCGTTTTTGGTTTTTCAAATTTTCGAAAACTGGGCTTAGGAGGCGTGGTCAAATATTGGAAAAATGGTAAAATTTGTGGCGAGTTGCCTTGATTAAATATTTATCACATTAATACGGAATGCACTACAATGTCAAAAATTTACGTTCTTATATAGTTTTGTATGGGCTATCGAATAAAATTTTTTGTTTTGGAAAATTTTCAGAACCCGTTCTGAAATTTTCCATTTTTTAAAAAAGTAAATTTATCAAAAATCCGGCCACATTTTTTTTTCTTTTTTATTTATTTTTTTAAAAGTTTAGATGTTTGTCCATCCACACAAAAAAAATCAGAAACACGTTCATCTTTTTTTGCGAGAAAATCCCATTTGAACTTTAAATTTCATAACAATTTTGTTATTTGCTTGCATTTCTTTGTTTTAAAGTTGCGAATGAGTAATATTAATTGCATAAATATTCGTCATACGCTCTGTTGACGCAAGAAAATACAAGCAAATTACAAAATTGTTATGAAATTTAAAATTCAAATACGATTTTCTCAAAAAATACGAAAAATACATTTCTGACTTTTTTTGTGTGGATGGACAAACATCTAAGCTTTAAAAAAAAAAATAAAAAAAAAGAAAAAAAAGTGGCCGGATTTTTGATAAATTTACTTTTTTAAAAAATGGAAAATTTCAGAACGGGTTCTGAAAATTTTTCTCGGAAAAAAATTTTATTCGATAGCCCATACGAAACTATATAAGAATGAAAATTTTTAAGATTGTGGTGCATTTCGTTTTAATGTGATAAATATTTAATCAAGGCAACTCGCCACAAATTTGGCCGTTTTTCCAATATTTGACCACGCCTCTTAAGCCCAGTTTTTGTAAAATTGAAAAACCGAAAACGCAATTTTCTAAGTTCCATATAGGGCTATCCATACAAGCTATTCAGAAGTTTATGGTACACGTGTTTTTTTTCGCTGGACATTTGGTGTGGAATGCCTCATATACTTAATGTGTGTCAGATTAAAATTAGCCATTTAAATAAAACTTTTGAAGAAATTAAGAATTGGAATTACTCCTCTTTGTGTTGAATAACCCGTATTCACCATCAATTCGTGTTGTATTCATTTGGCAGAAACTTAATCCATCTTAACTTTTAACAGAGTTGTATTTTTCCCATTGTTAACCCTTAGTAGGACTTTTCAAATCTTGAAAAGTGTCCGTTAGGTTTGAATTTGAAATGAGAATGAAAAAATCTGAAAAAAATCAAGTGACAACACAGGCTAAGTGGAGATGTAGGAGTGCTGAAGATAGAAGGGTGGCATCTTCCGAAAGCTGTCGACATCTCCACTTAGCCTGTGTTGTCACTTGATTTTTTTCAGATTTTCTCATTGTACAACAATTATTATTTCTCAGAAATAATTAATATGGTGTCAAACCGAACTAAATAAAAATTCAGTTATAGAATATACAGTCCAACAATATATAAACACAATTAACAATCGGAAAAATACAACTCTGTTAAAAGTTAAGAGGGATTAAGTTTCTGCCAAATGAATACAACACGAATTGATGGTGAATACGGGTTATTCAACACAAAGAGGAGTAATTCCAATTCTTAATTTCTTCAAAAGTTTCATTTAAATGGCTAATTTTAATCTGACACACATTAAGTGTGTGGCAATCGAAGGAGTGCTGATGATGGAAGGGTGACATCTTCCGAAAGCTGTCGACATCTCCACTTAGCCTGTGTTGTCACATGATTTTTTTCAGATTTTCTCATTGTACAACAATTATTATTTCTCAGAAATAATTAATATGGACTCAAACCGAACTAAATAAAAATTCAGTTATAGAATATACAGTCCAACAATATATAAACACAATTAATAAAGAAAGGAAATCTTTAGGAATTAATAAGTTTGTAGAAGAGACATTATATTGAACTAGGTAGTGGAACTAGTTTGACAATTGGTCGGGTGACAATTCCTCGTTGTGTGATAATATCTGCGACTCGTATTCTGGCATCGGTGCCAGCGTAAATCTTTTGGATTCTGCCTAATCTCCACTCATCTATAGGGAGGTTATCTTCTTTGATTACCACCATAGTATCCACTGTCAAATTGTCCTGAGAAGTTTTCCATTTGTGTCTCTTGTGCATCTCCTTCAGGTACTCGATTTTCCAACGGATGCAAAACTGTTGCTGAATAGCCTTCAATCTCTGCCAACGATTTATTATGGAAATTGGTTGAGTTTCGATTCGAGGATCTGGAGGAGCAAGAAACGGACTTCCGATGAGGAAATGACCTGAGGGCCAATTCTGGTTCTGTGATAAATTTATCACTGAAAAAATAATGTCACTTTGCCTATTAGTTTTAAACAAAGGTTCGAAAGAATTAATTCTTTAATTCAATTTCTTAATTCGAATTAAAAAAATAGAATTTGGCATTCCCTAAAATCATTCAACTTTCATAATCATTGAATTAATTCTTTCAAGAATTCATTCCTTAAGAATGATCATTCTTAAGGAATGAACTATTTTTTTATCCAAATCAATCTACTACAAATTGAATGGTGAAATATTCTTATCATTCAATTTAAAACAGTGAAGCGCAACACACATACACACATATTTATGCTTGTGTGGGAAGCAGCAGACGAGACGTCGACAAAACAACAACCGATCGTTTACACACGAAGATGCTTAAAATGCACACAAGCAACACATTTTTGAAAATACAAAGGGAATGAAGTAAAAAAATCATCATTCAATTTGTAATAGTTTTGAATGATGAAAAATTTTGATCATTCAATCGAATGATTGTTTGCAAGGAATTAATTCTCTTGGGAATTAATTCAATTTAATTTAAGCTTTGAGAATTAAGCCTTTGAAATAATTCGTGTTGAATGCTGGTAAGGAATGATAATTCAAAACTTATTAAAACAGAATTAACCTTTTGGTGAATTAATTCCAAATAGAATTAATTCGTTCGAAGCTCTGGTTTTAAATGAAGTTTACTGACATATTTTTTCATTCACACATTTTTCACAGAACCAGAATCGACCCCCTGGAGTCAGTGCGTTTAGATCTAGTGGATCTTCGGACAAGGGAGAAATTGGTCTTGAGTTCAAACAAGACTCAATTCTGGCTAGAAGTGTGGAAAATTCTTCGAATGTATATTTGAATGAACTAGCAACTTTGCGAAAGTGGGTTTTGAAACTTTTGACTCCAGCTTCCCAAAGTCCGCCCATATGTGGAGAACCTCGTGGAATGAAATGCCATTGGAGGTTATGATATATGGACTTGGACGTAAGTTCAGAACGTGATGCTAGAAGGAAGTCTTTAGCCATCTGTCGAGAAGCACCAACGAATGTTTTGCCATTATCGGAATACAATCGGAATTGATATCCACGTCGAGATGTAAAGCGGTGGAACGCTGCCATGAATGCTAGAGTGGAAAGGATGTGACTTCTAGGTGGATAGCTTTAGTTGCAAAACACACAAATACGCAAACGTAACCTTTTGTAATGCGACATGTTCTGCCTGTAGAACTCTTCAGATCAAAAGGTCCGGCAAAGTCTAGACCAGTATTGAAGAAAGGACGTTGTAGTTCAGTACGCTCAGGAGGAAGAGCGGCCGTGATCTGAGTCTTCACCTTTGCCTTATACAGAACACATGGTTTACAATTGTGAATCGTAGTTTTGATCAGATTTTTGAGTTTTGGAATCCAAAATTGCATTCGAACTAATCGTAGAACTTGTTGATTTCCGCCATTAAGAGAAATGATATGAGTAAATTGGACCAAAAGTTTAGAAAATCTGCAATTGTATGGAAGAATTATTGGGAACTTTTCGTCGTAAGATATGGAAGGAGAATTTGCAAGCCGACCGTTGACTCGTAGAATTTGATCTGAATCAATGAATGGATTAAGACTGTTTTTGATATTTTCTCGTTGTTAAGGATGGCTTTATTCTCGTTTGGAAAAGCTACCTTTTGTGCTAAAAGAATTAAGCGCTTCCGAACATGAATAATTTCGTTACTTGAAATTAAAGTAGATTCATATTGAAATGAATTTTTGTATTTTGGATGAGTTCTATGCAAAAATCTGAACAGATAGCAAAGAACTCGAAGCGCCGTCGGAAATTTAAAAAATCTATCTAAAATATTGTTGTAATTGGAAAAATAGGAAAAGTTGACTCGAATTGGTTTCTGTTCCTCTTCGGTATCAGGTATATTTGTAACAGATTTTGGCCAATGATTTGAGTTGAGGTTAAGCCATTCAGGACCGCTCCACCATAGGTTGTTAACGGCCAAATCTTTGGGATAAAGTCCTCTTGTAGCAAGATCTGCTGGATTGAATTGTGATGGAACGTGACGCCAGTTATTGCAGCCGATAGTTTGTAGTATTTGAGAAACTATGTTTGCCACGAACGTTTTCCAGTGACATGGAGGTTTCCTAAGCCAGGCTAGGACAATTGTCGAATCACACCATTTATATAGAGAATATTCTGGAATGTTTAACGATGGTAAAATAGAATCTATCATTTTTGACAAAAGGACTGCTCCGCAAAGTTCAAGTCTTGGAAGAGAAATGCACTTAACTGGAGCGACCTTGGATTTTGCTGTCAAAAGTGAAACTGATGATTCTCCATTGGAAGTAATTTTAATGTAAATGGCTGCAGCATATGCTTTCTCGGATGCATCACAGAATCCGTGAATCTCCATTTTGCATTTTGGAGTGAAGGATGTCCATCTGGGGATTTTGATCTTATCAATGTCTGGATAATGTTGGATAAAAAGATTCCAGTCATGTAGACAGGTATCTGGAAGACATTGATCCCAATCAGATTTGGATTCCCAAACATTTCTCATTAGGATTTTTGAAAGAATGATAAATGGAGAAAGCCAGCCAGCAAGATCAAACAGTTTGGATATTTTGGATAGAATTTCTCGTTTGGTAATGACTTTTCGACTGGACAAAGGTTTTGTGGAAAAGTAGAAAATGTCAGACTTTGCATTCCATCGTACTCCAAGGGTTTTTGCATTGCTATTATCATCGAATTCGCAGAAATCTTCGTGTAAAAGATCGGATTTTGGAATGCCTTCTAGTATGTGTGAAGAATTAGACGTCCATTTTCGGAGATTGAACCCGGCAGAACGAAGGGCATCTGTAAGCTGGTTTCTTGCCTGAATTGCTGTAGGAATGTCTGGAGCTCCATATAATGCATCATCTACATACATGGAATTTTTAAGAATGTCACTTGCTAACGGAAACGATTTCTCAACATCTGAAGCCAATTTAAAGAGTGCGGATTGCCAGGTAAGGCGCACAGTTTACTCCAAAAGTAACTGTCTTCAATTCGTAGTCTTGGATTTCTTCGTTTTAGGAACTTCGGAAAAGTATTCTTTGAAATGGAGTGTCATTCAGATTGACAAGGATTTGTCGATACATTTTTTCGATATCGCTATTAAAAACATATCGATGGAATCTCCATTTAAGCAGAAGAAGAATAAGGTCATTTTGAAGAATAGGACCTGGATGTAGCACATCATTTAACGAAGAACCATTGGATGTTTTACACGATGCGTTATAAACGACCCTTATACCCTGTTCTCACTTACACTTAAAAACCATTTTTAGCAACATTTTTCGTTTTATGCTTAAAAACCATTTTTATGACTCGTTTTACCATACATTTTTTTGTTGTAATATGTCAAAATAAAAATGTTTTTAGCTCGTTTTAAAATTAAAACGATTTAAAACGAGCGGAATTCCAGGGGTTGAATTGAGTATTTTTGAATGTTCAGCGTTTTTAAAGCATTTTATTAATATTGGCAACATTGTTTATTACTAAAATGTAAATAATACAAAAAAAAATCGTGCTATTTTTATCTTTAAACAATTCTTGAACATTATAAACAGTTATATGTATAATTAATGAATATAATTTCAATATTTTAATATCGTTTGTTGTTAAAATGTGTACATGTTTATCAATTGATAATGCAAATGTCAAAATAAAAACCAAAATAAAACGAGTGAAATTACGTGTGAACACTTTTTTTTAATTAAAACAAATGTCGTTTAAAACCGTTTTTAGATGCTCGTGAGAACAGGGTATTACTTTTGTAGTAGAACTTTCTGGTTTTATCACAGCATGGTGTGGGAGATAGTAATTTCCAAAAGTGCTAGTACTTAAAGGAGGATGTACTTTCTTCATGTGGTCAAGTTGTAGATATTCTTGGACAACGGAATCATAAATGGATTTTTGTTCCGGATTTTTAGAAAGCCGTAATTCATTGCGTAGAAATTGAAATAGAGCAATACTTCTTGAATTTCCTAAACATTCTGAATTTACTGAAAATGATTATTTAAATGGAAGCGATACCACGTAGCGTCCCTCATCACGGCGGTGAGTTGTTTTTGTATATAAATCTTCACAAAACCGATCTGCCGGTGAAATAATTGGCTTTTGTGGAATATCCTCCACCTCCCAAAAACGCGTTAGCTGTTTTTCAAGAGATACTTGGGAAACGAATGTAAGGACACGAGTTGGAATAGGAGAAGACTGATCTAAATTGCCAGATATAACCCATCCGAAGATGGTTTCTTTTGCTTTCAAACGACCGCATATGTTTCGTTGGAATCTATCAAGTACGAATTGATCAAATGTATCTTCGCCAATAAGAATATCTATTTGAGAAGTCTTGTAGAAATATGGATCTGCCAAAGTTATATTTGGCATTTTGGATAAAATGCTTGGATCTACGGAGCAGCTAGGAAGGTGACCTGAAAGTTCTTTGAGAACAAAAGCGTTAATATGAACTTTTTTGTCGTTATAACCATTTGAGCCAAGAACAATTGTGGACATTTTTTGAGTTTGAGCCGATATGGAACAATTTAAACCACTTATTTGTGCGTGTAAGGAGGTGAGACTCGTCGAAAAAGTCGTTTGGAAATAAATGTTCCTTCGGAACCAGAATCAATAAATGCCCTTGCAGGATATTGAATTCCATTATAGTGAACTTGAACCATTGCTGTAGCAAGAATAACTGATTTAGAGTTACAAGCGAAGTGTGATCGAACATTTCTAGAAGTAGATGGTTCGAGAGATAATTCACCACTATTGCGATTGTTATTTGGAGTTAAAACAGGAAGATTTTGAGAGCAGGTATGCTCGTTGCTGTTATGAAGAAGAGTGTTATGTCGTTTACGACATATACGACAGTTGAACAGACTTTTGCAGTCTTTTACACGGTGCTGTTTTGCAAAACAGTTCATACAAAGACCATGTTCTTTTATGTTTGAAGTTCTTTCATCTACACTCATTTGTAAAAATTTAGGACACTGACGAATAGGGTGCTGACTTGAGGGACAAAGGCGACGTGTAGCAACTGAATTAGAAGAGGAGACATTATCATAATTACTACTAACACGTTTGGGTTGTGGTTTGGATTTTGTATTTTCTGCTTTTGGTCGTCGCCATTAGGCACGTCTCCGAAACAGAAAATGCAAATTCCTTCATTTGTGTCTGCAATTCCAGATCATGTTGGTAACCCTTGCGAAATAATGTAAGAGACAAAAAAGTTGAAAGAAAGTATGAAGTGAGGTTGAGATTGCTAGAAATAGAATTGTAGTGTTGGAAACTGTCAAAATTTATTCTGTTGAAACTATAAATATTCACATATATAAAAAACAGTTTTCATTAACAAGACAAACCGACATTTAAAATCCTACTGATGATAACACTAACTGGGGTGTTTGAAACCGGTATGGGAAATACCAGAAATGTCTATAATTTTTAGAAATTCAATTTTTCTTCTGCATTTTTTTCAACTTGAACCCTTATAACAAATATAATTAGAGCCCGTACTTACAGAAAAAATCAAGTAAATGATTTTTATTTTCACAAATTTTTATCCGTTTTCCTTGTTTATTTGTGGATGAGAAAAATTATTTGTAGAATTTATTTACAAAACTAATTGTCCTTTTTTTCTTATTTGAATTTATTTTTATTATTTATTTTACAATTTGAAAATAAAATTTTGGGATACTTGTTGAACAAAGTTCAACTGAAGTATGTGGAACGAATGAGAATAGTGAAACACCAAGAATGTAACAGTGTTGCTTAGAAATATAGCACTTTGGAAAACACTGTTGTGAAATTATATGCAAATATAATTTTTGTATATTTAAATATTTTAATTTATATTTTACCACACATTTGTAAAATTTTATGCGTTTTTATCATAATTTTTCTTTTAAGGTTTAACAAAATGCAATTGAATTTTTATGTTCACAATTTTTGTACAGAAAATTTTGTTGGAGATTTTTCTTGATGAAACATTTTATAGGAAAATATATGAACACTACGTTTGGTTTTTCGTCATAAAACGCGAAAAATTTGGAAAATTTTCAATAAAATTTTACACGGATTTTTTGTGGTTAATGCAATTTTTTTAATTTTGATGCACACAAATTTTTGTTGTAAAACAATGAGGGAATTGAGCAGCGTTTTCGTAACGAAATTTTTAATAATTTCTAATGAAAAATTTACACTGATTTTATTGCTTTTTTTTTTTTTGTTTTTATTTATTAGCAATTTTTTGACGCGGTATATTATTTTTCCTGTCACTGTTATGTGCTGATTTTTTTTTGTTTTGTTGTATACAATTTTATAATTAATGAATATATTGTTCACTCTTTATTTAACTTTCAATTTATTTCCCGAATGTTTTAATTAATTAAAATAATTTTTGTTAGAGTTTTTTTTACGTTTGTGTTAATTTAAGGAAACTTTTAATTTCTTCCTGCTGCAATGTTCTTTTCGATCAGGGTCGCCAGTTTTTTTTTGGATGCCATCCCCAACTTTAAATTTCTCATCCCCAAAAATCCCCAAAAAAAATTTCTTAAAATTTACTACACTTAAAAAACACTTACCACCCATCAAGTGCTTTCGCGTAAACACTTGGTGGGTTGTATTTTACACAGAAACTTGCTTAAAAAGTGTAAGTGTATTTTGCGTGTTGAGCGATTAGCAAATCATTTGAAACCGCCAATGTTTCGATAAGTATTCTGATAAAATTCAAAAACAAGGTCTTTTATAGATTGGTTGGTTTTATAAAAAAAAATTAAATTTATTTAAAGAAAAAATATGACAACAGTTTCACAGAAAAGTTAACAAGAGAATGAAAAAATATTTTCAATATTCAAATTATTACGATACAAACAAACCTATGATTGCTTTTCTACAATACCCCTTCTCAATCATACAAGCCCTATACATTTACAAAGTTTCAAAAATCTCCCACTATCTAATGATTTAGTAAACATGTCGGCCAGTTGATCTATTGTTCCAATGGGTTCCACTTTGATAACACCTTTTACAATATATTCCCGAATAAAATGATGTTTGATGTCTATGTGCTTTGATTTCTTGCATTCTACAGTTGATGCCATACAAATACACCCGTGATTATCTTCATAAATGGTTACTGCTTCATTCGTAATTATTTTCAAATCTTGTAGTAAACCACGTAACCAAATTGCTTCTGATACTGCAGAACTTAACGCAACATATTCCGCTTCGCTAGAAGATGTAGAAACGGTTTGTTGTTTTCTAATTGCCCAGGAAATGGTACAGCCATAGACTTTGAAAACGTAACCACTAACTGATTTTCTATCGACTTCATCACTAGCCCAATCGGCGTCAGCATACCCCACTAAAGCATTGTTACTATTTGCTTCATAACATATTTTCTTCTTCGCTGTACCTTTGAGATACCTTAGAATTCTTTTCAATGCTTGCCAATGTTCATCAGACGGATTTTGTTGAAACCTTCCAAGATATCCTATTTGGTAGCAGATATCTGGACGAACGCAAAGCATTATATACATCAGACTCCCAAGCAATTCTCTGTAGGGTTTATCAATTTTATTTTGATTTGTTGTTACAGATAACTTTAGACCTTTTTCCATCGGCGTCTTCACTGGATTGCAGTCAACCATAGAGAATTTTTCCAAAACTTTATTAATGCTGTTTTCTTGAGATATTACGATACAATTCTCTTCTTTTTGAAACTTCATACCCAGAAAATGTTTAAGCTCTCCAGAATCAGATAATTCGAACTTCTTTGACAACTGTGATTTAAAGCGCTCAATCAACTTTTGTTTACTTGCAGCGATTAGTAAGTCGTCTACGTACATGATTATATATAAAACATCAGAATCTTCGAATTTAGTATACAAACAATAGTCATGCTTTGACCTGGTAAACCCCAAAGTGATTAGGTATTCATTAAGTGTGTCATTCCAGCATTTCGGAGCTTGTTTTAATCCATAAAGCGATTTCATTAGTCGACAAGCCATACCATTTTTAACAACAACCCCTTCTGGCGCTTGCATGTAAAGTTCTTCTCTAAGGTCACCATATAGGAAAGCTGTTTTGACGTCTACTTGATGTAGGATTAAATCAGTTTTAGCAGCTATCGCAAGTACCCCACGAACAGTCGTAAGCTTCGCCACAGGAGCATAAGTTTCATCGTAGTCTACACCTTTCTTTTGCAGAAATCCTTTTACTACAAGGCGAGCTTTATACCTTACTGGATTTCCGTTTTCATCAGATTTTATTTTAAAGACCCATTTTGATTTTAATAATTTAACTTTATCAGGTGGCCTAACAACTTTCCAAACTTTGTTTTTCTCCATAGATTTCAATTCCTCTTTTACAGCGTTGTACCATTTACTTTCATCATTACGACCAGTTATGTCAGAATATTTGTCTGGAACATTATCAAAATCAACATCTTCACAATAAGCAGAATACCCCAATGTGAAACCAAAAAATTTGCTTGGAGTTTTTCGTTGTCTTTGGCTTCGTCTAGGTGTTTGAATTTCCTCGTTATCACTCAGATTATTGACATTACTAGCATCATCAAAAGCATTATTTTCACCAGTGTTGTTGTTCCCATCATAAGCGTTGTTTTCACCATCATTATTACTAGGATCATTGTCATCATCTGAAGTCAGCAAACTTTCATCTTCATTACCACCACAAGCACCAGCATCATTTGTTACGTCAACTATAGATTCATCATTATTACCAGAAGTGACAGGCAAACTTGCATTCAGTTCTTTTTCCCCTTCTTGCATGAAACTTTTTATAATAATGTTAGCAGGTTCCTTTTTACGTTCATCAGAATATGGAAATGATCCTTCATCGAATTTGACATCTCTTGAAGTTACTATCTTTCTAGATTTGATATCCCATAATTTATAACCATTCGGAACATAACCAATCATAACCAATTTTTGACTTTTAGCATCTAGCTTTTTACGTTTTTGCTTTGGCAACCAAGCATAAGCCTTACAACCAAAAACTTTAAGTGAACTTATGTTCGGCTTTTACCCATACCACATTTCAGCAGGAGTCACATCATTAGGGAGGGCTTTTGTTGGACTTCGGTTGATAAGGTACACTCCAGTCAAGGCAGCTTCATTCCACATAAACTTAGGCATATTCGATTCTAACATCATAGTTCTTACTTTCTCCACCAAAGTTCTATTAAATCGTTCTGCCACACCGTTTTGTTGGGGAGAATATGCAATGGTTTCTTCAACTTGAATCCCCTTCTTTTTGTACCAATTAGTTTGTTCTTTGGAGCAATATTCACGACCTTGATCCACCGTAAGCTTTGAAATAGAAACACCAAATTTAGCAGATACCATGGCTTCGTATTCTAAAAATTTATCAAAAACATCAGATTTCTTTTTGATTGTATATATTACAGAAAAATGTGTATAGTCATCAATAAATGACACGAAATATCTCGTGCCATCCCAAGCCACAGGATCTATGGGACCACAAACGTCAGAATGGATTCTTTCAAGTGGACGAGTAGACTTCTCACGAGTTTTATTAAACGGATCACGGCTGTGTTTACCTTCTACACAGATATCACAGAATTCAATCTTTTCTGGTCTTACATCAATGCCAGATACCATATTTTTGTTTACCAAATCGTAGAACGACGAGTTGCCAATGTGGCCATATCGTTTATGCCATAGTTGGTTCTTCTCAACATTCGATAAGTGAACTACACATTGCTCAATACTAAAACTCACCTCATACAAGTTTCCACGCAAGTAAGCTGTTGCTATCACTTCGTTACCTTTCATAATAACTGCAGCTTCTTTAGAAAATTTTACGTCAATACCCGCTGTGGTCATCTTCTTTACTGAGAGTAGATTGTCTCTTAACTCCGGTACGTACAGCACGTTTTTTAGTATAACCTCAATTCCTTTATCGCTTACTCCTTTGATTACACCAGTTTGATTTGCAAAAATGGATTGATCATCTTTAGCAATACGTATTTCGATTGGATTTTGCAACTTCTCAATAGAATCGAAGTACCACTTCTCGTTCACCAAATGATCGCTTGCACCAGAATCCAATTTAAATTTCACACACGACTTACCAGTTTGTTGTTTATCAGAATCTGCCATAAAACAAACAGATTTTGAGTCTTTGTTGCCTTTCGCTGCACTACGAGCCTCTCCTTGACGACATACATTGGCTTTGTGCCCTGGCTTATTGCATTTGAAACAACGGCCACTGAATTTCTTCTTAAAATTATTCTTACCAGCAAAGGCTGTCTTGGCAGGACCTTCTTCTTCTAAACGATGAGACATCTTTGTTTCTTCAAGTAGTAAAGGTTCTTTTACCATGGTGTAGGTTAGTTTAGATTCTTCCACATTTTGTAAAGCAGTAATCAATGGATCAAATCTCTCAGACAAAGTCATAAACAATTGCGTAAGAACATCACTTTCTTCGACTTTTGCCCCAGCCATTTTGAGATTTCTTACCAGATTTTCAAATTTCATAAGATGTTCCGATACCGGTTCACCATCCTTAAAACGCAAATTCATAATTTGTTTCCTTACCATGACTTGATTTATCATAGACTTCTTGGCAAATACATCCTGGAGACTTTCCCACATTTCTTTGGCAGTTTCTTTTTCTCGGATGTACCCCAAACAATCATTACTCACGAATGATACCAATTTGTCTCTTGCTCATCTGTCCTTCTTTAAAAATTCCATCTTTGCAGCGGCTTCTGTTGGTGGTAGGCCCGTTAAAACCCCCTCCAAATCCAAATTTTCGAAATGCATTTTCACCCGAAATTGCGGTATACCAACATTATCCAATTGATGGCCCATAACCTTTTAAAGATTGGTTGGTTTTATAAAAAAGAATTAAATTTATTTAAAGAAAAAATATGACAACAGTTTCACAGAAAAGTTAAAAAGAGAATGAAAAAATATTTTCAATATTCAAAGTATTACGATACAAACAAACCTATGATTGCTTTTCTACAATAAGGTCTGAACAGAACAAGCCCGGCACGACTTTTTCCATACGATTTGACAGTTAAAAACCGTGACCGGTACGACAAAAAATTAAAACTTATTTTATTTTATCTCCGGGTTCTCTCAATCTCCCTCCCTCTCACACTCCGCATTTTCACAACCATTTTTTATTTTTTCATTCACAATGGTGTAATCACATTGACTATGTGATAAGCGATTTTTTTCCGTAAAATTACTCTAATTTTATTAAAAGTTAGCACCACTGAACAAACAAATGACATTTTTTGCCGTCGCCGTCCCCCGTCATTGTTTTGGGCCTATATTCTCCGGCAACGGCAACCGTCCCCCGTGCCGTACTTGTTCTGTTTCTACCTACAAACGGAAATATTTAACCAGGGATGGGTAACTCAGGAATTTTTAATTTACACACCAGCAATAGAGTACTTTATTGGTCCAAATTTGATTTAATCCTGTTTTTTATCTTGAATTCCCCCAAAGGTTTTCTCAGCAAATATAAGTCATCGGCCCTAAGAAATTGTTTGTACCCTTTAAAAACAGTAACGAAAATTCTTTTAAGGTTTTATATACATATTGCTGTAAAAACCCTTAACTTTTTATAAATACTTACCCCGGAATATGTATCCAAAACGTGGTATTGCTTTTTAAGATTTTAAGAAGTCGTACAAGACCAGTATTTTCAATTGATGTGCTTTTAGACTTTTTTCTAAAGAAAAAAACTAGGGAGTTTTGGAAATTTTCCATAATTGATTTAAAGGATATATTAGCCCTGTTTTTTGCAGACCGGATTTAGATTAGGATTAACTCTAGTTAAAAAATGGATCAAATCAAGTTGAGAAACTTTTTTATATTTTTTTCTGAATTTACATCCAATTAGTTAATATAAACAGGAAAAAAATTAAGCGTTGTCCAAAATGTAAAACGGTATAAATAAATTTAGTTAAATCCTAGGATTTAACTAAATTTATTTTTCATTCTTATTATTTTGGACAAAGCTTAATTTGTTTTCTTGTTTCTATTTACTAATTATATGTAATTTCAAAAAAAAATTATAAAAAAAAAATCTGGACTTGATTTGACCCTTTTTTTAACTGAATAAAGTTAATCCAAATCTTAATCCGGTCTGCAAAAAACAGGGCTATTATAGAAAATGTATGAAAATCTACAATTCGGTTTAAAGAAAAAGAAAAGCATGATAACATGATACAACTGCGATCCAGGTTTTGACAGACACCATAAAAATTTTTAGTTTTTTCTTTATTTTAGCCGATTTTAGCATTATTTTATGATTGATGTATTTAAAAACCAATTTTTGATTTAAAATATTTCATCCCCTAAAAATCCCCGAAAAAATCAGTGTCATTCCCATGAAATCCCAGGATCCCCAAATCAAATTTTTCATCCCCAATTTCCAAAAAAAATCCCCTATTTGGGGACAAAACCCCTAAACTGGCAACACTGTTTTCGATTATGACGTTTCAATGTTTTTAGTACTGAGAGCAAGAGATGATAAATAAAAGTTCAGCAACAATGTTGCTAATGCATCCAGTGTTTATCGATAACGGTCATAAACATCTGGAATGGTAGTTGCCAAAAAACTTGTGAACTCAATTTAAAAGAGTTTAAGTTGATAACGTTTTTTGGAATGTTGATAGAATCTGAGTAAATGAATATCATTGGGGGATGGAAAATGAATTGCAATTAAGTAATACTGTATACAGACTAGCGTGATTTTAAAATCACTATGTGATTTTCCTTTGAACAAAATCACATAGTGATTTACAAAATCATCTCAAATTGTACTAGCATAAAGGAAAATTGCAAAATCATCTCAACTTACCATGGTAAGTTCTTGTAGTGTGAACATGTCATAAAAGATAAATGGAATTTGAAACAAATGTTGAGTTTTGTTTTTCTCTTAATTTGAAATTTGATGCAATTAAGAGTAAAAGTGAATTTTAAAACAAAATATGAATTTTGTTTGTCTCTTAATTTGTTTTTTTTTTTGTAGTTTTTACTTATTTCTTTTTTAGTTTTTGGATTTTAAAGAAATTTAAAGAATGTAACTCTTTTGGAAAAGAGAGGATGAAATGGATTTCTTTGTTTGCTTTTGGACTGTAAAAATTCAATCTCTGTATTCTTTATGAATTTTAATTCATAGAAAAGAATTTAGGAAAAAATTATGAAAGTATACACAAAAATTAATTTTACCATTTTTTTTTGTAATTTTTGTTCTTGTAACAATTTTTTTTTTATAATTAATTTTTGTAATATTTTTGTAGATTTTTTACAGTAATTATATATGAGGAGCCGCAGAACAAAACGTACTTTTTCGCATATTGAAATTTTTTGGGAAATTGAGGTTTATTTATTTCGCCCCTTTGAAAAACTGCATGAACCTGAATATGGTAACAAGTTTTTTGCTTATCAAGAGATGTATCAAACTGCCATAAGTCACCACATTATATATTAAGGATGTTTAATTTAAAACCACTTTTACTTTGGAAAAAGTACGTTTTGTTAAAAAATAATGAAAAAAGTACGTTTTGTTTAAAAATAATTGAAAACGACGTTTTGATGTGCGTATTTTTTTAGCCGATACTATTTTGATCGAGTGTTTTAATAATGTTCTTATTTATTAAAAACTACAAAAGAGCCTCATTGGCCCATATTTAGATACGTTACACACGTATTGGCAAAGTTAATGTACCCCCATACTGTGGTTGTGAGGTGTAAATAGACCAATAACAAGAATAAGGGGGAAATCCTTCACTGGCCTGCAAGAATGCTTAAAAAATCTTGGTGGGCATTTATATGTATATATGAAATATGGAATATAAGAGTAAAATGGCATATTATAAAATTATGAAAAGTCTCGCATATGAAATACAATGAAAAAAGTACGTTTTGATAAAAAAATAAACAAAAAAGTACGTTTTGTTACACACCAATTTTTAAGGAACCCATTTTCTTGATGAAAAACAAAAATAATTCACGCTATGAACATTTTTTCTGATAGATTTCGAACCAAATAATATAAAAAGAACAAAAAATCAATTTGTCAAAAAATGCGAAAAAGTACGTTTTGTTCTGCGACTCCTCATATGATTTTTTCCCTTTTTTTTATAGGTTTTTTGTTGGTAATTATATAAATGTTTCCCGTTTTTTTTACAGGGTTTTTTTATGATTTTTTGTTTTTTCTCGCGAACTTTATTTAAAATAACTTTCTGAATAAAAGCCTTTTTTACATGTTTAAGACCTATTTTTCCACGATTTTTTATATTTTTCGGTCTTTCAATTTAAGGAATTTATCCGACTTTTTTTTCGCGTTTTTTAATACAAAAAAATATTTTTTCTACCGATCAATATTTTACCGTACCGACGTTTTTAGACACCGCACTACTAAATGAACATAGGAATAATGGAATGTGATCAACTTACAGAGATGTTCCTTTTTTAGTACTTAGTGGTGTTAATTATGTAATCGATACCTTCCTGATGATTTTGACAACTATGATCGTTGATTTATATAATTCGGAATGTAGATGGAGTAATAGGAAAAAATCGTTATCATCAACGAATTTGGATTTATTCACTGGATTTGAATTTATTAATATGGAAATTAACAGCGCTTATAGAATTTGAATCTATTGTGAATAAACGTTTAGGAAATTTGGAATTTTAGAAATTTGGAAATAATAATTTTGAAATTATTGTACTTATCTTTTTGGAAAGAATTATTCCGGAACGTATGAAGCGTTTTCTTTTTGAAATAAAAAACGAACTTTTTTCTGTTGAAATATTTTCTTTTTGAGAAGAAAATAGCGATGTGTTGAACTGGAAATATTTTCTTTTTTAGAAGAAAATAGCCTTCTGTAGAAATGGAACTTGTGGTTTCCTTGGCCTTTGGTATCCGGTTCGATGAGGACCATGAAAATGTGGGGAACGAAGGACCAGAGTTAAGACTAACTTTGTGGGGATTGTCAGAATAAAAGCCGGTGAAAGTGTATGTATATGAAATCTTTTATTCTAACAAAGGTTCTTGTGTATGTACTGCTAAAACTTAACTAACTTAAAAACTATAATTCATTTGACAAAGAAGACTTATTCAATAATGTTTGAACTGTTATACAGTTCAAACATACGAATAATTCTAACGAGTAATATAGGGTTTTAATTAGTAGGGTTGCGGCATGAACATTATCTGTTTTCAAATGATTTACTAAATAAAAAACAAATTTGATACTGTTGCTTTATCTTATAGATCTTGTCTTTCTCATTCGGTTATTTTTCATCCGATTTTCACTTTTTTTTTTGTTTGAAAGGTATTCAAATTACCTTTGTAATTGTTGAATATTGTTAGTACAAATTATTGCCGCTAAATGGCGTAAAACTCATTTGTATTGAAAAACGCATCAAAACACCATGTATTTGCAAATATTATGGGTTCAAATGTTCTGCAAAAGTACTCGCCATATGATTTTGTACAAAATTGATAAACAACATTTGGTCGAATTCTGGAAATTTAAAGGTCAACATTTTGATTTTCTTCATGAACCTAAAAATAACGGTAATTTTGTAAATAACGGAATTATGAAAAAGTGGCGGAACAAAAGCTGCTTCTGATACCCTAAAGAACAATTTTCAGCAATAAAAAAGTTCTTTTTCGCAAAAAGTCCATTTTGGTATATTGCTATATATAACATGGAATAGTTACATTTTTTAATACACATTTATCCTTTTTCGCCTTACAATAGTGACATACCAGAACATGGATTACCTGAAAACAAAAATAACAAGTAGAAAAATTAAGTTCGACTTGGTCGAATCTATGAATACCCTCCACAATGTCATCTGATAGTAATTTTCTAAAAAAATTTCAAAAAATTGCATCACAAATTTTTTATTAGAAATACATATATTATATTGAGTAAAACTCTTTTTTAATCAATCAAATTTTTTGGAGTGTAAAATTTTTTTGACTGTCAGCATTTTTTTGAGTGTGACATTTCATTAAAAAAAAAATTATGTATACATATTTTTTTAGTGTAACATTTTTTTTAGTTTAAATATTTTTTTTAGTGTACAATTTCTTTGAGTAACAAAATTACTTTGTAAAATATTTTTGTTGTTTTATACCTATATGCAATACAAAAAAAAATATTTCACATGTATTTCCCACTTTTTATTTTACTTCATTTGATTTTTTTTCCAAAAATTCTTACTATACACCGTTACATACAGTTACAATAACAAAACAATAACAAATATTTACTTGTCTAACAACTAAACTGCACCCCACGACAAGAAAACAAACAACAACAAGTTTTAAAAAACTGGTATTTCACCATGCTTTTAAAACTTGTTTAACGAGTTTTCAACAGTTTAAGGTGAAACAAATCTGAAATTCAGTGCTTTGCTTATAACTTTTGAACCACTGAACCGATTTTGCTGAAATTCAAAACCAAATAGCCTTGACAAATATATATGCTAAGCTTCAGCCCCCTCAGAATTGTCTTTCGAAAGTTGTAGTGGTTTTAATCTTGTAAATTCGAAAAATACCCTTGCCGAAATTTACTCTTTTGCTCATAACTTTTGAACCACTTGACCGATTTCGCTGGATTGCAATACCAACCTGACCCGGTAAATGGAGAACATATATGTCAAACTTCAGGAGCCTCCGTAAAGTCTTTCAAAAGTTTGCGTGTTTTCAACGGACAGACAGACAGACAGACGGACGGGGACGGACGGACGGACATCGCTTGATCGACTTAAAATCGATCAAGGATCATGAATATATATACTTTATGGGGTCCTAGACCAATATTTCGATGTGTTACAAACGGAATGACAAACTTATACACTCCGCATCATAACTATAGCCGCATTGCATTTTTCGGTTTATTTAATGTTCAAGAAGTATTTTTATGAAACCTATTATGGTATATTACAGTGTTATAACAGTTATATTGTTTTTGTAAATTTGAGCCATCAGCTGTTTGAATTGAGAAAACGGCGACCTAAACTGTATTTCTCAGTGTTTCATAACTATAGCCGCATTTCAATAAAAATCAGTTGGAATGAGTTCCAGTCAAAGTTTCGTGGCCAAATTAATTTTTTTTTTGGTAAAATTCGTTCCTCTATTAATTTTTAAATAAAATGCCACATGGTAAATTTTTAAATGAAGTCGAAAAAGGCAAAATTTTAGCCTTTTTAGAAAGTGGTTTAAGTTATCGCGAAATTGAACGAAAAATTAAGCGATCTGACAAAGTTATCCGAAATTTTGTAAAAAATAAAAGTCTTGTTATCGTTCTAGACTCCTTTAAGACTCTACTCATTGTAGAATTGGACACATTTAAGCCGCATTCATTACCAATCTGCGAAAGAGTTTTCATAGAATTGCTAGCAGCGTTCATAATACGGCGTTGATCTCTCTCAGATAGCTTTTTTTTCGACCCCCTGTTTTGTTCATCCCGTATCCACTTTTATTTTTTACAAAATTTCGGATAACTTTGTCAGATCGCTTAATTTTTCGTCCAATTTTGCGATAACTTAAACCACTTTCTAAAAAGGCTAAAATTTTGACTTTTTATACCCTCCAACCACAGTATGGGGGTACACTCACTTTATCATTCCGTGTGTAACGCATCGAAATATCGGTCTAGGACCCCATAAAGTATATATTTTATTGATCAGTGATCGATTTTAAGACATTCTAGCGATGTCCGTCCGTCCGTCTGTCCGCCTTTCCGTCTGTCCGTGTGTAGAGGACACGATACAGTCCAAAATAAAAGAGCTAGACTTCCGAAGTTTGGCACGAATATGTCTTATATTCCTAGGCAGGTTAAGTTCAGAAATGGGCAAAATCGGACCAAGGGGAAAAAAGTTCCCCCTTGGAGAACTAAACCAACCCAAGAAAAAACTCATTTTTTACAGAGTTTTTTGTACTTTTGGTAAGCAAATGCAACATTTTTATCTCAGAAGAAGTTCAAAATCGCAAGGGGAAGGTGCCCCCTAACGTCTCCTAAGAACCCCCCCCAAAAAAAAAAAAACGCCACTGGATTTTTTTTTTTAAATTTCGGAGGGTATAAAAGATTCGGCACACACTCTCACTTGTTCGACTTCATTTAAAAATTTACCACGTGGCATTTTGTTTAAAAATTAATAGAGGAACGAATTTTACCAAAAAAAAAATTAATTTGGCCACGAAACTTTGACTTGAACTCATTTCAACTGATTTTATTAAAATGCGGCTATAGTTATGAAACACTGACAAATACAGTTATTGGTCGCCGTTTTCTCAATTCAAACAGCTGATGGCTCAAATTTACAACAACAAGAGAACTGTTATAACACTGTAATATACCATAATAGGTTTCATAAAAATACTTCTTGAACATTAAATAAACCGAAAAATGCAATGCGGCTATAGTTATGATGCGGAGTGTATATACCCTCTATCACTAGAGTGGAGGGTATAAAAAACATAATTAGGTAATTCACACGGGTATCGTATTTGTTGTATATGTTGTATGTCGTATCTAAAAACAGGGTTAGTAAAAATTATTTATCGCTCATTTGATAATTTTCTCTTAGATTCTCTTCTTGTTAGCATACTTGAAAATAGCACACAAAACATAGGTATAAATGTTGTATCGTCATATCGTGTAAGTGTCGTATTATTAATTTAAAGTTTAACCAACCCTGTTTTTAGATAGGACATACATACAACATACAACACCAAATACGATACCCATGTGAATTCCCTAAATATTATTAGTATTTGACCCGACCCAGACAATGAAAATTTAATTTACTCACCTTTGTTTTAACTATTTTAGTAGAATTTCGTATTTTTTCTTGGTTAACAAAAATAAATTAATATATTTTTTTTTTTAATTTTTTTTGACACATAATTTTTTTTATTCCTGAGAACCAAAATGTTATGAAACTTTGATTGCAGAGAACAAGCTTTACAATAATTTTCACATAACTTGTTCTGAATAATTTAAGTGTAATAGTGTATGGTTACCGAAGAACCTGTTCTAGAACATGTGTTGTCAGAATCGGTTCTGAAAAATTTTCCTGGGTATAAAAGCTTTTAAATATACACAACTGAGCTTTTAAATAAACACAATTGAGCTTTTTTGAACGTAAATTAAAAAAAAACTGTTGTGGAACTTAAATATAAATTATAAAAACGAAAAAGCGGTTGCATACTTTTAGGATGCAAAGAACGATCACCAGTGACGGTATTTGGTTTTCATAATCGCAATCTACCTAAATTATTTATTAGATTTTATGTGCCACAATCACAAAAAACATACGTTTTTCCAATATTAAATATTTTTAATTTTTTAATAAAATTATAAACTCTAGCGGCTTTGTGGGACCTTTAGAAAAAACTTTTTTAATGGGTTTTTGAACAGAACTTATTTTTCTTTTTCAAGTGGGTATAATTGTAGCCTTGTGGAGTTCGCAATTAGAAACATTTTGTGTTTTGGACCACTCGAATGGACAACTTTACAGATAACTAATTTTTAACATCTCTCTTCCTAAGAATCATTATTTGGATACTTACCACACCTTCTCCAATATGGTGTACAGTACACGGAATGTGAGCAGTAGCCCCTATTTGTGATACAATTACTGTTGAATTTTCCGTCCCGAAATACATAGGTGTGGTCGAAATTGACTCAGTTGCTCCTTCACTATAGAAACTATTATCCACATAAGTATTACCTAAATCCACCACTCTGTGTGATACTAATTGGCGGTTTGTCTGCTGTTCGTTGTGATGTAAAGCAAAGTGTAAGCCAGAAAGTCGTTGCTCATTCTTTTTTTGTTCAACTCTTTTTTTTTTTGTATTATTTGTTTGATATAATTCAATATTATCTTCTGGTTGATAATCTCGTTGCTTTAAAGTTGTCGATATCTGATATCTTGTCGAAGATCCATAAGCACCGCCTAAAGAAGCCATCAATGTGTTTTGTTTAATATTATTAAAATGTTCATTTCGTTTTGTATCTTCCATTGATAATTGTAATGTTATACCTGGACAAAAAATACAAAAAAAAAATTATTAAATATAGTAAACTATATTATAAAACTAGTTGTTTTCAAAAACTTATATATATAAAGACTATGCAAGAGACAGTTCATTTTGAATTTTAAAGTAAAGACGTGCACAGTTATAACTTAACGTACAAGTTTGTGTGTTAATACTGTTGTGAGCACTGTTGCCAAGTTGGAGGTTTTCCCGCTAAATCTAGCGCTTTTTGATTGGATTTAGCGGGGGAAAATTGGTTTTAGCGGGAACGGCGCTTTAGCGGGAAAATCTAGCGCTTTTTTGTTGGGATTTAGTGGACAAATTTAGAGGTTTTTTTCCAATTTTTATTTTTATTTTCAATTGAAAACGCCAAGTTTGTCAAATTTTAGCGATTATTTTGTAACTTAGCGGTAAAATTTTATATTTTCCCGCTAAAAATTTTTCGGCGGTTTCTTGTGCCTTTTTAGTGAAAAGTAAATTTTCGTAGAAAAAATAATTTGGAGGTTTTTTTTACATTTTTCTTTTTTGTCAATCAAAAATGCCAAGTTTTTCGGTTTTCAGCGCTTTTTTTTGTAATTTAGCGGGAGAATTTTAAATTTTCCCCGCTAAATTTAATTTTGGCGGTTTCTAGCGCTTTTTTAGTGAAATTTAGAGGTTTTTGGTTAAAAATAGTTGGCAACTATATGGTTGTGAGTGCGTATATATTGATATTGTTGTGTTTCTGTAATAAGTAGGTATTGTTAACAGGGTTGTCAGACAAAAAAAAAGATACTCCCCTGATAAATTTTTGTTTTAATTTTTTTTTTTACATTTTGGAGGGTATAAAAGATTCGGCACAGCCGAATTTAACACTCTCACTTGTTTTTTATAAATTTTGCGATTTCTTTTTTTAGTTTAAAAGTTTAACATTTTTTTATTTTTGAGTGTAGATTTATAAATCTGGCAACCTTTTTAATTTTTTGTTATCATTTTAAAATGAATGCCACACAAACGTCAAAACTATTTTTTTACTCTGTTGCAAACATAGAAAAAATAGAATTGAAACAGAGTCGTATTTCACTTGAATAAGTATTAGTGACAGCACTTTATGTAACTTCTGACGTTTAATAAAAACAATGCAACATACAGGAGAACAACAACAAAGCAAACAACAAAAGAGAGAAAAAAGTTTTTAAACTATCAATAGTGCGTATTATCTTTAAAAAAAACGTTGAATAAAGCAAAATAAACAATTAATTTAATTAAATAAAAGAAAAAGAAATTTTTTTAAAAACAAAGAATCTAATTTAATATTAAATACGTGTGAGAAGAGGAAAAACAAGCATTTTGCCACCATATTGGAAAATACATCAAATACAACACTGCGTACCTTCTAATCTTTTCTATGGTTGCAAAGCTTGAAAAAAACTAACGGAAACAGAAAATATTTTCTTATGAAGTTTGTTAGTTATACCTTACACCTAGTGTTTGGGGTACCGGAATTCCCGGGTCGTATTTCCCGGGAATTCCCGGGAAAAGACTGACGGGAATTCCCGGGAATTTTTTTAATGTTTCCCGGGAAATCCGGGAATTTTATAAAATAGTTCATTTTACATAAAAAAGGTTTATTTTAATTTAATTTTTAATATCTTTTTTACATACAGGTATAATTACATTTGCTTTTTTTTTTGTATTTTTTCTATTTGGAAGAACAGTACTAATATATATTCATAGGAAAACTGACCAAGTGTAAAAAGTATGACAATATCATGAAAAAACTTCAAAAATTCAAAAAATTATCGGTTAATGATAATTTTGCTAAGACTGTCAAAAATATACAAAAATTTTGAACCTAGAATTTACATTTCCAGAACAAATATTAAAAGTGCTTTCAACTTTATTAGTTTTTGCTCGAATAACGCAGTTTTAAATTTTTTTGCGATTTTTAGCTATTTTTTGCGTTTTTTTGTGGGGAAAAAAGTTGCATTATTTTTTTGTTTTGTTTTATTGTATTTCACGATTTTTAACTTTTATTTTTTCATTTTTTATGTTTTAATTAATTGTTTATCTCTAATAAAACTGTTTTTAATAGAAAGTTGGTAAAATTTTAATGTTTTTTATGATTTATATTAATAATGAATATTTCCCGGGATTCCCGGGAATCCCGGGAAAAAATTATTTTTTTCCCGTTTCCCGGGAAATTGATAAGTCCGGGAATTCCCAAACACTACTTACACCACACTGTGGTACAGGGTATAATAAGTTTGTGCTGATGTTTGTAACTATGTGAATGTTATATTATAACCACATTTACTGTTACTTAGATCTCAACCTTTTAATATTAGTCAAAAAAATATTTTTTTGAGGAGTTTTTAAGTGTATATATGGGTGAAATCAAAAAATGTCAGTGTTTTTGAGCCAAAATTGTACAAACAAAAAATTTGAATTTTTGGTAAATTTTTTTATTAAAATCGATATGTTACATCACTACTAATATAACTATAAAAGATCTCTTCTACAAACTGTTTCAAACAAATTTTATCGACATTTTTATGATTTTTTTGGTGACGGAGTTTACATTCACCTTAGAAAAATACATTAAATTTTTTGAATTTTCTTTGAAAACATTTCATTGTAATTTAAAACACTTATTTATGTAATTGCTAACAATTTTTGTAATTAGGATTTTTTCTGGTTTTTGTTATTAAAGATTTTACAATTATTTTTTATTTTAATAGGATTTTTCTAAGGAAATGTAAAATAAATTTATTATTATTTCTGTTAAAATAAGTTTTTTAATATTTGCGTTGGTTTTAACAACTTCATACGGTTTTTTAATGCAATCTCCAAAAAAAAAAAAAATTGGCGGAGTTTACAGAGACGGAGTTTACATTTCATCACTTTTTGCCCTTTTTTCGAAAACTATTTGTCGGAAATTGGTTTCCGAAAAAAAAATCATTAGATGTCAACTAGATACGTCAAAATATGACGATATTTCAGATGCACGCAAAGTAGTTTAGTTGTAAACGTGGAGACGGAGTTTACAGCATTTTTCGATTTTTCATTTATGATTTAGCTTTTCATACAGGGAAATTAATATGCAGGGAGCAAACTTGAAACCAATGATGCAAAATGATACTTTATAGCCTCGCGTTTAATAAATGGGGCAATAAGCTATTATTTTTCTAAACACAATACGTCAAAAACAACAAAATTGTCAGGTTCCATAATGTCTAAAAAAAGTGTCGAAAAATCGTTACACAATTGAAGCCGTGTTTGTATGGGTAAAAGAGATAGTTATGACTATACAAAAATATTTTTTAAGAACGTCAAGATGCCCTCTTTAAAAATGTAGTCAATTATTAAGAGTTTGGGTTATTGGTTTTTAAGATATAACCGGTTAAAGTTTAAAAATTCAAAATGTTACTGGCGACGGAGTTTACATTTGGCCTACAAAAATTAAAATAACTTGTTTAAAATAGCTTACTAGTATCCGGATTGTTGTTAGTTATGTAGAACGCCAATCTATGCGACGTTGTACATTAAAAAATATGCGAATACTTTAACCCATGTATGAGATATTACACGATTACATGGTTTGGTTGACATTTTTTGATTTCACCCATATAATATTATATAGTAAACAAAGTACATCTTTATGTATTCATAAATTATATTTTTTTTTGTTTTTAATAAAAATTTACAAAAATATATTTTGGCGACTTTTTTAAAATTTTGACGATTTTTGGCGACTTTTGGCTATTTGTAATTTTTATTTAATTTTCTAAAAAAAAAAAAAAATTTTTGATGATCTAAAAAAAAAAAAAAGTACAAAAACTAAGAAAATAATGGTTTTGGCGACTTTTGGCGATTTTTGACATTGCATTTGGCGACAGAGCTCAAAATAATCTGACAACCCTGATTGTTATTCTCTTTAGTGGATTGGGTGTGAGTCAGGGATGGAAAAGTTAGTACTTTAGTACTTTTTTCAGTACTTTTTCACTCTCAAAGATACCGTAGTACCCCCGCGACCTTTTCTATACAAGACGAATTAATACATTTTTTCAACCAAATCTTAAAGAATTCCAGAAAATCTACCGATTTTCATTTAAAAAATGCTTCAAAAGCTTCTAATAAATGAAATTTTTGATTTTAGTCGACCTTTAATGGAGTTTTCTCTTAAAAATAAATAAATGGGTAAGGATGTTCTTAATTTAATAACTTTTATATTGAATTGTACGCAGTTTCTGTACGACGAACGTTATTCGTCTGCGACGAAGTTTCATGTATTTTGTTATTGTAACAAAATTCATGCAAATTCGTCGCAGTCGAATGACGTTCGTCGTGCAGAAACTGGGCATTAATTTTTTTAGTGCCGTCGAGTGCGAAAAATTACTTTTTTGGTTGAGCTCTAGTACCATTTCAAAATTCCGATTTTCCATCCCTGGTGTGAGTGAGTAAAGTGAGAATGAGTATACTACATTTAAGGGATGATAAAGTCAGTACAATTGTACTTTTTTCAGTACAATTCGGAGGCCAAAAGTACTGCAGTACTCCACTGACTGATTTAGTACAATTTCAAAATTTTCCCAACCACAAATTTTATTTCGACTCTTTTAATGTGTCAACCAGGGTTGACGCAATTGTTGGGTAAAAAATCGTCAAAAAACTATGAAGTTTGTAGAATAATCGTCATAATCAAATATATTTTCAAAAATCAACAAAATAATTTTTTCATTGTTTTTTCTAAATCTACTCGGTGGTACAGGGTATATTGAGTTTGTGCTGATGTTTGTAACTACTCGAAATATTGTTCCTAGATCCAGTTTTTAGTATACCGATCGACTTAGAATCACTTTGAGTCGATTTAGCTATGTCCGTCCTCCTGTCTGTCCATGCAAACGGTGAAATTTTAAAACTTAAGCTTCTTTTGGCCCAAGAATGAAACCTATAGAAATTGGAAAACATTGGTCCATGTTCAGACATAGACAAACGTCCCATTTAAATTTTATTAAAATTACTATAACTGTATTATAATAGATATCCTTTTGCAACTTGGCAAGTGAACGTATTATGTATTCACAAATCACCATTATAAATTTTAAGGAAATAGGATTAGATTCACTGGTAGTCCTCATACAAACCACCTTCTCGATTTTCGCATAAATCTCTAAAATTTCATAAAAATAGTAAATATTTTATTAAAACTTTGTTTCAAGGTGTAAAACGCTTTCTTTGGTAACCTTATCAAGTCCGATTTCGGTTGGCCATAGGCGCAATTTTTTTTTTAATTTTCGTCCCATTTACAAATTTTGCACGATATTTAGGTAAATCGGTCTATTGGCAACAAGTAGAAGCCCATTTTGCTTAAATTTGGTTTGTGTGTTTTCTAAACTAAAAGGTAGATCAAATCGGTCCATGTGTGGATTTGGGACCCATTTTCCGTGAAACACTGGTGTAGGACATAACATTCTTGTTTAATAAAAACTAGCTGGCCCGGTCCGCGTTGATGGCCCAAATATAAGATCAGTGTTATATTTCGTCCCTGCAAAAAATGTAATAAATTCCTTGGCTTAGAAAAATTTGTGGGCGTGGTTAAGGCGGATAATCATCTACAAATTATATTTTAGGAAAAAAAAAATTTCATGGGTTCGACTTTGCGAAGTGTATAAATTTAAAACTTCTTTCCCCGAATTTTTCCGGGACCCTTTTCTCATTTATATTTTTTCTTAAAAACCTAATTAGAACTATAATTAATATAAAAAAATCGGCCCGGTCATTAGTAGTCGACATTTTTGACCAAGTTTTAAACGAATCTATTAAGAAATATTTTTTTTAATAGATCGAATCGGAGTAAAAATAAATATCGAAAAAAAGTGCGTGAGGACAATTTTTCTTTCCTAGGTTAGGTTAGGTTGTAAGTGGCTGCTGACGTTTTACGTCAACACACGTAGACTCTGAGGTCCATTGTGATACCACGGGATCGTAATAGGTTTCCCTACTAGTCCCTGTCGTTAAACCAGTTTGAGCTTCTTATGAAACTCCTTAGATGTTGAATTTTGACATCCGACAAATCAGAAAGATCGTACAGCTCCCTAGATCCCAGTGAAGCAAGTCGCTGACCAGAAAGTGCCGGGCAATGGCAAATAAAGTGTTCGATAGTTTCCAACTCCTCTTCATCCATGCAACTTCGGCAAAAGTCATTCGACGGCACATTTAACCGCTCTGCGTGCTTCCCTATAAGACAGTGTCCGGTAATTATAGAAACCACCGTCGAAATCTCTCCTCTTGGAAGCGATATCAGCTCACTTGTGCGCCCCTGATTAAGAGAAGGCCAAATCAGTCGTGTTGTCTCACACGTCCATCCATTTGCCCATCTTTGATTAGTCTCCGTCGCAGAACAAAGCCGTAGGTTTTGCTTGCAAGTTTCTAGAGGCATACCAACACATTCCAATTCTGTTGGAACCTGTAAGGTAGTTCCTAGTCTTGCAAGCTCATCGGCTTTGCAATTCCCTGGAATGTCTCTGTGCCCTGGGACCCATATGAGTCGTATGTTAAACTGCTTGGCCATCTCATTTAAAGACGTGCGGCAGTTAAGGGCAGATCTTGTTTTCAGAAACATTGAATCCAGGGACTTGACCGCGGCTTGACTGTCAGTATAGATGTTGACTGCGGTTGTAGACAAGACATTGCAGCTCAACCAGTCAGCCACTTCCTTTATTGCCAGCATCTCTGCCTGGTAAACACTGCAATGATCTGGCAATCTACGAGCCAGGCTCAATCCAAGCTCTTCCGAATAGACCCCAAAGCCCACTTGTTCGTGCAGCCTCGATCCATCTGTGTAAAAATTTATGGTAGCTCCACTTCCCGGAGTATCCCCCATCCAAGACTCCCTGGATGGTATCATAGTGGTAAAGGGGCGCTCAAAGAGGCTCAAAGAGGGAGCACAATCCACATTTTGTGGTATTGTTATCTTTTTCAAGATCGCGCTATGGCCACAATCGCTGCTCCTCCATTGCAGCGTGCTATTAAGTCGAATTGCCGACGCAGCTGCATACTGCCTACCCAATATGCCCAAGGGTATCAGGTGAAGGAGGATTTCTAATGCAGCCGTAGGTGTAGTACGAAGAGCACCAGTGATGCACATTGACGCCATTCTCTGTACCTTCGTGATAAAGACACAGTTCGCCTTTGTTTCTAAAGCAGGCCACCAGACAATGATTCCATACAGCAAAATTGGACGCACCACTGCTGTATAGATCCAATGAACGACTTGAGGGCTAAAACCCCATCGTTTTCCAATGGCCCTTTTACAGGAATACAAAGCAATCGTTGCTTTTCTCACCCGTTCTTCAATATTACGCCTGAAATTCAGCTTCCTATCTAGAAACACTCCAAGATACTTGGCTCCATCTGAGAAGGTGATTTCAGTACCGTCCAGAGAAATAGGATCGAAAGCAGTAATCTTACTTTTCCTTGTAAATAAAACAAGCTCTGTTTTACTAGGATTAACTCCTAGACCACAGTCTCTTGCCCATTTAGACAGATCTTTCAGAGAACCCTGAAGAATGTCCCGCAATGTTGGCAGATGCTTCCCCTTTACCGCTATCGCGACATCGTCAGCATATGCGCAACATGACAACCACGTGCTTCTAGAGATAGTAGCATTGAATTCAGTGCCAGGTTCCAAAGAAGCGGCGAAAGAACACCTCCTTGTGGTGTGCCCCTATTGACAAATCGAGATATGACGGACGCTTCCAATTCAGACGTTATACGTCTACTGGCAAGTAGGCTTTCCACCATTAAAACGATTTCACGCTTTACTCCCAGACCAGACAATGCCAATATTATCGATTCTGGGATGACATTATTAAAAGCCCCCTCAATATCAAGAAAGGCCACCATAGTGTACTCCTTTACCGAAAGCGATCTCTCGATGGTACCAACGAGCTCATGAAGAGCTGTTTCCGTTGATCGTCCCTTGCTGTATGCATGTTGCTTTGTCGAAAGCAACCTCGGGTCAATCACTCTACGCAAATATGAGTCTATCATTCGTTCCATTGTCTTTAGCAAAAAAGAAGACAGACTAATTGGTTTGAAATCCTTCGGAGCTGTGTGGGAACTTTTCCCAGCCTTCGGGATAAATACGACTCTGGTATCCCTCCATTTTAAAGGAATATACGACCAGTTGATGCATGCTGTGTATAGATTATACAGCAACGGGGCTATATAGTCCGACACTTGCTGCAACTCAGCCGGGATTATACCATCAGGTCCCGGAGATTTATAGGGCCTGAAGCTTTTTATCGCCCAGATTAATGTTGGCATATTTATTATTTCCGAAGCAATTTCAGATGCTTGGGCGTCAGAACGTTCCAAAGCTTGAAACGGCGTCATGGAATTGCCCGGAAAATGCGTGTTTAAAAGGAGATCCAGCGACTCTCCACTGGAGGAAGACCACACCCCATTAGGATCTTTTAGGTATCCCAGGGTGCAAGGAGAAGAAGCCAGAACCTTGCGCAGCCTGGATGCCTCAGAAACGTCTTCTATGTTTCCACAGAAGTTTTTCCAAGAATCACATTTTGCATTTCTGATCATCTTTTTATAACTCTTAAGTTGCAGCCTGTATGCAGACCAGTCCTCGTCCGCTCTTGAAAATTTAGCCTTATTAAAGAGCTTTCTGCAGGAATCTCTGCTCGTCTGCAACTCATTTGACCACCAAGGTGGCTTTTTTTTCCCTCTAGGCTTTGCAGAAGGGCAAGACGCATCCAGGCACCTATTACAAACATTTGTTATATAGTCAACCAGACGGTCAATTTCCGCCAAACTATGTGGTTCAGATAAGGGTACTTCATCCAAAAGCAAAGAATAAGTCTCCCTATATTTCACCCAGTTTGTTCTCCTCAGATTTCTAGAGACTGTCTCAACCGGGGCACGCTCCCTGAGTAAAAACTCAATGTAGCGATGATCTGAGAAAGAATGCTCTTCCAAAACCCTCCAGTCATCAATTCTATCAGACAATGTATCTGATACAAGTGTTACGTCAAGAACCTCTTGCCGCGAACTTGTAACGAAAGTTGGTTCACCACCCTTGTTACAAATATACAGGTTAGTGCTTAACAAAAACTCCAAAAGTGATTCGCCTCTATCATTTGTGTCTGTACTTCCCCATATCGAATGATGTGCATTAGCATCACAACACACTACTAACTGATGTCCCCTAGATTCAGACTCCCGAATTAGACCGACAACCTTTTCCGGGGGTGTTGACCCCGGATTAGGAAAATACGCAGAGGCGAGCCAAATAGACTTCCCATGAAGCTCTAAGCTAGCCGCTGTAACATCCATATCACTAAAAGTTGATAAAAAGAATATATTTAAGCCATTTTTTGCCAAGATGCAGGCTCTTGGTGAGCCCTCACCTTTGGCAACCACCAACTTAAACCCAGGGGTCTTCAATCCGCAAACCCGGCCACCCCGCACCCCGTGATGGAGGTTTATTTGTAGGAACCGCAACATCTTGTTTTATTTCCACCATCCTTTCCACCACCGTGTTATTGGCTTCATCCTCCGTGTTATCAAAGAGGTCGCATTCGTCCCCAGATTCGGTTTCGAATAAGCCAGATATATATCCCATCTGTTCTGAATCGGAGGCAACAGAACTCTCCGAATTCCTCACTGCATGGGCCTCGCCTTGAATGTCACCCATCGTGGCATCAGCTTTATCCTCCATGCCATCACAGAGGTCGCATTCGTTACCAGATTCGGTTTCAAAAATTCCAGATGCATCTCCCATCAGCCTAGAATCGGCCAGCTGAATATCAACCTTTTCCAGATTCTCCTCCCCAGCCGACTCTGCCACTGGCTTGTCTGCGTCCAAAATAGTCTTCTGGTCGCCCTTGTAGACATTGACTCTTATATGAAAAAATCCAAATCTAATAATGCCGTCAGTCCTGGCTAAAAGCGGAAGCGATTCCTCATTAACCAAGACCACTGCTTGACGACGAGCGCCCTCCATCTCACCCAATCTGGCAATTTGCCAATTCTGAGTTGGAAGGTCAGGATTGCAGACTTTTATCATCTTAAGAATCACCGCAGTGCCATTTGTAGCCATTGGGATCCATGCATGAGCTCTGGGTTGCGAGGGGATATCATGTTTTTCCACAACGTCCAGTCTAGCTCCAGGCCATAACTCTCCCACTTGGCTAATGGCAACCTTAAACACGGCTGCGGATCTTTCGTTCCCAAAAGCAACGAGTTTTACTCGCCCCTGATACCAACCTGCGTTGACAGTAGTAGGGAGAAAATCAGGCATACTCTCAAGGAGCCTATAGTAGATTTCATTTAGTTTAGTTTCAACTAAACTCCACTTGTCCCTTGGAATGCTACAATCCCCATTTTGCCTGTTTATCACAGCCCTAACGAAGTTACCTTTAACCACTTCACTAAAAGACTGAGTCCAGACGTTGCCGGTCACCTTAGATCTCTTAGGTAAAGGTTTCTCGTCGGGCGAGCGCAACCTTTTACCAGACTTCGATGACGAGGCCGAAACAGCGCTCTGTTTGTCAGATGCGCGCATTGCCGAAAGTTTGTCCTGTTCTTCAATGACTCCTTTCGCCCATGACAGCGACGCCCTCTCACGTTCGGAGAGCTTCGTTCCATCAAGTTGGCTTAGTCTGTTAATTATTTTCAAACAAAGCCGTCTCTGGTTGTGCCTGACCTTTGATGGTTTAAGTTTCTTTTTCTTTTTACCACCAATATTAGGCTGAGCACCCCTACCAGAATCAAGGTCGGACTTCAAGGTCGCAACCCTAAGACCAGTGCTAGGACCAGCACCAGTCGGTGAGGCAGAGCCTCGAATTAAATCGGTATCATTTGTGTCCATATTTTCATTTTCCTGGATGTGGTCATGAAAATATTACAAAAATACCTATTACGAACAATTTCAAAAATTCACTTAATAGCACGGAGATAAATTAAAACACTTCCACACTTGTCAACAGTTGAACGATGTTTCTTTCCTAACAATTATATGGACTATTAAGAACATTTTAAACAAAAAAATTAGCCAAATCGGTCCAGGCGTTCTGAAGTGTTGCAAATTTTAAGGATATATAAGAAAGTTGGCTTTGAAGTGGGGGAGGACAATAATTATTTCCCTAAAATCCTTACTTGTACTATAATGATCATTAATGAAAAAATTTCCCAAATCAGACCAGTCGATCTACTATTTTAGATGTATTGAAAAAAGTGGGAGTGGAAAATTTTTCTTTCCGTAAAAACCTTAATTGTACTATTACGAACGTCAACAAATACTACTAATAGCCAAATCGGCCCTGACGTTCTACTATTTCAGATGTATAGAAATAAAATTTTACGTGAAAAATTTTTGTTTCCGTTTGAACCTAAGTTGGACTATGACGAACATTAAAAAAAAAAAAAGGTTTAGTCAAATCGAAGTTTAGAAAAGGAGGCGTAAAAGTGGGCGTGATTAATTTGTTTTCCAAAAAAACGTTTGTTATGGAACTGGACGTAATTTTATATGGAAAGGATAAGATGGTGTGTTTAGCCTCTTTGTTAGCGTGTGCACCTGGCTGTCTACCGGCTGCTTCAGTCAGACATAGGTTCTATTTATCTATTAACGAGACCAATCCCAATAATCCATTCACAACAAAAAAAATATAAGTACACACAAGAATTGATATTATTGTGTGAATAATATTTACCCTAATATCGGACAGACACATAAAAACCAACCCAGAAAAATGTTACAAAGCAGTACTCATATTTTGTCTGCTCTACACCCTACCCTATCCTTGTCTTCTAAGGTGTTAAGAAGACCCAATAAATGGTTTATAGCAACTTACTTTTCAAATGATTTCGGACCAAGAAATTTTAATTTAACAATTCATATTAATATTTATTCAACATTAAGAAAAAAAATTATATATAATGGTATTTTATGTTCTGATTAAATCAGAAATAATAAGATAAATTATTTTATGAACTTATAAAAACGCATATTTGTAGTTTATAATAAATTACAGCACAATACAATACCGATCATAGCGTATTTTTCCAATTGGGTAACGAAATTTTATTTATATTAAATCAAGTCTATGCTAATAGTGTATTCCCAACTATGGCTATGAATAAACTAATAATTATTTGTATTATATATTGGTCATGTAGACAAACAAATATTAACGAAATTAAACAGTATAATCGGTATTCTACTGTAAGGTGAAAATAATGTTTATAAAAAAATCTTTAAATACTGAAGAAAATAATAATCAAAACAAAAAGGAACATGTAAAGAAAAATTTTGATTATGGATCAATACGACTAAACTCAATAATAAAAAAAAATTAGAAAAAGAACCAAAAAAATTATGACTTACATACTTGTTGTTATTGTTGTTTTTATATTCTTGGATTTCGAAGGCCTTCTCCACCAGGGTCGCCAGTTTTTTTTTGGATGCCATCCCCAACTTAAAATTTCTCATCCCCAAAAATCCCCAAAAAAAAATTTCTCAAAATTTACTACACGAAAAAAAAACTTGCAACCCATCAAGTGCTTTTGAGTAATTTAGCCAATTTTCAGAACAAAAACTTGGTTAACTTACGCACAAACACTTGGTGGGTTGTATTTTACACAGAAACTTGGCTAAAAATTGTTAGTGTATTTTTCGTGTTGAGCGATTAGCACATCATGACTTTTTTTACAGAAAAAACTAATGAATTTTGTAAGTTTTCCATAATAGATTTAAAGGATTTACTTTAGAAAATGTATGAAAATCTACAATTTGGTTTAAAGAAAAAGAAAAGCATAATGACATGATACCACTACGATCCAGGTTTTGATAGACACCATACAAAAATTTATTTTTTTCTTTATAAATCTCACATAATTCTTACGTTTGCAGTTTTTTTGGATGCTTTAATGTCCACGTCGTCCCCATGAAATCCCCAGATCCCCAAATCAAATTTTTCATCCCCAATTTCCAAAAAAAATCCCCTATTTGGGGACAAAACCCCTAAACTGGCAAAACTGTTCTCCACCAATCGTATACATACGATACATGTAGTGTTATGTACATACATGTAGTGTTATGTTCTCTGTATGTAGATTATTGAGTTTAGATCACAAAACTTAGAAGAATTATTATGCAATCAAGTTTAGATTTTAGTAATTTAATAATTTTAGTAATTTAATAAATACAAGTATATGCTCTTTCTTTTAGTAGGAATTAGATTAATAACTTTTTTATATATATATACAATTTTTCATACACAATTTATACAAAACATTGAACACGGTTAATTTTGCAAAATTAAAAAAAATCACTTTTTCACCCTTTTCACTGACACTTCTTATTTGGTACTAAACCAAATAATCTTGATCTATTGATTAAGAAGTAGAAAGTGGACAGTGAAAAGGATGGAAAGATCAAAAGGAGAAATAAAGTAAATGAAGTAATAACTAAAATATAAAATCAGTGTACTCCACAAAAATATATATAGAGTAGGATTTATGAATCAGTTTTTTTTTTTCTGAATGAACGTAGTATTACATAAAAAGACAACAAAAATATTAAACGTAAAAATTTGCGGAGTAGGGACTAAGTTAGTAATATTTGGAATTATAAATTTAACTAATATGTTATATGTAATTAAATTGAATAAAATTAATTTTAGTGTATATGATATAATTGTTTTAGTAATAATAATAGAAATTACTTTTGTAGTATATAACATATATGAATTCAAAATTGGGGTATAATAAATTTCTAATTCGGTTAATATTCTTATAGGACCTATATTAGTTGGTTATAAAGAAGACCGAAATTTTTAGCTCACTACTGGTTCCTTTACGTCAAAAAATATGCCTCAAACCGGAACAAACTTGGTTATTTTTATACCCTCCACTTAGTGATAGAGGGTATATATAAGTTTGTCATTCTGTTTGTAACTCATCGAAATATCGATCTGGGACCCCATAAAGTATATATATTCATGATGCCCGATCGATTTTAAGACATTCTAGCGATGTCCGTCTGTCCGTCTGTCTGTGGAAAATGCTGTCGCGGACAAAATATTGTACAGAGATGACTGAAACTTAACATATTTATTGGAAGTTCTCCCGAGAAGTTTGGTATTGCATTTGAGCGATATCGGTTCAGCGGTTCAAAAGTTATGAACGAAAATGTAAGCACACCTCAAAAATTTCAGTACATTCAACATAACCTAAAAATACAAAATGCTTTAATTCGGCTTCTGGTTGGCATATGTGAACATAATTGAACACCGAATGGTATTTAAACAAGTACGAACATATTTTTTGACAAAAAAATAGCGGATTTTTTTTACCAAAATTTTTTTTTGCGGAAATTTTTTTTTCAAAAAAATTTTTTTTTTTTCAAAAGTAATTTCCTTTTAAATAAAGTTTTTTGCAATAATCTTTTTGAAATTGTGGTGGGTATCACTACATTCGGCAAGGCCGAATTTAACTTTTTTACTTGTTTTTTTTATTTCTTTCGACAATCCAGCATGTAAGTAGAATTGGGATATGTCGTATGAACTGCACCAATTTAGTGGACAATAACCAAAAGGGGGACACCAACACGTGATCCAATTGGACGCCGTATAAATGTCAGATCTAACCAAATAATAAATAATTAGTAATTGAAATTTTAAAATGTAGTTCCTTATTCTCACCTTGTTATAACGATTGAAAGGCTCGGGGCCACAAATATTCTGCTTCCAAGGGAAGTAGGAAAATGTATAACCTTGCACCGAATTAGCAAAGTTTTCTCTAAAAATTCATATAATTTAATAACTAGTTTTACGACTTTTACTATTTAAGCAATACCTGGCTGCTGTTTGCAATAACCTCAGCGAAAATAATTTAAAAATGTATTTAAGAGAGTTTTTGCTTTAAGACGTGGAAACTTTTAACTTTAAAATTTATTTCTTCACTTACTCGAGCTTGACGCCAAAATGCCGGAAATATAAGGTCTTAACAATAATCTATACACAGCATGCATCAACTGGTCGTATATTCCTTTAAAATGGAGGGATACCAAAGTCGTATTTATCCCGAAGGCTGGAAAGAGTTCCCACACAGCTCCGAAGGATTTCAGACCAATTAGTCTGTCTTCTTTTTTGTTAAAGACAATGGAACGAATGATAGACTCATATTTGCGTAGAGTGATTGACCCGAGCTTGCTTTTGACAAAGCAACATGCATACAGCAAGGGACGATCAACGGAAACAGCTCTTCATGAGCTCGTTGGTACCATCGAGAGATCGCTTTCGGTAAAGGAGTACACTATGGTGGCCTTTCTTGATATTGAGGGGGCTTTTAATAATGTCATCCCAGAATCGATAATATTGGCATTGTCTGATCTGGGAGTAAAGCGTGAAATCGTTTTAATGGTAGAAAACCTACTTGCCAATAGACGTATAACGTCTGAATTGGGAGCGTCCGTCATATCTCGGTTTGTCAATAGGGGCACACCACAAGGAGGTGTTCTTTCGCCGCTTCTTTGGAACCTGGCACTGAATTCAATGCTACTATCTCTAGAAGCACGTGGTTGTCATGTTGTCGCATATGCTGACTATGTCGCGATAGCGGTAAAGGGGAAGCATCTGCCAATATTGCGGGACATTCTTCAGGGTTCTCTGAAAGATCTGTCTAAATGGGCAAGAGACTGTGGTCTAGGAGTTAATCCTAGTAAAACAGAGCTTGTTTTGTTTACAAGGAAAAATAAGATTCCTGCTTTTGATCCTATTTCTCTGGACGGTACTGAAATCACCTTCTCAGATGGAGCCAAGTATCTTGGAGTATTTCTAGATAGGAAGCTAAATTTCAGGAGTAATATTGAGGAACGGGTGAGAAAAGCAACGATTGCTTTGTATTCCTGTAAAAGGGCCATTGGAAAACGATGGGGTTTTAGCCCTCAAGTCGTTCATTGGATCTATACAGCAGTGGTGCGTCCAATTTTGCTGTATGGAATCATTGTCTGGTGGCCTGCTTTAGAAACAAAAGCGAACTGTGCCTTTATCACGAAGGTACAGAGAATGGCGTCAATGTGCATCACTGGTGCTCTTCGTACTACACCTACGGCTGCATTAGAAATCCTCCTTCACCTGATACCCTTGGACATATTGGGTAGGCAGTATGCGGCTGCGTCGGCAATTCGACTTAATAGCACGCTGCAATGGAGGAGCAGTGATTGTGGCCATAGCGCGATCTTGAAAAAGATAACAATACCACAAAATGTGGACTTTGCTCCCTCTTTGAGCCTCTTTGAGCGCCACTTTACCACTATGATACCATCCAGGGAGTCTTGGATGGGGGATACTCCGGGTAGTGGAGCTACCATAAATTTTTACACAGATGGATCGAGGCTGCACGAACAAGTGGGCTTTGGAGTCTATTCGGAAGAGCTTGGGTTGAGCCTGGCTCGTAGATTGCCAGATCATTGCAGTGTTTACCAGGCAGAGATGCTGGCAATAAAAGAAGTGGCTGACTGGTTGAGCTGCAATGTCTTGTCTACAACCGCAGTCAACATCTATACTGACAGTCAAGCCGCGGTCAAGTCCCTAGATTCAATGTTTCTGAAAACAAGATCTGCCCTTAACTGCCGCACGTCTTTAAATGAGATAGCCAAGCAGTTTAATATACGACTCATATGGGTCCTAGGGCACAGAGACATTCCAGGGAATTGCAAAGCCGATGAGCTTGCAAGACTAGGAACTACCTTACAGGTTCCAACAGAATTGGAATGTGTTGGTATGCCTCTAGAAACTTGCAAGCAAAACCTACGGCTTTGTTCTGCGACGGAGACTAATCAAAGATGGGCAAATGGATGGACGTGTGAGACAACACGACTGATTTGGCCTTCTCTTAATCAGGGGCGCACAAGTGAGCTGATATCACTTCCAAGAGGAGAGATTTCGACGGTGGTTTCTATAATTACCGGACACTGTCTTATAGGGAAGCACGCAGAGCGGTTAAATGTGCCGTCGAATGACTTTTGCCGAAGTTGCATGGATGAAGAGGAGTTGGAAACTATCGAACACTTTATTTGCCATTGCCCGGCACTTTCTGGTCAGCGACTTGCTTCACTGGGATCTAGGGAGCTGTGCGATCTTTCTGATTTGTCGGATGTCAAAATTCAACATCTAAGGAGTTTCATAAGAAGCTCAAACTGGTTTAACGACAGGGACTAGTAGGGAAACCTATTACGATCCCGTGGTATCACAATGGACCTCAGAGTCTACGTGTGTTGACGTAAAACGTCAGCAGCCACTTACAACCTAACCTAACCTAACCTAAGGTCTTAACAAGAATGTGCACATGTGGTTATAAAAGAGTAGCAAAAGTGTGTATGAAATCATGAGTGAAATTGAAACTGGCGTAGTTACACTATGTAATAACAGAGTGTTGATAATTACGTTTTCTATTAATTCAGTTATCTTTGATAAATTTTACCCAGTATACAATTTACAACCGAACAAGGTGAAAAATTAATTTAAAAAAAAAACATTTTGTGGACCATTCTAATGAACCCAGTACAGCCTAAGACGAAAATTAAAAAAAAAGTAAGACGAACATTTTAAAAAAACATTATCCAAATCGGTCAGTTCTCAAGTGATGCGATTACCAACGAACTACATCTGATTTTTATTAATATTTTATTGTTCGATATTTTATTTGTCTATAGAGCAAATTTTATGTACACAGAACAAATTTTGTACATAAATAGTATGAATCACTTTCATTGATTTCAATTCATTCTATTTATTAATAAATTCATACTATTTATAAATATTTCAATAACATTTAAATTAAAAAAAAAAAATAAAATAAACAAAGTTTGTTTGAAATAAAAAATAAAATTTGTCAAGATTTTTTTGTTTTGGGACAAAAATAAAATTTGGGCATAAAATTGCATTATTTAGCGAAATAAAGGTACGTAAAATGTGCGTGTTACTAATTTTTTATAGTTTTACATCTTTTTCATACATATTAAATATTTTTTTTTTTCCAGGAATTCACCCGATTCTTAAAAATTAAATGTTCAAATCTGGAATTCCAGCCTTCAAGAAATCATCATCATCAGCAACAAATCATCACAAAGAGAAGTGGATTTTTCAATTTCCAAATAATTAGTTAGAAATATCAAAAATATTCGCGAATTCTGTGTGTTTAACTTTTAAAATTATGTACATTATAAAAAATAGTGTGTTCCTCTTTTTTTGTCTATCCAGAGCTTTTTGAAGCCCACTGATGAGCTACAAAGCTGAAAATTGGCATGCTTATAGTAAAACACCTGGGGCAGATCCTAACGTAGCCGGATTTTCGATTTTTTGCCTGTGGGCGGAGAAATAAGCGGGAAAGTGGGCGTGGCAAAATGCAATTTTTTGACGTTTTTGCTTAATTTAAAGCCCCCAAATGACTTAGGAATCTGAAAATTTCCTAGAATATAGTCCTAACGATGCCGCATATCCCCAAGTAGTCGGATTTAAAATTTTCGCAATGTGGGCGGAGAATTGAGGGGAAAAGTGGAGTTGCAAAATTTAGATTTTTTTTAACATTTTTACTTCTTTTGAAGCCCCCAAATGACTTAGGAAGCTGAAAATTTCCTAGAATATAGTCCTAACGATGGCGCATATCCCCAAGTAAACGGATTCAAATTTTCGCAATGTGGGCGGAGAATTGAGAGAAAAGTGGCGTGGCAAAATTGGGATTTTTAAAATTTTTACTTCTTTTGAAGCCCCCAAATGACTTAGGAAGCGGAAAATTGCATAGCATTTAGTTTTAACAATGAAGCATATCCTGAAGTAATCGGATTAATTTTTTTTTAACTGTGGAAGGAGAATTAAGAAAAAAATGGGGCGTGGCAAAATTGTGTTTTTTAATATTGAATTTGAAGACCCCCAATGATCTATGAAGATGAAAATTGGCATTTTTGCTTATTTTAAAATCCTCTAATGACTTATGAAGCTGTATAGTCCTATCGATGAAGCACATCCTGAAGTAGTCAAATTTTAAATTTTTGGACTGTGGGCGGAGAATTGAAAGGAAAATGGGGATTGACAAAATTGAGATTTTTAACATTTTAACTTCTTTTTAAGCCCCCAAAGGAAGCGGAAAATGCACAGAATTGGCATGTAGGTTTCATGTGGAAGATCAACACGAGCCTGGATTTTTGATATCCAGTGTATGGGTGGAGAATAAGAAAGGCAAAGGGCGTGGTAAATTTATTTCCATCTATTTTCTGAATATGTAATTTATTTTTTTGTTTTTCTCTTATTTTTTGTGTATCCAGCGCCTTTTGAATCTCATTGATGGACTTAAAAGCTTAAAATTGGCATGTATATAATAAAACACCAGGGACAGATTCTTACGAAGTCGGATTTTTTGCCTGTGGGCGGCGAATTACGAGAAAAAGGGGACTTGGCAAAATTATTTTTTTTTAACATTTTAGAGTATTTTTAAGCTCCGCCCCAATGAATACGGAAGCTGAAAATCCCTAACATGTAGTCCTAACTATGAAGTATATTCTAAAGTAGTCCGATTTAACATTTTTTGGAATGTAGATGGAGAGTTAAGAGGAAAAAGGGGCAAGGCAATATTTTGTTTTATTTTTTTTAATTGACTAACTTTCAAGCCCTAATGACCTACGCAGCCGAAAATTGCAAGCATATTGTCCTGACACTGGAGCATATCCTTAAGTAGTCAGACTTAAAATTTTTGGACTGTGGACGGAGAATTGAGAGGGAAAAGGGGCGTGGATACGAGTATAGTACTAACGAAGGAGCTTATCATAAAGTAGTCAGATTTAAAAAATTTGGAATACACAGAAAAAACAGTTTAATTGTGCCAGCCGAATTAAGAGCCAACTGCATGGTTTAATTACAACTGAAATTTTCGGTTGCGATTATCGAAATTTATTTGGACCATCAGAAGTAAAATTTTCAAAACAAATTTTGTTTATGGCAACCGAAAATTTTGGTTGTTGTTATTAAACTATGCAGTTGGCTCTAAATTCGGCTGGCACAACTAAACTGTTCTCTCTGTGTAGGGACGGAGAATTAAGAGAAGAAATGGGCGTGGAAAAATTATGTTTTTACATCTTACCTAATTTTGAAGACGCCTTATGACCTTGAAAGATGAAAATTAGAATACATATGGTACGGACTATGGCAAAGATCAACTCTGACCTGGATATCCAATGAAAGGGCGGAAATACAAAAAATTTGTTGTGAATTTTGTTCAGTTTGTATATACATATAATCTGTAACGTAGCCGGATTTTCGGCCTTTAAGTCAGGGGGAGTGGCGGAAGACGGCGAAATTTAGTTTTTAAATATTTGAACTATTTCTGAAACCCCTAATGACTAAGGAAGCTGAAAATTGTAAAGCATAAAGTCTTGACAATGGATCATATCCTTATGAAGTCAGATTTAATATTTAAACTGTGTACGGAGAATTATAAGGAAAAATTTAAGTGGAAAAATGTTTGTGTTTTTTAACATTTTAACTAATTTTAAAACACTTCATGATAAAAAGAAAGATAAAAATTGCCATGTATATAGGAGTGACCATGGGACAGATCCACACGATGGATTTTTGATATCCGGTTTATGGACGGCGAGACGAAATAGGCGTGCTAAATTTAGTTCTAAAATGTTATCAATAAAACCTTTTATACTCATTAAATTTTTTTCCAGTTTGGGAAATATATTGATTAGAGCGGAGTGAATTGTTCGGAGCAAAATTTTTGACAGAATCGTCTAGGATATTTGGATTCTGCATAAAACTCTAAGAAAAAAATGCCGAACAAAACATGTCTCAAAAATCAGTTTTGACCCCCCCAATTTTCAAAAATAGTTTTGTACGATATACGCCTTTTCGATTAATCAGCACGAGAAAAAGGATATTTTTGACCTGGGATCTTTAGATTGTGTACATAGATACACTATGGAGCCATTTAGACATTCCCATTTACAGTTTTAATAAATACCAAAATCTCGCGATTTTATTCGCGATTTTAATTTTTTAAAAATCACAAAATATGAAAAAGTAGAGTAGTTTGATGAGCGATTACTTCTTAAGCAAATATCCGATTTTTAAAATCAAAATTGAAATTAAAAGCTTAAGTCCTCTATATTAAACTTGAAAGTTAAAAAAAATTGTGTTTTTAAAAAAATGCATTTTAAATGCAAATGCATTTTTTTAGTTCATTTTCGTCAACTTTTAATTCTTTTGACTTTTTTTTTTAATTAACATATTATTAAAGTATGACATTTTTACAAAAAAAAATCAGTCATCATTTTAAAAAGTCTTCTATTTTTAATATTTTTTTTTTTTAATTATGCCCATATAAAAAGAAAAAAATGTGTTTTTTTTTAATTTTGTAATAAATGATTTTATGATTTTCAAATCGTTTATCGATGTACTTTGAAGATCTATAACTCCTTAAGTAAACATCGGATTTTAATAATCAAAATTGAAATTGAAACCTAAAATCCTCTACTTTAAACGAAAAAATTGTGGCAATAAAAGAATGGTGTAGTTTACCACTTTTTAATTTTATATGGATTTTTAAAAAATTAAAATCGCAAATAAAATCGCGAGTTTTTGGAATTTAATTAAACTGTAAATGGGAATGTCTAATAGGCTCCTAACAGTATCTGGCTTCATCATAAAAAAAAAATCTGAAGACCCAAGTCCAGATTTTTGTTTTTTAGCGCCCTCTAGCGGTGGTTTAGAGCAAAATAAATATTAAATATGGATTCCCCGTACCCAAAAATACCAGGCACACCTTTTAATACAAAATAAAAGCGAAATTTATTAGTAAAACAATATATTCGAAATAATAAGCCCAGCTAGAAATGTCGTATATCGTGCAAAACTATTTTTGAAAATTGGGGGAGGGTGTAAAACTGATTTTTGAGACATGGTTTGTTCCGCATTTTTTCTTAGAATTTTATGCAGAATCCGAATATGCTAGACGATTTTGTCGAAAAAAAATTACTCCGCCCTAATATTGATGTAACTCAATCTAGCAATATTAAATTTTTGAAGCACAAACATAATTTTTTATAAAGTTTGGTAAAATATTAGAACTATTGAGAAAAGTGATTTGGTGTTCCGCCTGGCAGGGACAGGCTATTCGACTAGTGTACATTATAAAAAAAGTTGTTACGCTAATAAAACCGGAGATAACTATTCAAATATACATGGATTGTTCTTATTGTTTTAAATGGACCTTTTTTTACAAAAAATCAGGAAAACCCCCCAAACAAAAAAAAAAACAAAAAAAAAAAAATCCAACATGCATTCGGTCATACTATGCATGACCGAATTCATAAATAGTATGAACAAAGTTTGGGAAAAAAAAGTCATGTTAGATTCATACTATCTATATATATAATTTCCCTATTTGTGTGTTCCTCTTTTTTTGTCTATCCAGAGCTTTTTGAAGCCAACTGATGAGCTACAAAGCTGAAAATTGGCATGCTTATAGGAAAACACCTGGGGCAGATCCTAACGTAGCCGGATTTTCGATTTTTTGCCTGTGGGCGGAGAAATAAGTGGGAAAATGGGCGTGGCAAAATGCAATTTTTTGACGTTTTTGCTTAATTTAAAGCCCCCAAATGAATTAGGAATCTGAAAATTTCCTAGAATATAGTCCTAACGATGGCGCATATCCCCATGTAGTCGGAGTCAAAATTTTCGCAATGTGGGCGGAGAATTGAGGAAAAAGTGGCGTGGCAAAATTTAGATTTTTTTAACATTTTTACTTCTTTTGAAGCCCCTAAATGACTTAGGAAGCTGAAATTGCATAGCATTTAGTTCTAACAATGAAACATATCCTAAAGTAATCGGATTTATTTTTTTTAAACTGTGGAAGGAGAATTAAGAGAAAAATGATGCGTGGCAAAATTGTGTTTTTTAATATTTAATCTATATATATAATTTCCCTATTTGTGTGTTCCTCTTTTTTTGTCTATCCAGAGCTTTTTGAAGCCAACTGATGAGCTACAAAGCTGAAAATTGGCATGCTTATAGGAAAACACCTGGGGCAGATCCTAACGTAGCCGGATTTTCGATTTTTTGCCTGTGGGCGGAGAAATAAGTGGGAAAGTGGGCGTGGCAAAATGCAATTTTTTGACGTTTTTGCTTAATTTAAAGCCCCCAAATGAATTAGGAATCTGAAAATTTCCTAGAATATAGTCCTAACGATGGCGCATATCCCCATGTAGTCGGAGTCAAAATTTTCGCAATGTGGGCGGAGAATTGAGGAAAAAGTGGCGTGGCAAAATTTAGATTTTTTTAACATTTTTACTTCTTTTGAAGCCCCTAAATGACTTAGGAAGCTGAAATTGCATAGCATTTAGTTCTAACAATGAAACATATCCTAAAGTAATCGGATTTAATTTTTTTAAACTGTGGAAGGAGAATTAAGAGAAAAATGGGGCGTGGCAAAATTGTGTTTTTTAATATTTAATCTATATATATAATTTCCCTATTTGTGTGTTCCTCTTTTTTTGTCTATCCAGAGCTTTTTGAAGCCAACTGATGAGCTACAAAGCTGAAAATTGGCATGCTTATAGGAAAACACCTGGGGCAGATCCTAACGTAGCCGGATTTTCGATTTTTTGCCTGTGGGCGGAGAAATAAGTGGGAAAGTGGGCGTGGCAAAATGCAATTTTTTGACGTTTTTGCTTAATTTAAAGCCCCCAAATGAATTAGGAATCTGAAAATTTCCTAGAATATAGTCCTAACGATGGCGCATATCCCCATGTAGTCGGAGTCAAAATTTTCGCAATGTGGGCGGAGAATTGAGGAAAAAGTGGCGTGGCAAAATTTAGATTTTTTTAACATTTTTACTTCTTTTGAAGCCCCTAAATGACTTAGGAAGCTGAAATTGCATAGCATTTAGTTCTAACAATGAAACATATCCTAAAGTAATCGGATTTAATTTTTTTAAACTGTGGAAGAAGAATTAAGAGAAAAATGGGGCGTGGCAAAATTGTGTTTTTTAATATTTAATATGAAGATAAAAATGGTAATTTTTGCTTATTTTAAAGTCCTCTAATGACTTTTCTAGCGTATAGTCCTATCGATGAAGCATATCCTGAAGTAGTCAAATTTTAAATTTTTGGACTGTGGGCGGAGAATTGAAAGGAAAATGGGGAGTGACAAAATTGAGATTTTTAACATTTTAACTTCTTTTGAAGCCCCCAAAGGAAGCGGAAAATGCACAAAATTGACATGTATATAGGAGGTTTCATGTGGAAGATCAACACGAGCCTGGATTTTTGATATCCAGTGTATGGGTGGAGAATAAGAAAGGCAAGGGGCGTGGTAAATTTATTTCCTTCTATTTTCTGAATATATATTTTATTTTTTTGTGTTTCTCTTATTTTTTGTGTATCCAGCGCCTTTTGAATCTCATTGATGGACTTAAAAGCTTAAAATTGGCATGTATATAATAAAACACAAGGGACAGATTCTTACGAAGTCGGATTTTTTGCCTGTGGGCGGCGAATTACGAGAAAAGGGGACTTGGCAAAATTATTTTTTTAACATTTAGAGTATTTTTAAGCTCCGCCCCAATGAATACGGAAGCTGAAAATCCCTAACATGTAGTCCTAACTATGAAGTATATTCTAAAGTAGTCCGATTTAATATTTTTGGAATGTAGATGGAGAGTTGAGAGGAAAAAGGGGCAAGGCAATATTGTGTTTTATTTTTTTTTATTTGACTAACTTTAAAGCTCTAATGACCTACGCAGCCGAAAATTGCAAGCATATTGTCCTGACACTGGAGCATATCCTTAAGTAGTCAGACTTAAAATTTTTGGACTGCGGACGGAGAATTGAGAGGGAAAAGGGGCGTGGATACGAGTATAGTACTAACGATGGAGCTTATCATAAAGTAGTCAGATTTAAAAATTTTGGAATACACAGAAAAAACAGTTTAATTGTGCCAGCCGAATTAAGAGCCAACTGCATGGTTTAATTACAACAACTGAAATTTTCGGTTGCGATTAACGAAATTTATTTGGACCAACAGAAGTTAAATTTTCAAAACAAATTTTTGTTATGGCTACCGAAAATTTCGGTTGTTGTTATTAAACTATGCAGTTGGCTCTAAATTCGGCTGGCACAACTAAACTGTTCTCTCTGTGTAGGGACGGAGAATAAAGAGAAGAAATGGGCGTGGAAAAATTATGTTTTTACATCTTACCTAATTTTGAAGACACCTTATGACCTTGAAAGATGAAAATTAGAATACATATGGTACGGACTATGACAAAGATCAGCTCTGACCTGGATATCCAGTGAAAGGGCGGAAATACAAAAAATCCGTTGTGAATTTTGTTCAGTTTGTATATATAATCTGTAACGTAGCTGGATTTTCGGCCTTTAAGTCAGGCGGAAGACGGCGAAATTTAGTTTTTAAATATTTAAACTATTTCTGAAACCCCTAATGACTAAGGAAGCTGAAAATTGTTAAGCATAAAGTATTGACAATGGATCATATCCTTATGAAGTCAGATTTAACATTTAAACTGTGTACGGAGAATTATAAGGAAAAATTTAAGTGGAAAAATTTTTGTGTTTTTTAACATTTTAACTAATTTTAAAACCCTTCATGATAAAAAGAAAGATAAAAATTTCCATGTATATAGGAGTGACCATGGGACAGATCCACACGATGGATTTTTGATATCCGGTTTATGGACGGAGAGACGAAATGGGCGTGCCAAATTTAGTTCTAAAATTTTATCAATAAAACCTTTTATACTCATTAAATTTTTTTCCAGTTTGGGAAATATATTGATGTAACTCAATCTAGCAATATTAAATTTTTGAAGCACAAACATAATTTTTTATAAAGTTTGTTAAAATATTAGAACTATTGAGAAAAGTGATTTGTTGTTCCGCCTGGCAGGGACAGGCTATTCGACTAGTTTATGAATAAATTAATTCCAAGTATGAACTTTTTTTTTCTGTGTATAGTGTGTGTTTCAACTTTTCTTACCGTAAAAACCTTATTTGAATTTTACGAACTCGGTCCATCCATTCAAAAGTGGGCGTAGAAATGGAAAATTGTTCTTTTAGAAAAGCTTTAGTTGGACTATGACGAACAACGGCGTATGCAGGACTGTTTTTTCAGGGCCCAACAACAACAACAAAAAATATTTTGTTGTTTTTTTCGTGAGATTTGTGTTTTCCAATACATATAAAAAAATATTTTTTTGTTGTTGTTGTTGGGCCCCCCCTCTGTATACGCCGATGATGACGAACATTAAAAACAAAATTAGACAAATGTCTGTCTGTCTGTCTGTGTGTCTGTCTGTCTGTCTGTGTGTCTGTCTGTCTGTCTGTCTGTCTGTCTGTCTGTCTGTCTGTCTGTTGGTCATTTACCTGGTCAGGTTCGTATTGCAATCCAGCCAAATCGGTCTAGTGGTTCAAAACTTATGAGCAAAAAAGTAAATTTCGGCAAGGGTTTTTCGCAAATTTACGAGATAAAAAACGATAACTTTCGAGAGAAAATAATGAAGCCGCTGAAGCTTGGCCGTTCCCTAGGTCTGTTTGGTTTTGAATTTCAGCTCAATCGGTCCAGTGGTTCAAGAGTTATAAGCAAAACCCTGAATTTCAGATTGGTTTCATCTTAAATGCCACGTGTTAAGCAAGTTTTAAAACTTGCAATACATTTTAAACTTGTTTAGTTTTAAAAGCATTGGTTACTTAAAAATTACACTCAAAAAAAATTTTACACTGAAAAAAAATTTCACAATCAAAAAAAATTTTACACTCAAAAAAATTTTTGTTTTTCTTTAAAAACAAATGACAATATTTTGTTTACATACGTACGTGCATTCCCTCAGAAATATTTTTACAGTAAAAAACCATTACAATCGAAAAATGTTTTACACTCAAAAAAAAAATTGTAATTTTTTTTTAATGACAAAAAAAAGAGTTTTTTACTCAAAATAAAATATTTCTAATCAAAGTTGTTAATTTTTTTCACGTTAAAAAATGTACTATCCTTTAAAAAAAGGCATTGTAGAGGGTATTCATAGATTCGGCAAAGCCGAATTTAACTTTTCTACTTGTTAATATATAAAATAACTTAAATTTATAAATTACTAAGAGAGAAAAATATTGAAGGCGTGAAATATTTGTAGTATTATATTGTTTTAAACATGTTTTGTGTATGCTTGGTTTTGTTGTAAATTAGCTTTGGGGACAAATTTTGTGGGTTTTGTTTTAAAATTGGGGGCATGAGCTAAAAGGTGTATGGCAAGACTGGTAGGGAGTAAAAATAATTAATACTGTTAAAAACTTACCGCTTTCGAAATTTAATAAACTAAATATGATCATCACAATAGTCCGTAAGAGATTATTTGAAATTTTGCAAAAGTTTATGAGTTCGCTCCAATACATATTGATTCGCTTTCATATAATGTTAGATTTTTATTTTTACATTTTTATTTATGTAGGATTCACGTATCTAAAAAATTAATGTTTTGTGTTTTACATGTTCCAATATGCAGATTTAAATTATATTAATAAACTGAAATTCAAATTTTTTTATACCCTCCTCCACTCTGTGGGCCGGATATAGGTTTGTGCTGATGTTGTAGTTACCAAAATATTAGAACTTGAACCAATTTTAAGTATGTATACTAGAGCGGAGTGAATTGTTCGGAGCAAAATTTTTGACAAAATCGTCTATGATATATGGATTTTGCATAAACTTCTAAGAAAAAATGCCGAACAAACCATGCCTCAAAAATCAGTTTTGACCCCGCAATTTCCAAAAATAGTTTTGTGCGACACACAGTGGGGAAAATTTTACTTTTTTATCCAATTTTGCCTACAGGTCGCAATTCTTAACCAATTTTGGTTTTTTTTTTTGTATTTTAGCTAATAAAATTCCGCATCGATCTGTCATGGTGGATTTTTGAAAAAAAATTCGGCTTACTTTATATATTTTTCTTTTTTTTATATTTTTGCAATAAAAAATGTATTTGGCATTGGACGAATATGCTTTATAGACTAAATTAAAGGTATTGGAACCCCTTATCAACGACGTGATCAGAATTTGAAAATATATTATTATTTTGGTTTTTATAACCAGACAAAAATTCAAGAATTTTCACTTTTAAAAGCCTATATCTTTAAAAATAATGTACCATTTTCCATGAAATCTTTTTTAGTTTAAGGCTTATGTTTTGCTTAGTTATAATTGGTACACAAAATTTTTTATCAAAAATATTTAATTTTTTGCTTAAATTTTACCTCATGATTTTTGTAATTTTAAAATTATGCTTTAGTCTAATTAAAAAAAAAAGTTGTTACATTGGAAATTCAAAAAAAAAGAGTTAAAAATTTTTGCAAAAATACTTTATTTACCAATAATGGTTAAGAAAATGATAAACTTTAATCTAAAAACAAATTCATTGAAATTGGTACATTATATAAAATTATATAGGTACTTAAAAGTGAAAATTTTTAAGTTTTCATATGTTTATAAAAAGCAAAATAATAATAAATTAACAAATGCTATTAATATCATTTATAAGGTGTTTAAATACCTTTAAGTTTGTCCATACAGCTTATTCGTCCCCTGCCTATTACATTTTTTATAGCAAAAATTCTAAAAAAATTAATATTTTCTGAACTTTAAAAAATTATTCAAATAAAACAAAAACGATTTTTAGAAATCCACCATGACAGACTTATGAGGAATTTTGTTAGCTAAATTTCAAAAAAATAAAAACTAAAATCAGTTAAGAATTGCGACCTGTAGGCAAAATCGGACAAAAAAGGTCAATTTTTCCCCACTGTGCGACACACGCCTATTCCATCAATCAGCACGAGAAAAAGTGTATTTTTTGATTGTGTACATAGATACATTATGGAGCCATTTAGACATTCCCATTTACAGTTTTATTAAATTCTCGAGATTTTATTCGCGATTTTAATTTCTTAAAAATCACAAACAATGAAAAAGTGTTGTAGTTTGATGAGCAATAACTTCTTATATCCGATTTTTAAAATCAAAATTGAAATTGAAAGCTTAAGTCCTCTACATTAAACGTGAAAGTTAATTTTTTAAATTGTGTCATTAAAAAAATGCATTTTTAATTGCAAATGCATTTTTTTAGTGCATTTTCTCCAACTTTTACCTCTTTTGATTTTTTTAATTAGCATATTATGAAAGTACACTCAAAAAAATACGTTAGTAAAAAAGTTTGTAAAATTGTTTGTATCCCAACTTTACAACTTTTTTACTAAATTGTACTAAAAAAATTTTTTTTTGTAATTCGTTTTAGTAAACTCGCGTTACAGACTATTAATTTTTTACTGATTTTTTAATAATTTTTTCAGTTGATTTTTTTAAAATTTCGTATTAACTTTTCGGTTTTCTTTTCTAGAAAAGTAATGCACTAATGAAATACCAGGCTTCGTATTTGCTCACTCTTTTTCTTTCAGTTTCATGAAACTCTAAAATGAAAATAAAAATTGTATATCTCACTCATGCACTATGAAATAATTTGATTGTTTTCATTTTTCGTTGCTTGTGTGTGTGCAGTGAAAGAAGAAGTAATCAAACGAGAATTGAATGAATGAAACTTTTAAATAATTTTCATTCTCATATTAGGCAAATGAGACTTTCATTTTGTGAGAATTTTTATTTTATTTTCAGTCTCACGAAAATGAAATGAAAATTAGTTTCAGCGTATTTCAGTTTCATGCACACGGATGAAATATTTTTTTATTTTATTCAATAGTTTACGATTTTGGTTGTGCCGAAGCTAATTTTTCAAAAATGTTTAATATTTCAAAAAAAGTAAAATTTTTTTAAAAAACTTCAGTTTTTCAAAAAAAAAGCTGAACTTTACAAAAAAAAATAATTTTTTAAAAAAGTTGATTTTTTCAAAAAAAAAAGCTGAATTAAAAAAAAAAAAAATTATTTATTAAAAAAGTTGATTTTTTCAAAAAAAAAAAAAAAAATAGTTTTTTGAAAAACTTTAATTTTTCAAAAAAAAGTTGATTTTTTCACAAAAAGTTGATTTTTTCAAAAAAAGTTGATTTTTTCAAAAAAAGTTGGTTTTTTCAAAAAAAATTTGATTTTTTCAAAAAAATCAACTTTTTTCAAAAAAATTTGATTTTTTCAAAAAAAATTTGATTTTTTCAAAAAAAATTTGATTTTTTCAAAAAAAGTTGATTTTTTCAAAAAAAAATTATTTTTCGAAAAAAAGTTAATTTTTTCAAAAAAAATTTAATTTTTCAAAAAAGTTGAAATTTTTAAAAAAAGTTTAATTTTTAAAAAAAATGTTAAATAAGTTATATTTAAAAAAAAGGAAATTTTTTAAAAGGAACTTAATGTTTTAAAAGTTAAAAGTTTAAAAAAAAGTTAATGTTTTAAAAAAAATATTTTTTAAAAAAGTTGAAAGTTTTACAAGTTTAATTTAAAAAAAATCTTAAAAATTTCAACTTGATTTTTTCAAAAAAAAATTATTTTTCAAAAAGTTGAAATTTAAAAAAAAAATAAAAAATAGTAGAATTTTTCAAAAAAAAAAATCAAAAAAGTTGAATTTGAATGAAAAATATGTTTTTTTTGAATAATAGTTTTTTTTTTTTTTGAAAAAATTGTTTTTTATGTCTATGATCGCTAAAGAGGTTATGAAGTGAAAAAATATCAAAATGATTATTTAAAAAGTTATTCGCAATTTAAAAATTGAGCAAAGATAAATTAATCTAATGTAAAAATGATAAAAAATATCATCAATTTTTCTCTATCCCGATTAGTTTTTAATATATAATTTAAATACCAAATTAACGTTGTTTTGCTTGTATTTTAATTATTTAAGAAGTTATTCGCAATTTAAAAATCTAGAAAAGAAAAATTTGATTTGGAACCGCTAAGGGGTTACGCAGGGGTGAAAATGACTAAAATATCATCCATTTTGCTCTACATCGATTATTTTTTGAGATATAATTAAAATACCAAATTAACGTCCTTTTGCTTGTATTTTGATTATTTAAGAAGTTATTAGCAATTTAAAAATCTAACGAAGAAAAAAATAATCTGGGCTTATAAACGGGTAATAATGATAAAAATGTCATCCATTTGTCTCTATCCCGATTAGTTTTTAAGATATAATTTAAATACCAAATTAACGTTCTTTTGCTTGTATTGTAATTATTAAAGAAGATATTCGCAATTTAAAAATCTAGCAAAGAAAAATTTGATCTGGAACCGCTAAAGGGGTTACGCAGGGTGAAAATGACAAAAATATCATCCATTTTGCTCTACATCGATTATTTTTTGAGATATAATTAAAATACCAAAATAACGTCCTTTTGCTTGTATTTTGATTATTTAAGAAGTTATTCGCAATTTAAAAATCTAACGAAGAAAAAAATAATCTGGTATTGCCGAAGGGCTTATGAACGGATAATAATGATAAAAATATCATCCATTTGTCTCTACATCGATTAGTTTTTGAGATATAATTAAAATACCAAATTAACGTCCTTTTGCTTGTATTTTAATTATTGAAGAAGTTATTCGCAATTTAAAAATCTAACGAAGAAAAAAATAATCTGGGATCGCTGAAGGGCTTATGAACGGGAAATAATGATAAAAATATCATCCATTTGTGTCTATCAGGGATGGAATATTATCCATTTGTGTCTATCCCGATTAGTTTTTAAGATATAATTTAAATACCAAGCTAACGTTCTTTTGTTTGTATTTTAATTATTTAAGAAGTTATTTGTAATTTAAAAATCTATCAAAGAAAAATTTGATCTGGAACCGCTAAAGGGGTTACGCAGGGTGAAAATGACAAAGTTATCATCCATTTTGGTCTACATCGATTATTTTTTGAGATATAATTAAAATACCAAATTAACGTCCTTTTGCTTGTATTTTGACTATTTAAGAAGTTATTCGCAATTTAAAAATCTAACGAAGAAAAAAATAATCTGGGATCGCTGAAGGGCTTATGAACGGGTAATAATGATAAAAATATCATCCATTTGTATCATCGATTATTTTTTGAGATATAATTAAAATACCAAATTAACGTTCTTTTGCTTGTATTTTGATTATTTAAGAAGTTATTCGCAATTTAAAAATCTAACGAAGAAAAAAATAATCTGGGATCGCTGAAAGGCTTATGAACGGGTAATAATGATAAAAATATCATCCATTTGTGTCTATCAGGGATGGAAAATCGGAATTTTGAAATGGTACTGGAGCTCAACCAAAAGAGTACTTTTTCGCCCTCGATGGTACTAAAACAAAATTAAAGTCCAGTTTCTGTACGGCCAACGCCGTTCGTGTGCGACGAATAAGAAGAAACTAGGCACAATTCATTCATTATTCATTTATTTATTTTTTAGATAAAACTTCAATAAAGGTTGGCTAAAATCAAAAATTTAATTTATTTGAAGCTTTTGAAACATTTTCCAAGGAAAATCGGTCGATTTTCGGATTTTTTTTGAACATTTTTGAAATTTTGGTTGAAAAATGTATGAAATTGTCTGTTATAGAAAAGGTACTAAATCAGTCGTGGGGGTACTACGGTATCTTTGAGAGTGAAAAAGTACTGAAAAAAGTACTAAAGTACTAACTTTTCCATCCCTGAAGTACAATATCCCTCTCTTTCCCTCTCACTGCTTTTACCAAAGCATAGTTAAGCTTGATTTACACGTTAACTACCCTTGACTACCCTTATCTACTATTTCCCAGTATTGGAGGATAGCAATTGTCAAATTCAAATAATTTTTCATACAAAATTATTTAAACCCGGCAAACCGTATCACCAATACTGGGAAATAGTAGATAAGGGTGGTCAAGGGTAGTTAACGTGTAAACTGCCCTTTACACACAAACTTTTAGCGTTATTATTAGCACACAACAAACAAAACGGTTTTTTATTGGTATTATGTATTGTCATGCTGTATGTCAGTGGGTAGAGGCTAAGCCCAACAAACAAGAGGTCCGGCGTTCTAATCTTGGTGGATACGAAAAAAATATGGACGTTTTTAAAAATTAGAAAATAACAAACAATTGTAAGTTAATAAAAATAAATTAAATAAAATCAAATAACAAAAAAAAAAAAAAATGTTGCAACGCGTTGGTAGACCATGGCCACCCTCTTGGTCAAATTGTCCGTGAGGATTGGTTAAAGGTGCAGGCCAAGCTCATTCAAATGATGATCGAGTACATGGAAGAAAACCCGAATAAGCCGATGCCCAGTTTTGATAGTGCTGGCTGGATGAGTAATATAAAACTGTTGTGTTGTGATGATATGCAGTCTCTCATATGGGTAAAAGATGCCGTTAAGGCACTTGAGCCTTTATGGGAGGGTGCAGATCTTGAAATCGTACCGAGAAACAGAATACCAAATGCCCCGAAGGCAAAAGTGGTATTCCCAGCACTGTTCTCCCAAACTTCTGCTTTACAGCTGCTTCAACGCCAAAACCCGGATATACCTACCGATGACTGGCGCGTTTTGAAGGTTTTACCAAAGACTGACAAGGATAAAGGGTATACTTTCATCCTGCAAATAAATAAGCAGGCTGAGGATATCCTTTATCCGAGGTTTGGCAAAATGCGTTGGGGTATGTCGGTAGTGTATCTGCGACTCAAACGAAGAAGTCCAAGTGACAACAATCCACACGCATTGGAAAATGGTGAGGTTGAACGAGATCTGGATCTTCTTTTGGAAGCCACTACGAACATCACGCTGGAAGAGGTCGATCTAGAGGTAGGCAAGCCACCCACCAGCGAAACTATACTATCCACCAATGATGAAGCTGATCCAGATCAACTGACATCACAGTAGAGCAGCTTCGGCGGCACTACTTATGACCCTGGTGGAAGGGTCATTTGATGTAGCGCTCATCCAAGAGCCATGGGTGGACGCTACGGGTGAAATTAAAGGGCTCACGACAACAGACTATGATTTATTTTTCTCGCAAGCTGAAGGTAGGAAACGCTCAGCCATTTTGGCAAGAAAATCACTAAAAGCACTTCTTCTACAGCAATACAGTACCAACGATTTGGCAACAACTCTATGCAAAATAGGGCGAAGGACCATCTATCTAGTGTCCTCGTATATGGCGCATGACAGAGAATCACCTCCGCTAGATCTACAAGTTTTACTTCGCGAAAAAATGGGTGAGTACATTATAATAGGTTGTGACGCAAATGCGCATAATACTTTATGGGGCTTCTCAGATACTAACGAAAGGGGGGAAGACTTATTCCAATATATAAAGGATACTAATATTAACATTGCGAATGATGGTTCAGAACCTACGTTTATAGGTCCTACAATTAAAAATGTTTTAGACCTAACACTTTTCACTGATAAACCTGATTTGAACATAGTCAAGTAGGGAATCCTTGAAAAGGCTTCTTGCTCGGATTACAAATATTTAAGTTTTAAGGTAAAGCTGGAAAATTTAATGACACATAAACCGTATAGAAACCCTGAGAAAACAAACTGGGGTAAATATAGTAGTTTAGTAGACAAGAAAATGGTTGCTCTACCAAAACGAGAAATTTTAGATGATAATACTATAGAACTAGTAAATGATAATCTTACGTCCATTTTACGCGTATCTTTTGAAAAATCTTGCCCCTTAAGGTATAGTCGCAAGAAACCCCAACCTCCGTGGTGGTCTAGAGAGCTTTCAAACGCTCGCAGTTTAGTGCAGGACTTATTTAAGCACGCTAGACGGGGCAACACAGATGACAGCTGGGCGCAATACAGAAGTGAACTAAAAAGCTTCAAAAAGCTAATACGGAAATCAAAAAAAATTTGCTGGGAAAACCTTTGTAGCAATATTGAACATACCACTGAGGCTGCAAGGCTAAGAAAAAATTTATCGAAGAAGAACATTCCACCAATCCTACTGAAAAAAAGTGATGATACATGGACAGAAAGTGCAGATGAAACACTTGATGTTCTACTTACAACACACTTTCCGGGATGTAGGACAAACCCGATTGCAGTGAATGTAATCCGCTATAACCCCTCGATCATTCCAGAAAATTGTTTAACTGCTGACCGAATAAAATGGGCTCTAGCTTCATTCAAACCATACAAATCACCTGGACCTGACGGCATTATTCCGGCAATGCTTCAGAACGTCTCCAATATTTTAATTCCGCATCTTTTATCGATTTTTACTGCATGCCTGAAATTTTGCTATATACCAAAAGGATGGAGGAAAGCAAGTATTATATACTTGCCTAAAAGCGGTAAACTTAACCACGCGACGGCAAAAGATTACAGACCAATCAGTTTGACATCTTTTCTTTTAAAAACACTGGAAAGGATAATTGATCTATATATACGAGAGCATTTAGGTACAAATTTTCTATCGGATGCACAGCATGCTTACCAGCAGGGTAAATCCATAGAGACTGCGCTTCATTCACTTTTACAGAAGGTAGAAGTATCCCTGGAGTATAAGGAATTTGCTCTTGCAGCATTTCTGGATATAGAAGGGGCTTTTAACAATGTAAATACAAAGACGATAGTTAATGCTTTGGACAAGGCTTCAACTAACAGTTGTTTGAGTAAATGGATAGAGCAAATGCTTTCATGTCGGGAAATAACGGCCGAATGGGGTCATGCAAAATCATCTCGTTACGCTACTAGAGGAACACCACAAGGTGGGGTTCTGTCACCACTGCTCTGGCTCATGGTGCTGGACCCCATTTTAAAGGAACTGAAGACTTTAGGAACCACAACAATAGCATACGCTGATGATGTGGTTATTCTATCATATGGCAAATATCTGGATACTGTATCCGAGATTTTAGAGGGCTCACTTAAGGCTATGTGGAAGTGGGCTTCAGGAAATGGACTTAATGTCAACCCGCAGAAAACGGAAATGGTCCTTTTTACTAGAAAATACAAAATCCCGGAATTTAGAAAGGTTCGAGTGGGAGGAGTTGAAATTCCAATATCACCGCATGCCAAATTTCTTGGAGTGTTCTTGGACAGTAAGCTGTTCTGGAACAAGAACTCTGAAGAAAGAGTAAAAAAGACAAACAACGCGTATTACGCGTGTAAGAAAATGTTCGGCAGTACCTGGGGTCTAGAACCTAAAGTCACTTACTGGATTTATACTTCAATCGTAAGACCAATCTTACTCTATGGAGTTTTAGTCTGGCATAAGGCACTCGAAAAGGATGTGACGCTTAAAATGTTTCAGAAGCTTCAACGGCAAATGGGACGGAGTATCACTGGCACTTTGAGAACAACATTAGCCGACTCTATCGACACTTTATTGCACTTATTACCAATTGATCTCTTTGCTAATGGCGAGGCTAACAAAGCTTGCCTCAGACTCAAAGAGTCAAATTGGTTCAAGTATCGCAACTTTGGACACAGTAACATTGCTAATATGGACCGTATTGACTCTGATTACACAGTGCCCAAACTATTTTTCGACCGGAAATATGAAGTTAGATTTCCGGATCGAGAATTCTAGTCGACCTGGCAGGGCCCTCCTGCGAACTCAATAAATATCTTTACTGATGGATCGAAGCAATCGCCTGGTGTTGGAGCTGGTTTCACGATACTGGAACTAGACCAACACTTATCTTTTAAATTACCCGTGGACTCGAGTATCTTTCAGGCTGAGATAGCTGCTATATCAAAAGCTGTGGAATATATGGCAAAGGAAAAAGGTGCCACCCTTAATTTCTACGTGGATAGTAGGGTATTCAATCGATTAACCGTTAATCGGTTAACCGATTGTTGAGTTGAGTTGAGGGTGGGTTGTACAAGCCTTGAAAGAAAGCTAGGCGAGTCCATGGCGCTCAGACTTAAAATAGTTCATTGTACCATACCCTAGAAGGAAAGATTAGTAAAGAATGGGAGAAAGTTTAAAGAGAGTGAAAGGTGCTTGCTCAGAACTTCTCAGTTGCATTCACAAACCTGAGAAAGTCAGACAAGGGAAGTCCATGGACCATGTCCATCGACAAAATATCAGAGCCCATTATCCGCAGTCTTGATCTTGAGAAAGCTGGGCAATAACAGACGTAGTGTTCTGTTGTGTCCTCATCCTCAAGACAAGCTGCACAAAGAGGGTCTGATAAGACACCCAATCTCGTCATATGACGAGCACAGACATTGTGTCCCGTAATTAGGCCAGTAAGTTTGCGACAGTCTTTTCTACTCAGACTGAGTAAATAGTTTGCCACTTTCTTGTCTGGCCTTATCACAAAACATTTAGTATTCCTACATGTCAACTCATTGGACCATCTTTCCATGAAAATTGATTTCATGTGAGAGTCTATCCAACGCATCATCCACGTCAAGCCCATACCAATCTGAGGCTCCGGATTGTGAGGAATTGTATCGGAGCCAATGTTTGCCAAAGAATCGGCAATCTCATTTCCCCGTATTCCCCTATGACCCGGAACCCACAAGAGGCAGACCCTGTTCTCACATGAGACCTCATTGAGTCTGCGCCTGCACTCTTGGACAATTTTAGACGTTGTGATTGGAGAACTCAGTGCCTTGAGTGCAGCTTGCCTGTCACTACAGATACCGATTTTCCTATCACTCCATCTATTTTCAATTATCCAAGTCGCCACGTCCAAAATAGCAAACACTTCAGTCTGAAAAACTGTTGCCATTTTGCCCATGGCATGAGAGTATTTGGTTTCGTCATCCAAATACCAACCAGATCCAGAACCAACTAATGTACTAGAACCGTCCGTATAGAAGGTATCAGAGTAATTTCTGAGAAGTTTACCTGGATCACACCAGTCTTCTCTTCTCGGAAATGTAACTCTGAACTTCCTACCAAACTCTATGCAAGGCGTCATACTGTCTAAGGGCATATCAAACATTGGACAAAGTTCCGAAAGCCTATTAAACAGTTGACCATGTCCTGCATTGTAGTCTCCATGCCATGATCCATTTTTACGGAGTCTGCACAGAGATTTCATGGCTACCCCTTGGATATGTAGATCCAAGGGAAGCATGTCCAACATGGCGTTAAGAGCTGCACCTGTTGTAGTGCTCATAGCACCTGTAATCCCCAAGCAAGCTGCTCTTTGTAGTCCGTCCAGTAGAGCCCGTGTAGATTTAACTACCGTTCTCGGCCACCAGACCACCGCCGCGTACGTCACAAAAGGTCTAATGACCGCTAGGTACATCCAGTGCACCCCCGCAGGTCTTAGACCCCACGTTTTCCCAAAAGCTCTCCGACACTGCCAGAAAATACGGTGCGCCCGAGATACCTTAAGTTCTACATGTTTTGTCCACATTAGTTTATTATCCAGAGTGACCCCTAAATACTTTACATCTGTGGACAGTTGAAGAGTAACACCCTTCAGCGTAGGAAGCTTAAGACCCTTGTGTTTGGTCCTTCGCGTAAACAACACGAGTGTTGTCTTAGCTGGATTCACGGACAGTCCATGCCTGTTGCACCAGTTGTCCATCAAGTCTATAACAGTCTGCATTTTATTGCAGACCATTTCAAGAGACTTTCCAGAAACTAATGCACACACATCGTCCGCATATGCCTGTACGTGAACACCCAGAGACTGTATTTCCACCAGAAGTGAGTCGACCACAAAACACCATAGTAGCGGAGAGAGAACCCCTCCTTTGGGGCAGCCTCTGTTTACCTCAACCGTGACTTTTGTGCCCCACTGACTTTCAGTGGTCAACAATCTATTAGAGAGCATAAAGTAGATCCATTTGACAAGAACTGGATCCACACCATGCTCCTCAGCCGAAGCCTTCATAGAGTCAAAGGTGGCATTATCAAAGGCTCCCTCAATATCCACAAATACACCCAAAGTGTAGTTTTGTTTATCAAGGCCCTTCTCAATCTTTAAAACAAGATCATGAAGTGCCGACTCACAAGATCTACCACTTTGGTACGCATGTTGCTGAGTATTTAAGGGGCACTCGACTAATGCTACCGACCTTAAGAATTTTTCCACCATTCGTTCAAGACTTTTCAGTAGGAAAGAAGACAAACGGATTGGTCTGAAACTTTTCGGCAAAGTGTAGTCCTCCTTTCCCGGTTTGGGAATAAAGACGACTTTGACATCGCACCAGGATGATGGAACATAACCATGGGCCAGACTGGCCAAGAAGATTCTTTCAAGATTCTTCACAAGGATATCTCCACCACTCTTTAGCATAATTGGATATATACCATCGGGACCAGGGGATTTGTAGTTATCGAAGGACGTAAAGGCGTACCTAATCGAATCTTCAGTAACTACCCTCGATGCTATATACCAGGACCAACCCGTGGCGACTGAAACAGGTTTTTCAATAATTTCTGTTTTTGTCTCTGTCACTTTTCACCCTGGAAAGTGAGTGGACAACAGAATGTCATTGACTTCCTGTTGGTTTTCAGTATAAGTACCATCGGGTTTCCTAAGGGAGTCAAGCTTAGCTGCATTATCTTTCTGAAAGATTTTGCAGAGTTTGGCTGTATCCCTCGTGCCCTTTACCCCCTCACAAAATGTTCTATAAGACTCAAGTTTGGCTTGCCGCACTTTTTTCTTATAGTCTCTTTGTATGAGATGGTAATTGTTCCAGTCACCATCTTTTCGAGATTTTAATGCTCTATTAAGTAGTTTCCTAGAACTTTTCCTGAGTTTTCCAAGTTCATCATTCCACCAAGGGACTGAATAACCTTGTCTACTCTTCCTTAACGGACATACAGTCTCATAGCAGTCAGTAAGAGTTTTACCTAATTTCTCAGATTCCACTTCAACCGACTCTATGCTACCAGGTATTGGAATAAGATGCAATCTCTGATGTAGCATTTCCTCAAATCTTACCCAATCCGCTTTACGAGGGTTTCGACCTGACGGAATTGTCGGTTTGTCAATTCCAAGCCTAAACCTAATAAAGCGGTGGTCCGACAAGGACACCACATCAGAAACACACCATTCCTTTATCATCGAGCTTATCTTACCATTAGATAAAGTAAGGTCAATGACCTGTTGTCTCCGTTTAGTAACAAAAGTTGGTGAATTTCCAACATTTTGAATCATCAAACCCGAAGACAAAATAAAGTCCAATAATTTGCTACCCCTGGAGTTGCACTTCGTGCTGCCCCAGACGATGTGCTGAGATTGGCATCACATCCAATAATCAGTCCCAAACTATTGGCCTCTGCGTATCGTATGACTCTAATTAACTCCTCAGAAGGCGGGGGATAAATGGAGTCGTAGGGCAAATAGGCAGATACAATAATAGTCTCCTCCAATTTGCCTTCGCTACGAAAGCGCACACTAATCGCTACGACATCTTGACAACAAAATTGCCTCAACACCGAGCTCTCGATTGTTCTAGGAACAATCACACAGGCACGTGGCCGATTAATTTTGGTCGATTAACTGTTCGAATAATTTAAAATTGTCTATTTTCAAATAACAAATAAACCGATTAATTTGTGTCGATTAACCGATTAACCGAAATTTCTTTTTTTAGTACCTAATTTATTTTTTACCTATTTTTTTTTTGCTTTATTTTGTGTTTTGGTGTTTTTTATAATTTAAATTATCAAACTCTCTTTTAGCAATGTGTGAAAACGTCGTCAATAAAATATTTTATCGAGGTCCTAAAAAGATATTTCGGTTTAAAAAAAAAGAAATTAGTAAAACTAGCCAATTTTTTATACATTGCCAACAGTATAAATTTTTCTAATAGTTTTTCATGTGCCTAATCCGAATCTGACCTTAGAACTGATCTATCTCATCTTGAGATATTTAGATTTTCGATTGACAATACAGCATAAACTCAAATTTTTGCAACGTTCGCGAATTATTTTATGATGTATAAATAGCAGACATGAGCTCAAATGTATTCCCTTCTTCGCTTACACCAAATCATTCGCTTCAGAGTACACTACTTTTAGAGTATAGTGTTTGCGAATGAGAATGTTTACTATGATGGTGAACAACAAATTAAAAAATTTGCTGTGCTTGTTTAAACGAACACGAAGAATGTCGTGTTTGAACGAATAGAATGAAATAAACGTTCGTTTTTAGAATAACAAACATAGTAGAGATTATAAAAATCACACCGTGTTCTAGAATATTTTTAACATACACTGATCGCTTAGAATGTTTTTGTTAAAAAATATTTAAAAAAAAAATTGTTGGAAAACTTATTAAAAAATATGGGGGTAGTAAAAAAAACGTTTTGATGAAAAAGTAAATTATGCTTTGTGAAAAAATGTATTAGGATGTAGGTATGTATAAGAAAAATATGCAAATTATGCAGTTAGTTTTCTGTTTGCTTTCTTACACTTGATCGTACACGCACAATCTTACGGTGTCGTTGAAACAAATCATAAACATTGTTTTTTTTTTTAGCTAAAAGTAAGAGAAACAACATTATTGCCAACAACAATAAGTACCGCAAATATGTTAGGGTGAAGAGAAATATAAAAAGATTAAATAGTAGCGTGGTGCAAAATGTTCATATATACATTAGGGTGGAGCTAATTAGATCTATTTCGGGTTGACATTAACACATTAATATATTGATCCTGTGAGACAATGGCCTTGGCTTCAAAATCGGAAAGTTCCGAACAAAGTAAAGAAATATATTATTTTTTCTTAAATTATTTTATTATTAAAATTATAAGTTGTTTTTTTTTAATTTCTTTACAAAAAAAATGTTTACCATAAAAACACATTTCAGTAATGTCCGAATATAAACTAAAGGCTGGGTTAGCTACCCGTAACTGTCCCCTTATGTAGCGTAGTGATCAAAATCAAATAGAAAATCACGGTCTGCAAAGAAGAATAATTGCACTCATTTGTTCTCATATAACGAAAATTTCTCTACGCTAGTTTACGGTTGAGGGTGCATAATATTTTATTCAGCCTTAATATTTTGAACAAAAAAAAATTAAAATTTTTTTTTCACCGACGTTTTTGAAATTCGAAAGAAGCATAATTTGCTCCAACCTAATGCACATACAAAAAATAGACAAACTTTTGATACATAAATTGTTTGGTTTCAAAAAAATTGAATTAAAAAAAATCGTCTTCGGTATTAGTAGAATAGTTGAAAATTTAGTGAAAAAAAATTGTATTTGGTCACACACTACATATTTCATCATTATAGGTACTAACATTTTCTGCCATAAAGCAAAACATTTTTTTTACCACATTGAACATTATTTTTCAAAGTAGAAAAATAATTTTTCAATCCACCCTAATATTTATTTTTATGTATTAAAATTTTTTTATCCACTTTATTTATAAATTTATTTTCCCCATAATTATTTTTATTTACCTCTTCATTTATTCTACATAACCAAATGTTTATTTTAATTCGCACTTGCATACATACATATGAATGTGGGTGTGGAACAAGGTGCTATAATCCAAAAACCAAATTGTTCAGGAGAAGCAAAAAACTAAATAAGTCGCGAAAAAAAATAATTTTTTGAAATTTCTTTTTGCAGCTCGACGTAAATGGGCCACATGCGTCTATGTACTAAATTTCATTAAAAACAAATGAGCGGAAGTAGCAAAAAAATTCATGTGAAATTTTGTTCTAGTGGAATAAGGTGCTATGTTACAATTTCTACTAGGAATTTCAATACATTTGCCAAGTAGTTTTAAGTTTTTTGTGTTATTTTTTAAAAATTTAAATTAAGCGTGATGAATTCCGCAAAATTTAGACGGGGTCCAGCAGTAATCATTTTTATATAAAAATAATAAAAAGTAGTTAATTTAACAAAAAAATATAACTGTTATATGGTTTATTTTAAACAACTTTTCCCATAATGGGTTAAAAATTTGCACAATTTATAATTTAAGTTACTAACCATTAAATTTTAAAAGTTTGAACTTAAAAATTTGATAGATTATCAAAATCCACCCTTAGTATTACGTTAAACAATATTTTGTTCTTATATGGATATAGCACCTTTTTCCAGTTTATGCTTTAACTATCGATAAATTAGATAATAAAGCGTTTTTTGCCAAATCAATGGGCACATGTTAAAGCCTAGGATGTTTTTTCAACGTTAACCATCTCACATGTAAGAATTTAAATATATGACCTTTAGTTTAACTGCAAAACACATGTTAGTATAAGGCAAAAAGTATAAAATATTACCAAAAGTTGTTAAAATTTAACTTTTAAAGACACTTTTATGACAGAAAACGATCAAGTTTTTAACAAACTTGTTTACAAATAGGTCGAACTATTGTAGGAAGGCACGATTTTGCAAAAAAACGCGATTTCCAAAAATTGGATTTTAGCACCTTGTTCCACGCATACATTCATATATTTCTTTATAAAAGAATTCCCCCAAATACCCAACAATATTTTTTTTTTTTATAAAAATCATTCTATTTACACGCTTCAGAGTACAGTATTTTCAAATCATTGGCTGTCTATGTACTCCCTCGTTGGTTCATTCGTGTTACGAATGTCGTTACACTAGTGTGTGTAGCTTTCTCTTGCACTGCGAGCATAGAATGAAAAACTCATTCGTTTTGAACGATAAGAATAGAATATTGTCCACATTCTAAATTTTTTAGAATGTCTCTAAACGCATTTTAACACCATCCGTGCACATGTCTGATAAATAGTTCAATACATCTAAAATTCCTACTATTTTTCTTCCAAATACTTTTGGAAATACTTTAGATATATTTTTTATTACGGAAATATCGACCGATGAAATTATTGCAATTTCGGCACTAAAAAATAAAAGACAACAAATTTGGAAACCAAACAATTTTTTTTGTTACTGATTTTAGTACCGAATTCGAATCTCGTAGGTGCAGATGCACCCCCGGCAGCAATTTGGGTAAATTTTACCTTTTTATAAAAATTGCTTTGTTTTTTTTTGACTTTTTTTACATTGAATTGGGCCCAATTTGGATTGGGCTAATTTTTCAGGGTGGCATACAAAAATTCTTTATTTGGGCTAACATTATACAGGGTATTTAATGCTTTGCCATAACGGGTATAGATTCCTTACTAACAAAATTCTTAAAAGTATATAAAATTCGTGGTTTTATACAGGGGTAACTCATGAATAGTAGTGACGGTAATAACGAAGTCGTTATTAACAGATGGCAATCTTTTTTAAGTATTTGGGAACAATTTGGGAATAACGAAAAATAAACATTGAAAAATTTCAAAACTATGAATGAAAATTATTGTTGTGTCACTTGAAAATAAAAAATACATTATAAAAAAAAGAAATAAATATAATTAAATCAAAACGACGAGCAAAATTAAACGAAAAATAAAAGGTAAACAAAACTTCCAGCTTTCCCAGATACCATTTGTAAAACTAACACCACCTTTAAACGTCAAAAGAAACCGACTCATGCATAGTCTTTATAAATATAAGTTTTTGGTTTTATATTCAATTTAAATTTAAAATTGATATTATTCGGTTAACCGAATAATTCAAATTTAACCGATTAATAACCGATTAAATCTCAACCCCCATTAATTATTTGCTCGATTAACCGATTAAAGCAGAACCTCGATTAATTGAATACCCTAGTGGATAGTCAAGCTGCTCCAAAGGCGCTCTTGAACTACCAAATTAAATCGAAAACGGTTTTAAAGTGTTACGAGAATTTAAAACAACTTTGCTTAAATAATGAAGTTACCTTATTATGGGTACCAGGGCACGAAGGAATAGAAGGAAACGAGAAAGCAGATGAACTCGCGAAACTTGGAGCAGATGGCATAGGTACCACCATAATGCTTTCACCGACACTCCAGCATTTCAAACTAAAACGAAATAACCTTACTGTCGCCAAAGCAAATCGAAGATGGAAGGAACTTGGGACAAGTCGTATAAGCAGAATTTTATGGCCACGCTATGATTTAGGAAGAACTAAATTCTTACTTGCACTTACGAGAATAGAATGTCGTATGTTGACAGGTTTAATAACGGGACACTGTCTTGTCGGAAAACATGCCAAGAACATGAATCTTATTACTAGTGTTTGGGGTCCGGGAATTCCCGGGTCGGATTTCCCGGGAAAACACTGATGGGAATTCCCGGGAATTTTTTTAATTTTTCCCGGGAAATCCGGGAATTTTGTAAAATAAACCTTTTTACATAAAAACGTTTATTTTATTTTAATTTTTACCATTTTTTTTTACATACAGGTATAATTAAATTGATATTTTTTGTATTTTTTGTATTTGGAAGAACAGTGCAAATATATATTCATAGGAAAACTGACCAAGTATAAAAAGTATGTTAATATCATGAAAAAACTTAAAAGTCAAAAAAAATACGTCGGTTAATGATAATTTTGCTAAGACTGTCAAAAAAATATAAAAATTTTGAACCTAGAATTAACATTTCCAGAATAAATATTAAAAGTGCTGCCAACTATAGTTTTAATTTTTTGGCGATTTTTAGCTTTTTTTTGCGATTTTTTGTGAAGGAAAAAGTTGCAATATTTTTTTTGGTTTGTGTTATTGTATTTCAGGATTTTTAACTTTTATGTTTTGATTTTTTATGTTTTAATTAATTGTTTATCTCTAATAAAACTGTTTTTAATAAAAAGATAATCAAATTTTAATGTTTTTTATGATTTACATTAATTATTTTTTTCCCGTTTCCCGGGAAATTGGAAAGTCGGGGAATTCCCAAACACTACTTATTATGGACGCAAGCTATAAAAGGTGCGAGACACCAGACGTCGAAGAGACCATTGAGCACATCCTGTGTCACTGCCCGGCTTTGGCACGAACTCGACTATCAATTATAGGAAGTTCACAGTTCGAGACTTTGGAGGAAATTACAAGAATAGACCTGAAGAGCTTGAAACAATTCGCAATGAAGGTCAATGTATATAGTTTACATCGATAAGCGGAAAAAGTTTTGTGGTATCGCTATGGACCAATTGGTCTATGCGGAGTGCCCATCTGGCACCGCCACCCTAACCTAACCTAATAAGGCAACGATTGTCAATAACCACCAAAAATATTTAAAACAATATGTTATTTGTGTTGTTGTTGTGAAAAATACTCCATATTAGGGTTATTCATCACATGGCGTGCCAACCATTATGTTCAAATTCTGATTAATTTTTATTAAAAAATAAAAATTGTTTTATTCGACCTTTAAAATATTATATTTTGAGGATGTTTATTCTGGCTCAAGGTCATTATTTTCTTTACTAATTAAAACCATGATATTCTCATAGCATAATTTTCAAGAAAATTATTTTTTGTTTTAAATTTATTTATGTTGGTCATTTTTGCAAGACTTAATCGACACGTGTTTTGGAATTTGTCAAGATTCCATTGTCAAGATTATTTAGCAAAAATAGAAACGATTTACTACAAAGTAGCAAACGAGTCTAATGACAAATCGTTTGTGCACAAACTAGAATATTAATACATATTCGCCTCTATTCACAATCAGAATTAGAAAGACGAAGAAATTGTACCATAATAATAAGGCAACGATTGTCAATAACCAACAAAAATATTTAAAACAATTTTACATACGATAGTATATAATATTTAAAACAATTTTACATACGATAGTCCATCGGACTACAACAATATGTTATTTGTGTTGTTGTTGTGAGAAATACTCCATATTAGGGTTATTCATCACATGGCGTGCCAACCATTATGTTCAAATTCTGATTAATTTTTATTAAAAAAATAAAAATTGTTTTATTCGACCTTTAAAATATTATATTTTGATGATGTTGATTCTGGTTCGAGGTCATTATTTTCTTTAATAATTAAAACCATGATATTCTCATAGCATAATTTTCAAGAAAATTATTTTTTGTTTTAAATTTATTTATGTTGGTCATTTTTGCAAAACTTAATCGACACGTGTTTCGGAATTTGTCAAGATTTCATTGTCAAGATTATTTAGCAAACACAGAAACGATTTACTACAAAGTAGCAAACGAGTCTAATGACAAATCGTTTGTGCACTAGGGATATAACCATTTGCGTTTTTTTGCAAATATCAAAAAGGACCTATCATATTTAGAAAGTACATGAAAAATCAAGAAGAAATGTGTGTTCTTTTTTTCGCGAATGTTAAAAAAGGTTCGGCACCGATCGCAATGAAGTTTTCGCTAATATTTTTTTTTTATTATTCGGAAAACCCGTATTTCTAGTGTCGAAAACTATTTTACAAATGTGTTATTGTTTTATTTTTGTTGTAAAACGGCAAAAAGCCAAGAAACGGTGGATGGGAAGGAATCCCACCATAAAACATAAAAAAATGTAAATTTATTGTGTTTTAGAAATTGCAATCGGTGCCGAAGGTTTTTGGACCAAAATGTCCCCGGATAACGTTTTTTCTTATCAGTATAAAATTGCCCATACGATTATGATAGGTTCCTATTTTGGTTATATCCCTATTGTGCACAAACTAGAATATTAATATATATTCGCCTCTATTCACAATGAGAATTAGAAAGACGAAGAAATTGTACCATACTAATAAGGCAACGATTGTCAATAACCAACAAAAATATTTAAAACAATTTTACATACGATAGTCCATTGGACTACAACAATGTGTTATTTGTGTTGTTGTTGTGAGAAATACTCCATATTAGGGTTATTCATCACATGGCGTGCCAACCATTATGTTCAAATTCTGATTAATTTTTATTAAAAAATAAAAATTGTTTTATTCGACCTTTAAAATATTATATTTTGAGGATGTTTATTCTGGCTCGAGGTCATTATTTTCTTTACTAATTAAAACCATGATATTCTCATAGCATAATTTTCAAGAAAATTATTTTTTGTTTTAAATTTATTTATGTTGGTCATTTTTGCAAGATTTAATCGACACGTGTTTCGGAATTTGTCAAGATTCCATTGTCAAGATTATTTAGCAAAAATAGAAACGATTTACTACAATGTAGCAAACGAGTCTAATGATTATTAGTATGGTAAAATTTCTTCGTCTTTCTAATTCTCATTGTGAATAGAGGCGAATATGTATTAATATTCTAGTTTGTGCACAAACGATTTGTTATTAGACTCGTTTGCTACTTTGTAGTAAATCGTTTCTATTTTTGCTAAATAATCTTGACAATGGAATCTTGACAAATTCCGAAACACGTGTTGATTAAGTCTTGCAAAAATGACCAACATAAATAAATTTAAAACAAAAAATAATTTTCTTGAAAATTATGCTATGAGAATATCATGGTTTTAATTAGTAAAGAAAATAATGACCTCGAGCCAGAATAAACATCCTCAAAATATAATATTTTAAAGGTCGAATAAAACAATTTTTATTTTTTAATAAAAATTAATCAGAATTTGAACATAAGGTTGGCACGCCATGTGATGAATAACCCTAATATGGAGTATTTCTCACAACAACAACACAAATAACATATTGTTGTAGTCCGATGGACTATCGTATGTAAAATTGTTTTAAATATTTTTGTTGGTTATTGACAATCGTTGCCTTATTAGTCTGGTACAATTTCTTCGTCTTTCTAATTCTGATTGTGAATAGAGGCGAATATGTATTAATATTCTAGTTTGTGCACAAACGATTTGTCATTAGACTCGTTTGCTACTTTGTAGTAAATCGTTTCTATTTTTGCTAAATAATCTTGACAATGGAATCTTGTCAAATTCCGAAACACGTGTCGATTAAATCTTGCAAAAATTACCAACATAAATAAATTTAAAACAAAAAATAATTTTCTTGAAAATTATGCTATGAGAATATTATGGTTTTAATTAGTAAAGAAAATAATGACCTCGAGCCAGAATAAACATCCTCAAAATATATATCGCTCTTTTACTTGTATAGTGTCACAACTCAAAATATTTGATTTTGCAGAAAACAAGTTTAAAGTTTACTATTGAAACTGGTTTTTGATTGAAAAAGGCCGGTACATAGAAAATGTAATAATGGCGTGTACTCTTCTCAAACGGTGAGTTTAAAAGATATTAATACGAGTTTTTGACACAATATAAAGCAACGAATAATTCTGTATCATTAACTCAAAAAAACGCATTTTTTGAGTTATGACACTATACAAGTAAAGGAGCGATATTATTTTTATTTAAGAAAAAGGTCGATTAATAAATAATATTTTGAAAATATTTTTGTTGGAAAAATTACTTTGAACATAGGAAGTAAAAATACAGTTCATAGTCTCATAATTTTTCTAAAGAAAAAGTTTCAAATCCTTAAAAGGTTTCTATTAAAAAAGAAAAAAAATTGTGACATTTTAACAAAGAAAACAACTGACATTTGTCAACTTGATCATAGTGCTTAAGTTACTTTTTTGTATTACTCGTTCGCGGATCACATCTGCTTGCAGTCACTTTGCGAGTGATCTTAATACAAATTACAGAGAAAATTCGTTCTTCAGAAACATTTTCCCAATGTGGAACATTCTCCAATCAGACGTCTTATTATCAGGAAGGGGAAAAAGTAAAAATAAAATATTTGTATATATGGACAATTGTCATTATCTTTTAATACTTGTGATATTCTCTTAATTTCGCAATAACTTTTTTATTTGTTAATTAGGTGGTACCTGTGAATGTGGATGAGTTAAGGGAACCTTAAATTCTCAGTCTCATTAGTTCATGGTAAGGAATGTTCAAAGTTGAAAAATGTAAAAAACTCGCTTGATACACTCACGAAATCTTTCGTTCAAAGTTTCATATTGTTGGCTGCGTTAAAGCTATTACTCCAAAATTAATATCGCTTAATCAGTAGACTCGGACAGTAATTTGGTGTAGGTTCAGTGGATGTGTCATCAATAAGAAAAAAGTTACAAGGACTTTTTTACAATTTTTTTTTTTCAATTTTCAATTTTTCGATATTTTTTGGTTGTATCTTTTGGTACAAACTGTAATTTCAAAATTCAAATACACATGGTAAAAGTCCTTGTAAATACGCACAATCTGAGCTTCATTCGAGTGATGTGCTCGCAATGGTTATGAGGCTGCAGGTCTCCAAAGATGGGAAGAAAAAATGTGAATTTTTGAAAAATTCTGTTTTTTGCGAGGCACACTCCCAGTTTTATTCCGAATGCATTGTGAACTTTTCAAACCTTGCGGATAATATGTTATACATTGTCATTTTTATGATGATGTATGATATATTATTTGCTTACGGGAAGCACAGCTGAGTGCTACCGGACTCGTCACAGGTTGCGGATAGTGGTACGTTCCGCAGATTTGTGGAGTAGCTGCCATTGGCAGTCGCGGACAGTCAGCGGTTACAAGGGGAGAGTCTCGGCGGGTCTTTCGAGCTCCCACTAAATCCCGAGTTTGCCTGTGATTCTTGTAACGTCGTGGCGAGCAATTGGCTCCAATCAACAAATCCAATATTACAACCGATCGTGGGCGGTATAACCCTATCAGCCGCATGGACTAAATCCCTGCCACGCACGCCTGGAGGCGATGTTGGCAGCCCCAACACCAGGATTGGATGCTTTGTTCCAATCAGCCATTCATCTTAAACAAAATCTGATTACCAAAACCGTATCTTCAAGGAAAATTATGAATAAACCCGATTTAAAGACGACGACCTTTGTCATGAAATAAAGGACACGAATTGGAACATGGAATGATAGGACGCTCTCGGAAACATCTCGATTGGCACAGGTCTGCAAAGAATTTAAAACCTACAAACTTACAATGCTCGGATTGTGCGAAACACGGTGGTATGATTCAGGTGAATTTACAACTGCCGCACAGTGGGGAAAAATGGACTTTTTTTGTCCAATTTTGCCTACAGGTCGCAATTCTTAACCGATTTTTGTTTTTTTTTTGTATTTTAGCTAATAAAATTCCGCATCGATCTGTCATTGAAAAAAAACTTTTTATATTTTCCTAAAGTTCAGAAAATTTCATTTTTTTCAGTATTTTTGCAATAAAAAATGTATTAGGCATGGGACGAATATTCTTTATAGACTAAATTAAAGGTATTAGGACCCCTTATCAACGACGTGATTAGTATTTGAAAATATATTATTATTTTGGTTTTTTTAACCAGACAAAGATTCAAGAATTTTCACTTTTAAAAGCCTATATCTTTAACAATAATGTACCAATTTCAATGAAATATTTTTTAGATTAAAGCTTATGTTTTGCTTAGTCATAATTAGTACACAAAATTTTTTTAAAAAAATATTTTATTTTTTGCTTAAATTTTACCTTATGATTTTTGGAATTTTGAAATTATTTTTTAGTCTGTTTTAAAAAAAAAAGTTGTTACATTGTAAATTCGAAAAAAAGAGTTAAACAATTTTGCAAAAATACTTTATTTACCAATAATGGTTAAGAAATTATAAGCTTTAATCTAAAAAAAAATTCATTGAAATTGGTACATTATTTAAAATGATATAGGTACTTAAAAGTGAAAAATTTTAAGTTTTCATATGTTTTTAAAAACCAAAATAACAATAAATTCACAAATGCTATTAATGTCATTTATAAGGGGTTCAAATACCTTTAATTTTGTCCATACAGCTTATTCGTCCCCTGCCTATTACATTTTTTAGAGCAAAAATTAAAAAAAAAAATAATATTTTCTGAACTTTAAAAAAATATTCAAATAAAACAAAAACGATTTTTAGAAATCCACCATGACAGACCGATGAGGAATTTTATTAGCTAAATTTCAAAAAAAGAAAAACTAAAATCGGTTAAGAATTGCGACCTGTAGGCAAAATCGGACAAAAAGTTAATTTTTCCCCACTGTGTGCCGATGGTCTTACCCTTCTCTATTCCGGGAAGTCAATTGATGAGCCTCGATCAAGTGGGGTTGGCGTCTTATTGTCCCAGCCGGCGAAGTAAGCCCTCATTGACTGGAAGCCATATTCAGATCGAATCATAACGGCAAGACTGCGAACACGAGCCCGCAATCTCACATGCATACAATGCTACGCACCAACAGAAGCAGCCGAATTGTCCACAAAGGAATCGTTTTATGAACTTCTCAAAAGAGTATTATCATCAGTACATCGAGGTGATATTGTGATAATGATGGGTGATTTTAACGCTCAAGTTGGAGCGGACAATACCAGCGTAGAGAGCACAATGGGAAAGCATGGTTTGGGGCGGATGACCGAGAATGGAGAGTTGCTAGTGGAGACATGTATTACAAATAATCTGGTTATTGGTGGCACGCTATTTCCTCATCCGAGGATACATAAAGTGACTTGGGTTTCTCCTGACGGGATAACTGAGAACCAGATCGACCACATCACTATCAGTGGGAAATGGCGAGGCTCGCTTTTAGATGTGCGTAACAAAAGAGGGGCCGACATCGCAAGTGATCATCATCTGGTACTCGCAACAATCCGTATAAAAATCGATTCGATCAAAAAGAAAAATCCTATGTCCCAGAGAAGATACAATATAGAAAAACTGAAAGATCCTGAAGTTGCAAATTCCTTTACAAATGCATTAAAAACATCACTACAACATAATAACAACAATACTAAACGTAGCTGGGAGGAAACTAGCAAAATTTTCGCTCAAGCTGCAGAAAACCACCTTGGATTCAAGAACAACGTCCGTAAAGAGTGGCTTAGTGATGAGACCTGGAAGTAAGTATTAGAGCGAAAAGAAGCCAAATCTTCAATTAATTCCAGCAAAACTCGCTCATCGAAGGCATTCTATCAACAGTTACACAACAGCCTTAACCGTGATGTTAAACGAAGTGCCCGACGTGGTAAGCGAAACTGGGTTAATAATATAGCAAAAGAAGCGCAGGCTGCAGCTGAAACGAATCGGGTTAAAGATCTCTACCGTACAGCAAAAAAGTTAACCAATAGCACAAAACCCACTAGCAAACCATTGAAGAATGATGCAGGCGAAATCGTTACTTCTAAAGAAAATCAGCTGAAACTTTGGGAAGAATTCTACAAAACTATGTTAACATTGTCTATGCCTACACAACAGGCGGTATGTTGCTGTGATTCGCATTCACCAAACCCAAATATCTCCATCGATTGCCCTGACATATCAGAAATCAGCGAAGCTATAAAATCTCTTAAAAACAACAAAGCAGCTGGTATAGACAGTATTTCCCCTGAGCTTTTAACAATAGACTCAACAACAAGTGCACAGTTGCTCTCAACAATCGTAAACAAGTTTTGGAGTACTAAAACTCTCCCAGAGGAGCATGCGGAAAGTGTGATCGTAAATTTACCGAAAAAAGGGGACTTATCAGCTCGTAAAAATTGGAGAGGTATCACACTGATTGCACATATTTTAAACAGGAGAATCTCTAAAACTATTCTTCCAGAGCTCAGAAATGAGCAAGCTGGCTTTCGTGCACACAAATCTTGTGTCGATCATGTTAACAGCCTAAGAGTTATCATAGAACAATCTGTAGAATGGAGATCAGCACTTTATTTAACATAAATAGATTTCGAAAAGGCCTTCGATTCCCTAAGCCACTCAGCCAAGTTGGACTGAAAATTAATATCGGTAAAACAAAAATTATGCGCATTAACGTAGCTAATGAACAGCGATTTTTCATAGAGAGTCAAACACTTGAAGAAGTAGAATCGTTCTGCTACCTAGGAAGCATACTTGACAAAAGTGGCGGTTCTAAAGCAGATATTTTTAACCGTATAAATAAAGCCAGGCAAGCATTTGGTCAGCTAAAGCCAGTTTGGAATTCGTCATACATATCACGACGAACGAAGCTTAGCCTATTCAATACAAACGTAAAATCCACATTATTGTACGGATGCGAAACGTGGAATGCTACAGCACGTGACATACAATCTGTACAAACTTTCGTTAACAAATGCTTAAGAAAAATTTCATAAAATTACATTATAAAGTTTAAAATAACAACAATTAAAAAAAATTCTCTACTCATATTCTTAAAAAGAAATAGTACAAAACAAAATGCAATTTTTCACTATTCACTAAATCTCATCTATATGCGAAAATATGCAAAACCTGCGGCCACAATATTTTTTAATTTAAAGAGGGATAAAAAATCTTTAATTTGGTGTATAAGAAGTTGTGGGTGGATGAGGGCCAAATAACTAAAAGACTACGTGGAAAAGTAGCTTTTAAACAAAACGTGTGTCAAAAGGTCAAAAAAGTATTCTTCAGTGATTTTTTAATGGGCTAATTTTTTTGCAGCTTTTATTATTTAATTTGGTAGAAAATAAGTTAAAATTTAATGTTTGTAGGGTTTCGGAACCTTCTGCAACAATATCGCGCATACCTTTTTAGATAAACTGAAGTATTATTTTATGACTATGCAACCACAATATATGCAATATGAATATTCCTCCACTTTTAAAGGACACAAACATTAAATCTCGCAAAAAAAAAACAAAATTTGTTATATTCATAAAATTTATTTTAACTTTTTTTGATTTTTGGCCAATGGAGGAAACAACTGTGTTACGGATGTACCCCATAAGTACATACCGGCGAAAGTGCCCTATGGGGTTGATTCGCCGACGATTGATGTATCCCGTAGGGTTGACACTCCACTTAGAATGGGGTAGTTTGCTGGCGAATGTTTTCGTTTGCTTCAATAAAATTATGTTTTTAGCAATAATTCTTCCGAAAAATATATTGTTAACGAATTTCTAAAAATTTTATTTCTTGACGATTGTGCCCCACCAGCTTGGCGCACGTGCCCCATGGATGGGCAGTTTCGCCGATTTTGCTTGCATTAAAAATGTACAAAAAATGTAATAGAAGCAAAACAGATAAATTCCATTTGGAGTATACATTAGGGTGGGTCGTTTTGCCACTTTTTTGTCGGATCGAAACGCTATACCCGGCAAAAGTTGTCTACCCAGATGGGTATTACAGATGTGAATTTTTTTGGAAATCGGTTGATATCTTCTGCTCTCAGAATGGGCTCAAAGTTTCGAAATTTCGGCTAAAAATCCCAAAATGCCAATTATTGAGGCTCGAAAAAGCGGTTATTTTTTTTGTAAAGATTTGTTATTTTAAACGTTAACTCCATTTTAGGCATCAAAATGCAGTTTTAACCCCTCCCGGAGGTCCAGGGAATACCCCGATATCCAAAGTGGATGTGAATTTCGGCTAAAAATACCCTAATTGATAATTATTGTGGTTCGAAAATGTGGCATAATTTTTGGGTACAAATATGTTATTTAAGATGTTAAATCCCTTTTAGGCATCAATATGTAATTTTAAGCCCTTTCGGAAATCCAGGGAATACCCTAAGTGGGAGGTGAATTTCCAAAATTGTAAAAAATTCAAGTCCAGATAAAGTGTCATTATATATGGGTAAAGATGCCTTAAAATGATATTTTTAACGATACCTCCCAACCCTCAATATCAGGAAAAATTGTCACAAATTGAGATTTGAATTCAAATTTTGTTGGAGCTTGTCTAGAAATTAAATCCGATTTTATAATGCCATCCCTTGCGTTTCTGTCGCAGACTCTAGATATTGCTTCATATACTAATTTTACTGTTCGTTCGACTGCAACTAAATGGCACGGAAACTGTGTTTTCAGGAAGTGAAAGTTTGTCAATAAGTTATTTATTTGATACCGTCCTTTAAACGGGTGGTACTGGGTTAGAAACATCAGTAATTTCCCAGAAGATCATTTCCACGTCAACAGTGGCCTCAAAATTTAGCCTTGGAATAATATTGTAGCGAATGAACTGATGACGATTACCTGTTTGTTCTTCTTGAGTACTAAGAATTCTTGACGGACAGCAAGTCGACAATCTGTCATCATCGCTAGAAGAATATTTTCGGGCAGTGCAAAGAACGCATTGGTTTGAATGGATGAATGAACTACATTTTTTTTTTTTTTTACTTTGAGCCAACACTCAGGGGATGCCCCCTACTAATGCAATGCATTGTGTTGGTATTAGGAAAATAGGTTATGAGGAGAACTTTTCTAAATTATAGCCTACTGGAAAAATTTTTGCGGGGAGTTTATTCCACATACGGCTAGTTCGACCGAAAAACGAATTTTCTCTGTTTGGTGTTTCTTTGGACAATATCGTGATCTACAAATTGTCTCAAAAACATGACGAGGACCATCAGCAATGGTGTGTACTAATTCTGAGTTGCATCACCACATAGACTTTAGGTATGAACTTAACTATTTCTATGAGTTCCTTGCTTTGCAGTTGTCAACCTGCGAGCCTTGTTCAATTTTCCAGGGATCATGGAAGCAAGAACCTCCGAGCATTCTGCCAAATCAATAGCTTTAGCTATAAGATACAAGAATTTGAATTCCTTACTGAGTTTTTTAAGCTCTTCGGAACTGTGTTAAGGAAGATCACATTTTATTGCTAAAAATGACACATCAGGGTAATTTTGAACCTATAGGACCTGTGTAAAAATTGGGACCTGATGTTTGGCCGTCGATATGCTTAAAGAGAACTCGCAATGGTACTTCGATAAAATGCAAAAGGTAACCTGCCCATTGCATGGATTTTCCTATTAATTCTTCTAATTATCGAAGAATTCTACCTCTATGGAAAATATAACTTTTAAAATATTTTCCTTACTCCACTAGATTTATTTACCAAATAAACACATTTTGATAACCTCTAGCCAAAGAAAATTTAAAGTTATAAATATATCTAGAAAAATCTAGCTTGAAATATCTCCCATATACTCACTTATCGATTTTGAAAAGCCCGGCCTTTGAGTTGAGTCTCGGCGAGAACTAAAGAATGGCCCACTTATAATCTGGACGACTTATGTGCCTTATAAGTTTTGAATGAAAAGTCACATTTTTATAATTTATTTATCAAATTAAAGGAAATTTTTCCACCTTTTTATTGGTACCGGTTTCAAGTTTGTAGGTTAAATATTTTTTTGTACAGACGCCATTAAGCAAAATTAAGATTAAGAAATTTTGCACACTTTCACGTTTTTTGAGAAATACAGCTGTTCAGAAATTGCCTTAAATTTTAAAATTCTAAAATTTACAGTGCTAAGTGTTTTGAATCCTTACGGGGCTATAGAAAGCATAAATTTAAAACCATAAACGCGTAAAAAAAATATCGTTTTAGCCCAAGTTTGAAAAAAAAACATATCAAGTTGAAAAAAACATACATAGTAGGATTAAAGTCCTACGGAGCGATAAATGACTAAACCCGCAAGAGAAAATCGAATTTCGATGCCAAAACATGATTTTTCTTTTTAAACACTAATGTTTAAACGAAGTTTAAAGGTTGCCACATGAAGCCTGCGTCAAATTTAATGTTAGAAATCACATGGAGTAAAAAATGAGTTTTGCCCACAATCTTAACCAATCGAAAATAATTTGCCAAATGTAAAAAAAATAAATTGAAGGAGAGTATAATAAAGCAAAAAATGTATAATACTGTTAAATTTAATGTTAAATTGAAATTACTTGCTCTGTTGAAATGTGTTCTACTGAAAAACTTAATAATGAAACTGTTTTCTGTTTTAAGAAGTCTAACTATCAAATGTTAAATAATCTTATAAACACTACGAACTGGGAAATATTGTTAACACCTCAAAACTTAAGCACTGTTTCAATTGATGCGACTATTGATTTATTTTATAAAAAAATTTATGCCTTTTTGGATATCTGTGTTCCGAAATACACATACCGTAAGCAGTCTGGACCTCCTTGGAGTACAAAGCAGCTATCAAAACTTAAAAATAAAAAAAATAAACTGTATAAAAAATATAAAGAATCTGATTCCTTAATTGTCTATGGAAAATATTCTACATGTCGTGCTGAATATATTGTATTAAATATGTCACTTTATAACAATTATATAGAAAAAATGAAATCCAATTTTAAAGAAAATCCTAAGGCATTTTACGATTTCGTAAATTCAAAAAGACGTTCTCAAGAATTTCCTCTCTTCATAGCTGTTAAATCCGGGGTCCCTCAAGGAAGCCACTTAGGGCCAGTTCTTTTTTCTTTATTTATAAACGATCTTCCAAATGTGATAAAATATTCAAAAATATTGTTGTATGCCGATGATGTCAAGATCTTTTCGAGCTATAAAAATCCGTCTGATCATATTTTTCTACAAATGGACTTAGATAATTTCCAAAATTGCTGCAATTTAAACCTTATGGACCTTAACCTGAAAAAATGTAAATCTATGTGCTTTTCTAGAAAAAAGCCTATAAAAATTAGCTACTTCTTTGATGAACACCAACTGGAACTAGTTGATATTTTTCTGGATTTGGGAATACTATTTGATCCGAAACTTAATTTTATCTCTCATCTTCATATGGCAGTAAATAAGGCCAGAGGCGTACTTGCTTTCATAAAGCGGTGGGCCAAGGAGTTTAGTGATCCGTACGTTACAAAAATGCTATATACTTCTCTTGTACGACCGATTTTGGAATATGGCTCATTAATTTGGGACCCTCAATATAACAATCACAGTAATCACATTGAATCTGTCCAAAAACAGTTTCTGATTTTTTGTTTGCGAGGTTTATCATGGATTCCGGGAGTTAATCTTCCTTCATATCCGAGTAGACTTGCTATTATAAAGCTACCTACGCTAAAAAGCCGTCGAATAATGTTAAACGTATCTTTTCTACTTAATTTAATTAATGGTGAAGTCAATTCGGAATTTTTGATTAATAACATAACATTCAATGTTCCTCAACGTCCAACTCGTTACTTTCGTCCTATATCACTGCAGTTTCACCGTAGTAACTACGCTAATGCTGACCCATTACGAAGAATATGTAAAGACTTTAATGATTTATATAATTGCATTGATTTTTCTTTAAATATTGATGTTGTAAAACGTAAAATAATACTATATTTAAATATTTAATTACGCTTTTTTGCTGTTATATTATTTTGTAAATAATTTTTGGTTAAAATTTTTTAAGTCTGTAAGGATTTACTCCATAGACTAAATAAAAAAAAAAAAGTTTGATGCAGAGGTAGCACCGAAGGATGTGCAAAATTTCTTAATGACGTCTGTACTAAAGAATATTTAACCTACAAACTTGAAACCTGTACCAAAAAAAAGTGGAAAAATTTCCTTTAATTTGATACATCTATATATATAAAAATGGATGTATGTATGTGGGTATGTATATATGTTCCGTATGGACTCGAAAACGGCTGAACCGATCTTGATAAAATTTTCAGGGAATAATTAGAATAACCTGGGGAGTAACACTGTGCGGTCGGATTTTTGAGTTTCTGTCTGTGGGCGGAGGGGCGTGGCAAAATTGAATTTTCACATTGCACCACTAATGACACCTGTATTTAAAAAACGGGTGGACCGCTTTTGATGAAATTTAATCCAAAGATAGTACTAAGCGAGTACTAACTATGTGCCAAATTTGAGCGTGATCGGACAAAGGAGCGTAAAATGACATGCCTCTTTGTAATGAATTTATTTCTGCAACTCAAAAAGGATTGATTCGATTTAAATTAAATTTTCAGCACTGATAGTGTTAACCGAGTGTGGAACTATAGGCGATATAATACAACGATTAGAAAAAGAAGCGTAAAATGCCACGCCCCTTTGTACTTTACTGGACGTTGTCTGCCTGTTTCGCAATAACGCAAAAACAGCTGAACCGATTATCTTGGCATTTTCACTACAGATAGTGCTAACCAAGTGCATATGTAGGTCATATAAGATCATTATTGGAAAAAGGTGTGAAAATTGCAACGCCTCTTTGTATTATACTGACCACGATAGAACAAAGAGGCGTAAAATGTCACGCCCCTTTCACGCAAAAAGGGCTAAGCCGAATCTGTCACTACTAATAGTACTAAACGAGAGGGAACTATAGGTCATATGTAAAGCGCGGTTTGGCAAAACGGTATAAAATGCCACTCCCTTTTTTTATTAATAAAAAGTTATTTCGTCCTCTTTCGATATCACACAAAAACGGCAAACCCGATTTCAATGAAATTTGCAGCACAGATAGTACTAATCGAGGATGCAACATGGAACTTTAGACTATATTAAACCACGATTCCATAAAAATGCGGTAAATGGCACGCCCCTTTGTACTATACTTAACATTACGTCAGCCTATTTCAAAATCACGCAAAAATAGCTGAACCGATTTTTTTGAGATTTCTCTTTAGATAGTGCTAACCGATGGTGGAACCAAAGGTTACTAGCTGGATCCGGTCCCGTGCTTTAGTTTTGTCCAACACTATATTTAAATCAAGACGCAATTAAACCAGATGTTTTCTTAGGGCCAGCAATGCGGACCGGGTCCAGCTAGTAAATTATAAAAATGTGACTTTTCATTCAAAAGTTATAAGGCACATAAGTCGTCCAGATTATAACCGGGCCATTCTTTATATATAGTATACTAGCTTACCATCCCGGTACTTCGTTACCGGTTGCATTGAATACCGGATAATAGAAGGATCAGAATTACTCTACCGATTTCAAGAAAATTCCCCTACGTAGTCTTTGTTTTATTTACTTGTGCAAATTTAAGTCTTTCATAAAATAATATTTCTATGAATAATTTAAACAATAAAATTTGAATAATTTTCGAGCCCTTATTCGGGATTTTGGATTTTGAGTGAATGAATATTTCAGTGAATAAAGAAATTGGAATGAAAATAAGTTTGAGTGAAAAAACATATAGAGAGAAAAAATATGGAGTAAAAAAAGTTAAATACGAAAAATTTTAGTAAAAAGTATCATTCCATATTGTTCCCTGCTCTATTCCATTTCGTTCCCCGTTCTAAAATTTTAAATTTTAAAACGTGTCCTTCTCTTGTGTGTTATTTTTGGGGCTTTTAGTTTAATAGTTAGATAGGTAAAAATAATCATTTGCCCCCTTTTCCCCTTAAAATTTTATTTTCCAAAAACTGTTTTATATTTTGTGCTAGGTGATCCTATATTTAAAATGTCAAGTTTTCAAGAAATATAAGAATAACCATAATTTACACTTTTTCATTATTATAGGAACAAAGAAAGAAGTACCAAAAGGACACTTTCTGAATTCATGTATCTTACTTATTATACAATTGACTCTTTCTGGAACACAATTTGAAAATCTAGAATACAATTAACTGTTTCTGAAATACAATTGACTATTTCTGAAATACAATTTGAAAAAAATTAAACATTTTTATATCAAAAAAAGTTCAAAGTTCTAAATTATACCATTTCCACTTTTATTTCAGAAAATACAAATTATATTTCAGAAAATACAAATTATATTTCAGAAATATCCATTTATATTTCAGAAATATCTATTTATATATCAGAAAATTCCAATTGTATTTCAAAAAATTCCATTTATATTTCAGAAATTTCCATTTATATTTCAGAAACCTCTATTAATGTTTCAGAAATTTCCAACTGTATTTAAGAAATTTACATTTGTATTTTAAATTTTCTAAATTATTTATTTGGAAATATAAATGAATTTTCTGGAAAGAGTTTAGAAAATTTTGAAATAGAAATTTTTGAAACACAATTGGAAATTTCTAAAATACACATGGAATTTTTTTAAAATTTAAATGGAATTTTCCTAATAGCAAAAAAAAATTTGAAAATTTTGAAATCAAAATGGAAATTTTTTAAAATACAAATGGAATTTTCTGAAAAGTATTTAGAAAATTTTGGAAATACAAATGTAAATTTCTTAAATACAATTGGAAATTTTTGTTATATAAATGGAAATTTCTGAAATATAAGTGGAAGTTTCTGAAATAGAAATTTAGGAAATATAATTGGAAAATTTTTGAAATATAATTGTAAATTTTTGAGTTATAAATGAAAATTTCTGAAAAATAATTGGAAATTTTTGAAATATAATTGGAAATTTTATAAATATAATTTAAGTTTCTAAAATATGATTGTAAGTTTTTCATAATATAATTTGTATTATTTGAAATTAAAGTGGAAATTGTGTAGTCAAAAATTGTTTTTAAAAATACTGAAAAATATTTAAAAATCTGCAAACATTTTTTTGAAATACATATGTATTTGTAAAAATTTTAGCAACATTTTTTTGATTTAAAAACAAATAATAATCTAGATAAATTACAAGAAAAAAGTTGTAGGAAAGAGAAAAAAATGTAAAAATGATATAAAAAACATACCAATAAATGAAAAAATATGCAAAAAAAGTTAAAACAAATGTATTTTGATTTTTGTGTTTTTTCGTTATCAGACTGTGTTTAATCCAAATCGGTTTATTCTTTGAAATAACAAAAAAGCATTTGCTGTTTTTTGGTTAGCCTATTTATCATCATTCAAAATGTGTTAAATATGTTTTGATTGAAGCACTCTTTGCAGCGCTGATAAATGCGCAATAATGATGCAGTGAAATCATCTGTCTTCGTCCAAAACTCATACTTTTTCATTCAAAAAGTGTTAAAAATATTAAAAAGGAAAGTAAGTGTGAAATTTTATCAAAAAATTATTTTAAATTGTAAGTTTTATATAAAAAATCTTAACAAAAAATTAAACTTTTTTCCCCTTACTTTTACTGCATCCTTAAGAGCGCTCTTTGGATGCGCTTCGGTATGCTATAAATAGATGCTGTGTCGCCAAAATCTCGATTTATTTCTGCTGGGCCGTTAGAAACGGAATTTCCAAAAAGAACCTCTTCCAGAAAGATTTTTCTTCACCGAACGATCTTCTTTTCCTAATTTCAATTTTCTAGTATCATTGTTTTACAAATATTAAAAGTACAAAAAGGATTTTATATTCCTAATTTTAAGTTTCTAGAATTATTACGTCAAAAAATATCAAAGGTACCGAAAATACACTTTTTTAGCTATTTTATCTCACAAAGAAGCAGAATTTTAAAAACATATTTTTCCCAGAATGTTTTTTTTTACCGAATTCTCCTTCATTACAAATTTTAAGTTTCTAGGAAATATAAAAAGTTTCTATAAATAAAATTTCAGGAAATAAAAAGTACCAAAAAGTGTACTTTTATAAAAGATAATTTTAATGAAAGGTACTTTTTATAAGAGGTACTTTTTATAAAAGGTACTTTTTATAAAAGGTACTTTTTATAAAAGGTACTTTTTATAAAAGATACTTTTTATAAAAGGTTCTTTTTATAAAAGGTACTTTTTATAAAAGGTACTTTTTATAAAAGGTACTTTTTATAAAATGTACTTTTTATAAAAGGTACTTTTTATAAAAGGTACTTTTTATAAAAGGTACTTTTTATAAAAGGTACTTTTTATAAAAGGTACTTTTTATAAAAGGTACTTTTTATAAAATGTACTTTTTATAAAATGTACTTTTTATAAAAGGTACTTTTATAAAAGGTACTTTTTATGAAAGGTACTTTTTATAAATGGTACTTTTTATAAATGGTACTTTTTATAAAAGGTACTTTTTATAAAAGGTACTTTTTATAAAAGGTACTTTTTATAAAAGGTACTTTTTATAAATGGTACTTTTTATAAAAGGTACTTTTTATAAAAGGTACTTTTTATAAAAGGTACTTTTTATAAAAGGTACTTTTTATAAAAGGTACTTTTTATAAAAGGTACTTTTTATAAAAGGTACTATTTATAAAAGGTACTTTTTATAAAAGGTACTTTTTATTAAAGGTACTTTTATAAAAGGTACTTTTTATGAAAGGTACTTTTTATTAAATGTACTTTTTATAAAAGGTACTTTTTATAAAAAGTACCTTTTATAAAAAGTACCATTTATAAAAAGTACCTTTTATAAAAAGTACCTTTTATAAAAAGTACCTTTTATAAAAAGTACCTTTTATAAAAAGTACCTTTTATAAAAAGTACCTTTTATAAAAAGTACCTTTTATAAAAAGTACCTTTTATAAAAAGTACCATTTATAAAAAGTACCATTTATAAAAAGTACCTTTCATAAAAAGTACCTTTTATAAAAAGTACCTTTTATAAAAAGCACATTTTATAAAAAGTACCTTTTATAAAAAGTACTTTTTAAAACGGTACTTTTTATAAAAGGTACTTTTTATAAACCCGAGTAAAAATGAAATATATATGATCATATATGAAGATATATGAATCATATATGGATTTATATAACCATATATTATCATATATGCATCCATATATGTTCATATATGATCTGATCCGAAAATTGGCCCGATATGAGGTCATCCATATATCTTCATATATGATCATATATATTTCATTTTTACCCGGGAAAGGTACTTTTTATAAAGGGTACTTTTTATAAAAGGTACTTTTTATAAAAGGTTCTTTTTATAAAGGTACTTTTTATAAAAGGTACTTTTTATAAAAGGCACTTTTTATAAAAGGTACTTTTTATAAAAGGTACTTTTTATAAAAGGTACTTTTTATAAAAGGTACTTTTTATAAAAGGTACTTTTATAAAAGGTACTTTTTATGAAAGGTACTTTTTATGAAAGGTACTTTTTATAAAAGGGTACTTTTTAAAAATGGTACTTTTTATAAATGGTACTTTTTATAAAAGGTACTTTTTATAAAAGGTACTTTTTATAAAAGGTACTTTTTATAAAAGGTACTTTTTATAAAAGGTACTTTTTATAAAAGGTACTTTTTATAAAAGGTACTTTTTATAAAAGGTACTTTTTATAAATGGTACTTTTTATAAAAGTTACTTTTTATAACTGGTACTTGTTATAAAAGGTACTTTTTATAAAAGGTACTTTTATAAAAGGTACTTTTTATAAAAGGTACTTTTTATAAAAGGTACTTTTTATAAAAGGTACTTTTTATTAAAGGTACTTTTATAAAAGGTACTTTTTATGAAAGGTACTCTTTATAAAAGGAACTTTTTATAAAAGGTACTTTTTATAAAAGCTACTTTTTATAAAAGGTACTTTTTATAAAAGTTACTTTTTATAAAAGGTACTTTTTATAAAAGGTACTTTTTATAAAAGGTACTTTTTATAAAAGGTACTTTTTATAAAAGGTACTTTTTATAAAAGGTACTTTTTATAAAAGGTACTTTTTATAAAAGGTACTTTTTATAAAAGGTACTTTTTATAAAAGGTACTTTTTATAAAAGGTACTTTTTATAAAAGGTACTTTTTATAAAAGGTACTTTTTATAAAGGGTACTTTTTATAAAAGGTACTTTTTATAAAAGGTTCTTTTTATAAAGGTACTTTTTATAAAAGGCACTTTTTATAAAAGGTACTTTTTATAAAAGGTACTTTTTATAAAAGGTACTTTTTATAAAAGGTACTTTTTATAAAAGGTACTTTTTATAAAAGGTACTTTTTATAAAAGGTACTTTTTATAAAAGGTACTTTTTATAAAAGGTACTTTTTATAAAAGGTACTTTTTATAAAAAGGTACTTTTTATAAAAGGTACTTTTTATAAAAGGTACTTTTTATTAAAGGTACTTTTTATAAAACGTACTTTTTATAAAAGGTACTTTTTATAAAAGGTACTTTTTATAAAAGGTACTTTTTATAAAAGGTACTTTTTATAAAAGGTACTTTTTATAAAAGGTACTTTTTATAAAAGGTACTTTTTATAAAAGGTACTTTTTATAAAAGGTACTTTTTATAAACGGTTCAGAATTTTCAGAAAGTACTTGTTCCAGAATGTTTTATTTCACTAAAGGATCCTACATTTCAAATTTGAAGTTTGAATGACCATTATTTCAGTATATAAAAAAAGTACCAAAAGTACACTTTTTTACACATTTTACCCCCGTCGAATCAACATTGGCAAAGACCCAAACTTAGTGAATCTTTTTTCCGGGAGGTGAACCTACATTGCAAATTTCAAGTTTCTAGTACTATTATTTAAGGATATAAAAAAGGTACCAAAAGTACAGTTTTTTACCCTTTTTACCCCCTAAGAATCAACATTGGCAAAAGTCCAGCCTTACTGGATCTATATTCCAGGATGTGAACATACAAACGAAATTTCAAGTCTCTATGACCATTATTTCAGGAGATATAAAAAGTACCAAAAGTACAGTTTTTTACCCTTTTTACCCCCTTAGAATCGACACTGGAAAAAATCCGGCCTTAGTGTATCTATGTTCCGGGAGGTGAACATACAGTCCAAATTTCAGGTCTCTATGACCATTATTTCAGGAGATATAAAAAGTACCAAAAGTACAGTTTTTTACCCTTTTTACCCCCTTAGAATCAACACTGGCAAAAATCCAGCCTTAGCGGATCTATATTCCGGGAGGTGAACCTACAGTCCAAATTTCAAGTCTCTAGCTTCAGCGGTTTGGGCTGGGCGATGATGAATCAGTCAATAAGTCAGTCAGTCAGTCAGTCAGTCAGTCAGTCAGTCACATTACTCTTTTATATACAGCTGCGGTCAAAAAAATAGCACCAGGATGAAACAGAATTTTCTTCGTTGGTTTCTTTTTAACAATTTCAACTTATGTCACTGATAACGTGTCATAAGATACTTACAAGAGTGTGAAACAATATTACATAAGAAAAGGCTAATTTGGTTTTTTATTTTATTAAAAATTTTCAGAGTTTTTAAAAAAACTTAAAAAAGACTCAGTCAAAAAAATAGCACCACAGTACTTTTTGTATTAAAATTAAATTCTTAAATTTGAAAAACGAATGGATTATGAATTCATCATTGTTGTAATATCTTTAAATATTTAAAAAAAAAATTGTCGAGTACTCATTGTTGACAATTACCTCTGTACAATGTTTTTGTACCGAATTCGCGAGATTTTTGGATCTTTAGTTCGAAATTCAGTTCCAGAGTTGCTGAACAGCCACCCAAAGAGCTTCATTACAAGTTGGTTGTATTCGAGAGACTCCCTTCTCTATATCTGTCCATCAACTATCGATTTGGTCTAGATCTGGGGACTGACCAGGCCATTCCATCACGTTTGCTTTATTGTCCAGACCCAATTTTTTGCCAATTTCCCGTCATGCTTTGGGTAATTTACGTGCTAAAAGACCTAAATTAGTGGTATTTGCTTAGAAACTTATTGCAACATTACTTTCTGGAGGATATAAACGTTAAGTGTATATCCACGGTTGTCCTAGTCCAATATGTGAGCCATGGTCCAATATATGAACACCACTCCACAGTAAGAAAATAACCCCCAACCCATAAGCACCATTTAAAGTTATTTTTATTTTGAATTTTGGATTGAAATCGGCGTTTTAGGGTCTTCTGACATAGGTATGCGATCCCATGTCTCAAAATAAAACTACATTGGATTCATTTGCCCATAGATCATTGATCCACTTTTAAGCTGGTCATTCTGAGTTACTGGTAGCAAACTTCAAAGGACTTGCAGCATGCTTAAGAATCTACAAGCGTTAATGTTGTTGTTTTGTAATCTTTGACGAACATTTTCGCCATTTGCTGTCCTTTTTTAGCTGTGGAGCTGCCGCAAATGGGTCTTTCTTCCATTGTCTTTACAAACACCTAACCACTATTGGTGACAAACGTCGCATGTGACTAAGTTTTTCAAGCACTAAAGATAATTTTGTTGAATTTCCAATCATTTAATAAGCGCATCCAACCAATTTTCCCTTTTCGGAATATGGTTTATGTTCAGAAATCATATTTTTTACAAAAGAACGTTTTTGAGGAGTGTAATTCTTTACACGTCATATTTTTATGAAAATAAATATGAAATTTTGTAATGAATTAAATTTTTTTATAAATAAAAACTATCTTCCTTTAGTATTTAACACTTTTATTTTAATAATTAAAATATTATTAATTTTTTTAAAGAAATTTTGTAAATTGGTGCTATTTTATTGACTGCACTGATTCGGAGTTTTTTTAAAATATCGATCATTAAAAAAGAACCGTTCACAATTTTTGGAAAAAGTAAAAACATTTAAGGGGTTTAGACCTAGTATAAGAGTATTGCATATTTACTCTAAACGAATACGCACATATTTTGTTTTAATTGAATGAATAGAGATTTTGTCATTGGTGCTATTTTTTTGACCGGCACTGTATATAGATAAAATTATATATGTTTCATATAACAAAAAATGGCTTTGAAAGGTTTAAAAAACGCCCAAACTTTCATCTTTCTCCGATCCCGGTGGGGGTTTTTAAGGCATAAATGTGAGATGACGTTTAAAATAACACATCCGAAATTCATTTCTTTTGTGGATATCGGGGGTATTCCCTGGATTTCCGAAAGGGATTAAAATTGCATTTTGATGCCTTAAAGGGATTTAACGTCTTAAATAACATATTTGTACCCAAAAATTATGCCACTTTTTCGAACCACAATAATTATCAATTAGGGTAATTTTAGCCGAAATTCACATCCTCTTTGGATATCGGGGGTATTCCCTGGACCTCCAGGAGGGGTTAAAACTGCATTTTGATGCCTAAACTGGAGTTAACGTTTAAAATAACATATCTTTACCAAAAAAAAATAACCGCTTTTTCGAGCCTCAATAATTGGCATTTTGGGATTTTTAGCCGAAATTTCGAAACTTTGAGCCCATTCTGAGATTTCCAAAAAAATTTACATCTGTAATACCCATCTGGGTAGACAACTTTTGCTGGGTATAGCGTTTCGATCCGACAAAAAATTGGCAAAACGACCTACCCTAGTATACATTTAAAAGCTAAAAAATACTTTCATAAAATACAAAAAAAATAAATTTTCAATAAATCTTCGAACTGTGTTAATAAATAAAAGTGTTATACCGCCCATTATCACACCAAGTTTATGGTGGACAGTTATAAACAAATGTATCAAACCACCACCCCCCCCCCCCCCCCCCCCAAAAGAAATACAAATTATAATGCACTTATTTTAAATAAGCAAACAAATAAGTTTAAATTACCAAACAAATTTGTAAAAACAAAAATGTTAACTCAATTTAAGAATGGAAAAATATGTTTTATGTAAAGTTTGCTTAAAAATTTGCTAATCAAGTAGTTAACTTGAATTGCATGAAACAAATTGTTAATTTTACATTTCTTTTTTTAGTTTGTGTAGCACTTAAAGTCCAGAATGTGAAGAGCATAAAAATCTTAGACGTTTGAAATTTAGTAACAGTTTTTTATAAGTTATTTTCGCGATTTATAATTCTTTTTGTTTACATCACTATTTTTCATTTTCACTATTTTTATATTTCGATGTATTATCGAGCTATTTTATTTAACACTTTTTGTTTTTTTTTTTTGTTTTTCAAGTCAGATGGCAAATAACGTACCGACAATTTTTTAATATACCATTGTCCTTATTCACCGTTTCATGGACACGATTTATCTGTTTGCTTTTGTTTGAGAAAACGAAAGCTAGGGATTTTTTCTTTTTATAACACATGTAAATGTTAAATTGCCTTAAAGAGAATATTAATGCGTAGAGTTGTATGAGTATGGACTATTTATATCATGCGAAACTTTTTATATGTTTACCTAACATGGGAAGAGTTTTAAGACATGCGCACATAGAATAATTTGTTTTAATAAATATACTCAAAATAAAGGCTCTGCGAAAAATCTGTAAAACATTGCTATGCAAGAGAAAATGTATTTGCACAGAGCTACAATTGTTAGTGGGTACAATTGTTCTATGAAATGCACAGAACTGCTGTAAAATGATTTTTTTAAATTATAAGAAGTAGCAGAGTTTTCTGCTTATATGAATAGTTTAGGTAACAATAATAACTTCTCTGTCATTTAATATTAAAAAACAAGTGTTATTTTTCTGTGCTCTTACAAGGAAGGTCTTTCAGAGGGCACCCATCGATTGTCCTGAATATTGCATATGAGTCATTCCATGTCAAACCGTACGATTTTTGCTAAAAATTGACTTTGATGTCTCCGATGTCTTTCAAAATTTGAGAACGAAGTCTTCATTAAAAAATATTTTACACGTGTTTCGGGAAAAAAATTAAATTTTTTTTTTTAAAAAGTTATTTGCATTTGAAAATCGTCAAAATCGTGAAAAATCTTCCGACATGACAACATTTAAACTAATGTTTTTATAAAACTAGTAAATGGATTTTGAAGTTCAATACCTTATTTTAAAGGTATTTGAACCTTCTTTTTAAAAAAATATTATTTTTTATAAATTAATTTTTTTTTATTATTAAAATTTGTTTTTTTTACTTAATTTCTGTATTCCACAATCTTCGAACAAGTCGAAAAATCTGAAAAAAATATTTTCTTAAAGGTTAATATATTCTTAACATTCCCTCAAAATTTCAGAGTGGAGGTCGAATGGATTCTATTTTTTTACGATTTTTTTCCATTGTATGTATGTGTGTATGTATTCAAAAACACACGCTAACATATTTATGTTGTTCTTGAGCATTATTTGTTGTTTTGCTTTTTATATGTGTCGTTAGATTTTTTTTAAAATTGCATTTTGCGTAACGAAAATATCAATGCATGTATGTATGCAAAAACACAAGCTAACAAATTCATATTGTTCTGGAGATTTGTTTGTTTTGCTTTTTCTAATTTGCCGTTAGAATTTTTTTGTATGTTCTATTTTAAAAAAAGCAATGTTGCAGGTGATTTTTAGTTTACAAGAAAAGTTCGTTTATCTCAGTTCAGTGCTTTCAAAGGGAATAAAAATTTGTTAAGTAAATTAAAATAATGAAACCGAATTACAGATTTTGTTGTAATCCGTTTAATGTTGTCAAACATAAAAAACTAAACTGAAAAATTTACGTTGGATAAATGTGGAAAATTTTCAACAAAAGCTAAAATTAAATTTGCAAACCTTGAATGGAAGGCTTAGAATTTGTGGTCATTGTCGACTAAAACTAAATAAAATGCCAATAATTGACAGCGATTGTGTTTCGACAGGAAGTTTATCCCCTAACCCTAGAACAACGAGCCCATGGGCTATAAGAAGCGATTCAGACCAGAACACACTACACACACAAAATATTGAAAAATTTAATGAATCTTTGCAGTTTTAGAATGAATCGCCAATAGTTAAAAGAAAATTGCAACAAAAAAAATATATCATACAAAAAAAAACGCAAAATTATTAGTGCGATAAATGAAAAAGTTTTACAAACAACAGATCAAGATTATGAAGAAATATTATCAGAAAACAATAATAACAATGAAGAAAAAACAATTATTTCAAAACTTCGAGAACAATATGAAAATACAAATGACAGACAGCTTCAAATGCGAATCCTAACTTTATTTGCAGACTGGTCTTATAATCAAATTCAGAGACATTTTCCAAATGCATCACGGCATATGATTTCTGTGGTAAAAAAATTCGTTCATGAAAAAGGTATTCTATCTACGCCCAATGTAAATTTAGGAAAACGTTTACCTGATGATGTCGTTAATAAAGTAACAGATTTTTATAATTCACAAGAGATTAGCCGTATAATGGCTGGACAAAAAGACTGTATAACAATCAGAAGCAAAAGTGGAAAAGAAAAAGTTCAAAAACGTTTAGTGCTATGCAACTTAAATGAAGCTTATATGGAGTTCACACTAGCTGTTTGGAAGTGTTTAAGAGTGAGATGTTTAAAAAAGTCTTTGTTCCGTGTCCATTACGTTTTTATTCTGCTACTGGTGTTTTGTTGAACAACATGTTTAAGGCCGCTAGTGTGAACTCCATATTATGCTCTGTTTAAAGAGAAGTACCCAGAAGCCCAAGTACATTTTTCAAAGTTCGCAGAATTAAGACCGAGAAGTTGTATCCTTGCTGGTGCGAGTGGGACGCACTCTGTTTGTGTGTGTTGCATTCATCAAAATGTTAAGCTTATGATTGACGGTGCAGGGTTGCCAACATTGACAAGCGATACATTGAAAATTAAAACTTATGAAGATTGCCTATCAAAAATAATTTGCAATTCGCCTACTTCAAAATGTTATCTTCAGCAGTGTGACCTTTGCCCATGATGTGATAATTTAATTGAAAAACTTAATGAATTATTTACGGAAAATATCGTAGACAAGATATCATATAAGCAATGGATTACCGTTGACAGAACATCTTTGGAAACCATTCAATCAGAAACTTACGAATTCTTGGAAAAATTGTCAGAAAAGCTATGTCGCTTGTTAACCTATGCTTACATTGCCAAACAACAAAGCAATTTTTTTCAAAGAAAAAAGAAAGATTTGCAACCTGGGGAATGCGTTGTGATTTGTGACTTTGCAGAAAACTATTCATTTGTCATTCAAGATTCCATTCAAGGTTCGCATTGGAATAACGACCAGGTAACGATTCATCCTATTGCTATTTACTACAATGACAATGGGAAAGAAAAATTTATTAATTATGTTGCAATATCGGAATGCTTAAAACACGACACAATAGCTGTCAATTTATTTCAGGAAGGTCTAATCAAATTCCTTAAAGAAACATTGAGTTCCTTAAAAAAATTTTTTTACTTCTCAGATGGTGCAAGTGCTCAATATAAAAACAAGAAAAATTTTGTCAATCTTGCATTTCACGAAGATGATTTCGCTATAAAAGCAGAGTGGCACTTCTTTGCAACTCCGCACGGTAAGGGCCCTTGCGATGGGCTTGGAGGCACAATTAAAAGATTAGCAGCCCGAGCCAGTTTGACCAATATTGACAATCCAATCAATACCCCGACTACTTTTTATAAATGGGTTAAACAAAATGTTAAAAACATAAATTGCGAATTTTTTAGTACGGAACAATATAATGAGCAGGAGAAAAAACTTAAAGAACGGTTTACTAAAGCAAAAATGATACCAGGTACTTTAGGCTACCATGCGTTTATTCCGTACCAAGAGAGACAAATTAAAATTCATACTACATCATTTGCAGCTGATTTTTCTATAAAAAATGTATATAAAATTAAAATTGCTTATTATTTAACTTTTAGTTATGTATTAAAAAAAAAAATACACTTTTTTTACTTTCAAACCGCTTGCTGAATTTCAATATTTTTATAAAAAATTCAGGCTTGCTTAACCCAAAAACCTTAAAGATACTTTTTTATGGCATAATTTTTGTGATTTTTTTCTCATTGTATTTTAATTATTTAAGAAGTCCATGAAGTTAAATTCAAAAGTTAAATTCAATTTTACGTAACAACGGGAAGTTAAATTCAAAAGTTAAATTCAATATGACGTAACAGAGGAAGATAAATTCAATTTTGAAATTCAATTAAAGAATTGCCTTTATTTCAAATAAAACCTGTTGGCGATAATTCTAAAAGGTAAAATAATGGTTTTAAATTTTGAATTTAAATATGGCGAACATTTGTCCAAACTTATAAAATTGGATTTAAGAAAAATTGTTCAACGTTGTATAAAACATTTGCTGAAGGATTTTGGCCAATGTAACCAAACTAAAAAAGTTCAAGACTATTGCGAGATATCAAATTAAAGCTTTTTTTATGGTCTATCCAAATATGGTAGTCGTTTTTCTGAATTGTATTTACTAAGGATTTTAAAATTTTTTTTTGAAAAATATTCCTTTTTCGGGTTTATGTATGTGGAAAAGTGCTGAAGGATTTTTGCCAATGTAGCCAAACTAAAAAAGCTCAAGACTATTGCGATATATCAAATTAAAGATTTTTTTATGCTCTATGCAAATATGAAAGCCGTTTCTCTGAATTGTATTTACTAAGGATTTAAAAATTTTTTTGAAAAATATTTATTTTTCGGGTTCATGTGTGTGAAAAATTGCTGAAGGATTTTGGCCAATGTAGCCAAAATAAAAAAGTTCAAAGCTATTGCGATATATCCAATTAAAGCTTTTTTTATGCTCTATCCAAATATGAAAGCCGTTTCTTTGAATTGTATTTACTAAGGATTTTAAAAAATTTTTGAAAAATATTACTTTTTCAAGTTCATGTGTGTGGAAAATTGCTAAAGGATTTTTGCCAATGTAGCCAAACTAGAAAACTTCAAGACTATTGCGATATATCAAATTTAAGCCTTTTTTATGCTCTATCCAAATACGGAAACCGTTTTTCTAAATTGTATTTACTAAGGCTTTTAAAAAATTTTTGAAAAATATGTATTTTTCGGGTTCATGTGAGTGAAAAATTGCTGAAGGATTTTTGCCAATTTAGCCAAACTAAAAAAGTTCAATACTATTGCGGTATATCCAATCAAAGCTTTTTTTATGCTCTTTCTAATTATGAAAGCCGTTTCTCTGAATTGTATTCACTAAGGATTTTAAAAATTTTTTGAAAAATGTTCCTTTTTCGGGTTCATGTGAGTGAAAAATTGCTGAAGTCTTTTGGCCAATGTAGCCAAACTAAAAAAGTTCAAGACTATTGCGATATGTCAAATTAAAGATCTTTTTATGCCTTATCCAAATACGGAAGCCGTTCTTTTGAATTGTATTTACTAAGGATTTTAAAATTTTTTTTAAAAAAATTTATTTTTCGGGTTCATGTGTGTGAAAAATTGCTGAAGGATTTTGGCCAATGTAGCCAAACTAAAAAAGTTAAAAACTATTGCGATATATCCAATTAAAGCTATTTTTATGCTCTATGCAAATATGAAAGCCGTTTCTCTGAATCGTATTTACTAAGGATTTTACAATTTTTTTGAAGAATATTACTTTTTCGAGTTTATGTGTGTGGAAAATTGCTAAAGGATTTTTGCCAATGTAGCCAAACTAAAAAAGTTCAAGACTATTGCGATATATCAAATTAAAGATCTTTTTATGCTTTATCCAAATACGGAAGCCGTTTTTCTGAATTGTATTTACTAAGGATTTTAAAATTTTTTTGAAAAATATTTATTTTTCGGGTTCATGTGTGTGAAAAATTGCTGAAGGATTTTTGTCAATGTAGCCAAACTAAAAAAGTTCAAGCCTATTGCGGTTTATCAAATTACAGCTTTTTTAATAATCTATCTTAATATAGAAGTTGATTTTCTGAATTATATTTACTAAGGCTTTTAAAAATTTTTTGAAAAATATTACTTTTTCGAGTTTATGTGTGTGGAAAATTGCCAAAGGGTTTTTGCCAATGTAGCCAAACTAAAAAAGTTCAAGACTATTGCGAGATATCAAATTAAAGCTTTTTTTATGGTCTATCCAAATATGGTAGTCGTTTTTCTGAATTGTATTTACTAAGGATTTTAAAATTTTTTTTTGAAAAATATTCCTTTTTCGGGTTTATGTATGTGGAAAAGTGCTGAAGGATTTTTGCCAATGTAGCCAAACTAAAAAAGCTCAAGACTATTGCGATATATCAAATTAAAGATTTTTTTATGCTCTATGCAAATGTGAAAGCCGTTTCTCTGAATTGTATTTACTAAGGATTTAAAAATTTTTTTGAAAAATTTTATTTTTCGGGTTCATGTGTGTGAAAAATTGCTGAAGGATTTTGGCCAATGTAGCCAAAATAAAAAAGTTCAAAGCTATTGCGATATATCCAATTAAAGCTTTTTTTATGCTCTATCCAAATATGAAAGCCGTTTCTTTGAATTGTATTTACTAAGGATTTTAAAAAATTTTTGAAAAATATTACTTTTTCAAGTTCATGTGTGTGGAAAATTGCTAAAGGATTTTTGCCAATGTAGCCAAACTAGAAAAGTTCAAGACTATTGCGATATATCAAATTAAAGCCTTTTTATGCTCTATCCAAATACGGAAACCGTTTTTCTAAATTGTATTTACTAAGGCTTTTAAAAAATTTTTGAAAAATATGTATTTTTCGGGTTCATGTGAGTGAAAAATTGCTGAAGGATTTTTGCCAATTTTGCCAAACTAAAAAAGTTCAATACTATTGCGGTATATCCAATCAAAGCTTTTTTTATGCTCTTTCTAATTATGAAAGCCGTTTCTCTGAATTGTATTCACTAAGGATTTTAAAAATTTTTTGAAAAATGTTCCTTTTTCGGGTTCATGTGAGTGAAAAATTGCTGAAGTCTTTTGGCCAATGAAGCCAAACTAAAAAAGTTCAAGACTATTGCGATATGTCAAATTAAAGATCTTTTTATGCTTTATCCAAATACGGAAGCCGTTTTTCTGAATTGTATTTACTAAGGATTTTAAAAAATTTTTGAAAAATATGTATTTTTCGGGTTCATGTGAGTGAAAAATTGCTGAAGGATTCTTGCCAATGTAGCCAAACTAAAAAAGTTCAGTACTGTTGCGATATGTCAAACTAAAGATCTTTTCATGCATTATCCAAATACGGAACTGAATTGTTTTTTCTAAGGATTTTAAAAAATGTTTGAAAAATATTTATTTTTCGGGTTCATGTGTGTGAAAAATTGCTGAAGGATTTTGGCCAATGTAGCCAAACTAAAAAAGTTCAAGACCATTGCGATATATTTACTTAAAGCTTTTTTTATGCTCTATCCAAATACGGAAGCCGTTTTTCTGAATTGTATTTACTAAGGATTTTAAAAAAATTTTGAAAAATATTACTTTTTCGAGTTCATGTATGTGAAAAATTGCTGAAGGATTTTGGCCAATGTAGCCAAACTAAAAAAGTTCAAGACTATTGCGATATATCAAATTAAAGCTTTTTTTATGCTCTATCCAAATACGGAAACCGTTTTTCTAAATTGTATTTACTAATGCTTTTAAAAATTTTTTGAAAAATATGTATTTTTCGGGTTTATATGAGTGAAAAATTGCTGAAGGATTTTTGCCAATGTAGCCAAACTAAAAAAGTTCAATACTATTGCGGTACATCCAATCAAAGCTTTTTTTATCTTTTTTCCAATTATGAAAGCCGTTTCTCTGAATTGTATTCACTAAGGATTTTAAAAATTTTTTGAAAAATGTTCCTTTTTCGGGCTCATGTGAGTGAAAAATTGCTGAAGGATTTTGGCCAATGTAGCCAACTAAAAGAGTTCACGACTATTGCGATATGTCAAATTAAAGATCTTTTCATGCCTTATCCAAATACGGAAGCCGTTTTTTTTAATTGTATTTACTAAGGATTTTAAAAAATTTTTGAAAAATATTTATTTTCGGGTTCATGTGTGTGAAAAATTGCTGAAGGATTTTGGCCAATGTAGCCAAACTAAAAAAGGTCAAAACTATTGCGATATATCCAATTAAAGCTTTTTTTATGCTCTATGTAAATATGAAAGCCGTTTCTCTGAATTGTATTTACTAAGGATTTTAAAATTTTTTTGAAAAATATTACTTTTTCGAGTTTATGTGTGTGGAAAATTGCTGAAGGATTTTTGCCAATGTAGCCAAACTAAAAAAGTTCAAGACTATTGCGATATGTCAAATTAAATATCTTTTTATGCTTTATCCAAATACGGAAGCCGTTTTTCTGAATTGTATTTACTAAGGATTTTAAAAAATTTTTGAAAAATATTTATTTTTCGAGTTCATGTGTGTGAAAAATTGCTGAAGGATTTTGGCTAATGTAGCCAAACTAAAAAAGTTCAAAACTATTGCGATATATCCAATTAAAGCTTTTTTATGCTCTATCCAAATATGAAAGCCGTTTCTCTGAATTGTATTTACTAAGGATTTTAAAAAATTTTTTTAAAATATTACTTTTTCGAGTTCATGTGTGTGGAAAATTGCTAAAGGGTTTTTGCCAATGTAGCCAAACTAAAAAAGTTCAAAACTATTGCGATATATCCAATTAAAGCTTTTTTATGCTCTATCTAAATACAAAAGCCGTTTCTCTGAATTGTATTTACTAAGGATTTTAAAATTTTTTTGAAAAATATTTATTTTTCGGGTTCATGTGTGTGAAAAATTTCTGAAGGATTTTGGCCAATGTAGCCAAACTAAAAAGTTCAAAACTATTGCGATATATCCAATTAAAGCTTTTTTTAGGCTCTATGCAAATATGAAAGCCGTTTCTCTGAACTGTATTTACTAAGGATTTTAAAATTTTTTTGAAAAATATTACTTTTTCGAGTTTATGTGTGTGGAAAATTGCTAAAGGATTTTTGCCAATGTAGCCAAACTAAACAAGTTCAAGACTATTGCGATATATCAAATTAAAACTTTTTTATGCTCTATGCAAATATGAAAGCCGTTTCTCTGAATTGTATTTACTAAGGCTTTTAAAAAATTTTTGAAAAATATGTATTTTTCGGGTTCATGTGAGTGAAAAATTGCTGAAGGATTTTGGCCAATGTAGCCAAATTAAAAAAGTTCAAGACTATTGCGATATATCAAATTAAAGCTTTTTTATGCTCTATCCAAACACGGAAGCCGTTTTTCTAAATTATATTTACTAAGGTTTTTAAAAAATTTTTTAAAATATTTATTTTTCGGGTTCATGTGTGTGAAAAATTGCTGAAGGATTTTGGCCAATGTAGCCAAACTAAAAAAGTTCAAAACTATTGCGATATATCAAATTAATGCTTTTTTTATGCTCTATGCAAATATGAAAACCGTTTCTCTGAATTGTATTTACTAATATTTATTTTTCGGGTTCATGTGTGTGAAAAATTGCTGAAGGATTTTGGCCAATGGAAAATATTTATTTTCGGGTTCATGTGTGTGAAAAATTGCTGAAGGATTTTGGCCAATGTAGCCAAACTAAAAAAGGTCAAAACTATTGCGATATATCCAATTAAAGCTTTTTTTATGCTCTATGTAAATATGAAAGCCGTTTCTCTGAATTGTATTTACTAAGGATTTTAAAATTTTTTTGAAAAATATTACTTTTTCGAGTTTATGTGTGTGGAAAATTGCTGAAGGATTTTTGCCAATGTAGCCAAACTAAAAAAGTTCAAGACTATTGCGATATGTCAAATTAAATATCTTTTTATGCTTTATCCAAATACGGAAGCCGTTTTTCTGAATTGTATTTACTAAGGATTTTAAAAAATTTTTTAAAAATATTTATTTTTCGAGTTCATGTGTGTGAAAAATTGCTGAAGGATTTTGGCTAATGTAGCCAAACTAATGTGATAAACCTTTACTAACGTCTTACGGATGTGGCACGATGATGGTAGGCTGTAGCTCGCCGGATGTGGGGGAGTTCTTTTATCCGTTAGGTTTTCACATTTAAAATTCGTGCCGTTAACAAAAAAACGCAATACTCACAAAGGGTAACACTAAAAAAACCTTAATGGGTGGCAACTCTATATAAAAGCGGACAGACAAACGACAAAACAAAATTCCGTACAATTTTGATATGGTTTCGGATTTTTGACAGGCTTGGTTCATAGAACAAGGTGTTACTGTTCTATACAGGTGGCCCTCCCCTTATGACATTTTTCAGTCATCCGTGACATCACCAGTACCTGTTAAATAAATATAAAAGTAATGTCCCTAATAAAAACTTACCAACCTTTTTGACTAGCTACCTTTTAACCAAGACAAAAAACTTAACACATCATTATGTTCATTTCTTCAAAGTTAACATATTTTTATTTAAAACTATATAAGAAAAAGGTTAACAGGTTTAGAAAAATTTTAACAAATTCATTAATACGGTTTATATAAATTGATTAATAATAAAAAAATATTTAACAACATAAGTCCAAAAAAAATATTTAAATAATATTTTTATTTTGGGTTAACTAAAAATTAATAAATTTTTAGTACATATTTAAATGAAAAAAAAATTATATTTGTTTTAGAAAAATATTTAAAAAAAATATTTTTTTTAGAAAATCAGAAAAAATATTTAGAACATAATTTAGGAAAACTTTTAGAAGTCAAATTAGGAAAATTTTTTTTTTAGAAAATTATTTAGGAAAATTATATACGGAAATAATTTTTTTTTATATATCTTTCATTATTTTATTTAGCGTTATTTATTACAATTTGATTGACTTTTGCAATCATCTAAAAATTTAAAACTATAGTTTTAATTTTCAGATGATTGAAAGAGTGAATTGATTGTTAGTCTTTATTATATATTTATTTTATTTATTGTTTCATATGATTATCAAAATTTTAAGTTATTTTATTTAAGAAATTGATTATAAGATATTTTTTTTTGTTGATTATATTTTAGGTATTTATTTTTTTATATTTCTCATTATGAAATTTTAGTGTTAGGGTTATTTTTCGGTTACTTTTTCAATCAGCTGAAAATTAAACTAGATTTAACTTTCAGATGATTAAGAGAGTAATTCAATTATTGATTTATCATTCATTTAGTTATTAGGTATATTATTAAAATTAATTAATTATTTATTTATTCATTTTTTTTTATTGTAGATTTAGGTATTTTAAGAATTTGTTATCTAGTTTTAGGCGTATTTAATATTTTCTTTTTTAATAAGGTAAATAAATTAAATTATTTTTAAATTTATTCATTTTCAAAAATTAATAAACTTTAATTAATTTTGTAACACAAAAAAAAAATTTAATGTAATTTTCAAAATTTTGCTTAATTTTAAAAATTTAATAGAAATACCAGTCTTTTTTGAAAATGAGTAAATTTGTATAGTTTTTAATAGCATGCATTATTAGTATAGAGAATAGTTGTAGGATAGTGTTAATTAATATAAGTTACATAAAAATAGGGTTAGGTTTTTTTTTTTACGTTGTAGGTCGACTGAAGGTCGCCACAATATTTCAAAATTCACGTTTTTTCTTTGTCACAAATTATTTCTATTGGCTTTTTCTATAATTTCATTTACATACTTTTTGGTCTCCTACCACCTTAGAGGGTTAATGAAATACGGGTTTTACTGATTACTATCGGTGTCTGGGATATTTTCGACAAGTCAGCTATAAAATTGAAAACTGGTGCCATAAACTCGAAACTGTTATAAACTTCGGTGGTTGTTGTCCTAGCTGTACGTTTTTGGCGTTTTGGCGTTTTGACGTTATACAGTGGTGGCTAGTGACTATGATGTCTTATTACCCCGTTCTGCGTCGATAAATTGTCCCAATAGCCGGTTGTGTTCAATGGTGGCTTCTTTTGTTTTGTGGTAGATTTATTTGTCTATGACAGACAGACCTAACATATGTTAAGAAAAATTAAACAAAACAATTTTGTTTATTGTAAAATTTGGTTTTATGCAAATTAACATAATTTGAACTTATGTTATATTTCATAAAAAAAATATACATATCTTACCCTTTTGGTATGTAAAAACAAATTTTATTAAATCAAAAAAAAATATTTAATATATTTTTAAATTTCCGGACGGTGACAACCGATTATTTAAATAATTTTATTATTTTTCTTAAACTTTTCATTAAAAAAAAATAAAAATATAGAATTTGTATTAACAAAAAATGTTTTTAAAACTCATGCACGTTTGATTTTTAAACTTTGAACAATTATAATATTCTGCACATGCGTTAATCTTTTTTTACGTATATGTCTGTGCGACTGCTCTCTATATTCTGATCACACACTTCTTTGATATGCACAATGTCACCCAATTATGTACATTGGTAATTTTGTATATAAAATAACTATGTATGAAATGACCGCTTTGACCGCCACCTTTACCTCAAAGTCATCTTTACCATTCCTTAAACTTCCAGTATTTCCCGTTTCGTCAATCTGGTAGCGCTTGTTATAGCAGGTTGACAAAGTGGCAATATTAAGAAATGTCAAACCATTTCTTGTGAATTACATAACTTACTAAGAAGAAGACACGAATGAAAAATAATTTGGTCACACAATTCAAATTGTCTTTTTCTTTTGTTAAAGTGGCAAAAAATATTTAAATAAATAAAAATAAAGTGCTCTAAAAGTGACCGTCACAAAGCCTGCTTTTTTCGCGTAGCCTGTGAAGCGCAAAGAGTTGGGAAACCACGGGAATGGAAATGCAAACACAAAAATGTAAGTGAATGTTGACGACCTTGAGATTTATTGGTCTACAACAAAAGAAAAAACAGTAACCTACTAAATTTGTAAACAATCTTTTTTTACAGATGCGTTCACCAAATTCAATGGATACAAAACAACAAACATGAATCAACAAAAATACATTGGCATCTGTATTTATGATGGTCATCAAAAATAAGTAAAGAACACCAAATTCTTAATATTACAGGTTTGTTTACGTTTTTCCCTCAGTGTTGGTGCTTGGGATTACACTTATGACTACCGAATGCTATTGTGCGTGCATCCATGAAAACAACTATAATGCCATACACACTTGTGCATATGAAGATTTCATCAACCACTTTTATAAAAAAAGGGTTGTTTTATACCTCAATGGCATAATGACGCATTATGGCAGAATTTTCTAACCTACACAACTGTGCAGCTGCGTACAATAAAAAAGATAAGTGCAAAGTGCATAATGAGATTTTCGTTGTTTATTTTTTTACTAATAATGTTTTTTTTTTCTTTGCAGGTAAATACGTTTGGCAATGTTTATTAACGATTTTGGTTTTCTTTTTTTCTTACAGGTCATAAAGTGTATAGGTGAAATGGTAACATTTAAAAAAAGGATTTGTTGCTCATTGTATGGTGTGGATGAATTCTAATGGAACTGCGATCATACAAGTAGCAATGCCACAACCTACAACAAAGAAATTATACATCACCACGAAGATATTGATTTTTTTCAACAATACATAAGAATGTTGTTGGTGGTGTATTTATTTGTGACACATCGTTTTGCTTTGCATGAGTTCCGTACCATAAAAAAAACATTAAGGAAAGTAATATTGCTGGTACCTACGTACACATAAAAAAAAGAAAGAGTTTATCAACGTTATTGCAACTAATAACCAAAAAAATGTTTCTTAATGTTGCCATAAAATTGGAAAAAATCTTGGTACACCAAAAAAATTATCAAGGAAAATTGAATGAGAACTGCAAATGAAATACAAACGATCGTTCGTTTTAACAGCAATTTTTTTATCATCATTTGGAATGCAATAGAAATATCACGCATGTGTATGATGGCACATCATTTTATTGAACGTCGAACCCACGTTAATATTTGAAATATTGGAGTACTGAATAAGCATATTCTGTGGCCAATTTTTGTAGTGAAAACTGAGTCAGATAATTGAACAACGATTTGGCTTCCCGAGTAAAAAAAAATTGTATGGTAAAACATGTTATCTTATAAAATTATATGTAATTTATTGGATCTGATTTTGCTAAATTTCATCCGAAAATTGGCCGCGCCAAAGTTGTCTCATAACATCTTATAATATATGAAGTTACAGTTTAATATTTGATTGTATGTGATTTCATCCGGAAATTGGCCGCGCCAAAGTTATCCCAAATTATCTATTATCATGATTTTGTATGAAATATGATATGATATGATGTAATTTCATCCGGAAATTGGCCGCGCCAAAGTTATCTTAAAATATCCAATATCATGATTTTATATTAAATTGGATATTATATAATGTAATTTCATCCGAAATTTGGCCGCGCCAAAGTTATATTATAATATCTGATATCTTGATTTTATAAAAAAATTATTGGATACATTTTTATCCAAAAAATGTTTCTGTTTTTGTATTTATTTTTAGATATAATAATGTCAAACTGAAAATAAATAAAAAAAAAAAAACTTCGAACGGACGGGGATTAGAACCACAAGTCTTCCGTTTTGTAATCGCAATCTCTACCCTCTAGACCAGCGGACGTTGTTAGCAAATAACAACTTTAAAAGACTAAGTTTTAAATAAATTGATCGTATCTAATTATATCAAATTGATCTAACATATAGTAATATATGATTACATCCAATTAAATATGTTATTCACTTGTACACAATTTTCAAAAAGACTTAGAAAATTTTTGATAAAATTTGCAAAAAAAAAAAATGGAATGACGTACAGCGCTATTAGGGGCTTCCATGGTAAGCTTAAACAATAATTTTAATGAAGCGGTATTCCTTATTTCCAAGTCATAGGCTTCCAAAGTGAAATAAGACTTTGGCTTAAAAGTTTGAAATTTTTCATGGAATCAGGAAATCAGAATTAGATTTGAGATCGGGTTCCAAAAATCATTGATAATTTGATAATTTAAACCAAATATAGCTATTATTAACTGTATAAATGCAATATAAATTTTTAAAAATGATTGCAAAAATTCAAAAAGTAAAATTTTTTAAGTTCTAAAACAACAAATGCTATAAAAAACTGTTTTCTATTTAAAAAAAAATAAAAAAATATATTTTTTTCTGGAATCGAACTCGGGTTCCCAAAAATGATAGATAATTTTATAATAAATTAAATATAGTTATATATAACTATATAACAGCAATATAATTTTTTAAAAATGATTGCAAAAATTCAAAAAATGAAAAATTCTTAGTTCTAAAAAAAATAAATGCAATAAAAAAGTGTTTTCTATTTAAAAAAAATAAAAAAAAAATATATTTTTTTTCTGGAATCGAACTTGGGTTCCCAAAAAATATAGATAATTTTATAATAAATCAAATATAGTTATATATAACTGTATAAAAGAAAAATAATTTTTTAAAAATGATTGCAAAAATTCCAAAAATGAAAATTTTTAAGTTCTAAAAAAATTAAACGCAATAAAAAAGTGTTTTCTATTTAAAAAAAATAGAAAAAAACTTTTTTTTTTCTCGACTGGGCCGGGAATCGAACTCGGGTTCCCAAAAATCATATGTAATCTTATATGATACAATTTAAAGTTTTGTATAACCATATATGTTGACACACAAAAATAAATTTTGAAATACTGCCATATATAATTATATATGGCTAGTTGTTTGGTCAAAAAAATATTTTTTTTATACATGATTATATCAAAATTAATATTCCAGTACATATGCGACCATTTATAAATATATATTGAGTTTAGACGAAATTTGCGTATATATAGTACCATACAAACATAGATATGTTATCGTTTAAGACACATATAATTATATCTATTATTTTTGTTGGAAATGTTTTTAGTATGGAACCATATATAGTTTTAAATGGCATTATATTAGTCATATATAATTATACATAAATTGATACTGGATTTTTTGTTTAGTAAATTCCTATACATAATTAGATATAAAGTCATGCATAATAATGTATGAAATCGGATTAAGTTTTATGTGGAACGTATGATTACATCTACCATTTATATTAATATATTACGAACAATATAATTAGATATAATTTTATATGACATCATTTAAAAAAATTTGAAAATTTCAAAGTGAGATATAATTTTATACTTTGACTCATATAGTTGTATATGGTTTTATGAAAACATATAAAATAATATACATTTATATAAATTCCTTTTTACTCGGGTTATTAAAAAAAAATACATATCACTATCACTGGTTTATGAAAATATTTGAGATGTTCAGATGGTTTTCTATTTGCAATGTACATCTTTAACTAAAGCTAAGTATTAATTTATTATCATTTGACTGTGATTTAATGCTTGTTATTATTATTTTTTTCTTTGCCTTTTCAGAATAGTATTTGCTTAGATCCATATTTGCAACACTTAATTGTACTACCGAAAATAGATGGATATATAAAAAAAAATGTGTAGCTGTTCACGCAAAAAATTTTTTGTAAAAAAAAAATATTTTATGAAGATGTTTATGGCATGGTTATTGACGACCAGGGAACCAAGCCGATCGGCTCAAAATCGGCGGCGCGCCGCCGCCGACCTATTTTTGACATCTTACGCCGCCGCCGATTTTGTCGGCTCTCATCGGCTTAAACCAAGCCGCCGAATCAATCGACTCCGTCAAATAAATCGGCGCGGTGACATTTTTTTTTTTACATTTTAAGGTGCATATTCTGTTTGTGTTCACATGAAAAAAACTGTCAACCTCCATATAAAAAAAATATTTTTGCAACGCGGCTATTTCACCTTAGGTGTGAATAGGGTATAAGTCCTTGTTGTGAGAACGTAGCCTTGCTCTAAAAAAGGTCTTTAAGAAAATACTTTTAGCAATTTCTTTATGCTATTGCAGTATATTGAAAGATCGTCATTAGCTCAATATTCCATTACCATATAGTGTCATTTTATGGTAATAGAATAATGAATTAACGATACGATTTGACGACTATCAAGTTACATAATTACCACACAGGATATTAACCCCATAATCATTATGTGCCAATTTTAAGTCATGTCACCAAAATTTTAAAATTAATCAAAATTTCAGCAGGAAGTGGTTTTGCGCAATTGTTATCATACATTTTTAATGAAAACATAATTCCGTCACGATTTTTCGCCAAAGTTCACAATTCACAGATGTGTTTCGAAAAAGAAAATTCTATTTGTAATTTAATTCGAAAATTCTTTTTGTAATTCGAAGATTCCATTTGTATTTCGAAGATTCGACTTGTAATTCGAAAATTCGATTTGTAATTTGAAAATTCCATTTGTCATTCGAAAATTCCAATTGTAATTCGGAAAATATCAATTGTAATTCGAAATAGATCAACTGTAATTCGAACAAGTGAGAGTGTTAAATTCGGCTGTGCCGAAAAAAAAACATGTTGGTAAAAAAAATCCGCAATTTTTGTTCTTTTTTTGTCAAAAAATATTCGTACTTGTTTAAATATCATTTGGTGTGCAATAGGGTGGCTCGTTTTTGGGCTTTTCTCTCTGATCAAATTCTAATACCCGCCAAAAGTGTTAGTCCCCTAAGGGTAACTCACATGCAAAATATCACTCCGATTGGAGTTTATCTTCTGTCTCCACTTTGAGCCTCAAACTTGGGGTTTTCACAAAAAGGACTTTTTTAAAAAAAAAATGTTGTTTTTTTATTAAAATAATTAAAAAATTATTTTTATATAATATTTGATCGTAAATACTTAAATATGAAATTAAAAGATTTTACGGTATCATTAACCCGTTCAAACTTGATACCAAAAAAATGGCATGATTTTGGGGGCGTTCTCAAAACACCTTTTTTCAAAATTTGAAAACTTTATTAAAAAAAAATTTAAAATATACCATTTTTTCTTTCTAAATTCATTAAGAACAGCTTGGAGAAGAAAAATGTGAAATATGGCGGATATCCGTCGAGCCACTTTTCGGGAATCGCTGGGGGAAGTTAGCGGATTTCAAGGAAATGTTGGTTTTATCAATAATTTGGGTTAATATAAAATCGTATAAATTTCATTTTTGTGCAAATTAACGGTTTTTTGGTGTCGTGTCATTCTATTAGATAACTTTAAGTCTGTCATGAAATCTTATAGATCTAGAACGTCTTAAACTCACATTGGCTGGGGGTCAAAAATGACCCCCGCGGAAAATTTTAAGTTTAGAGCTTAAATTTTGTGCTATAAACAAGTATAAAACGGCTTTTATGTTTTTTACCCCAACTATTATTTCATATTAATATATTATCTTTCAAAAAATCGTTAACCCTTCTTGGTAGGGGGTCAAAAATGACCCATTTAATAAAAAGTATATATTTTTTCATATAAAATTAATTTGTGGCAATCTTTTAGATAACTTTGAATCAGCCCTTAAATCTCTCATATTTAAGATATCTTTAACCCACATTGGCCATGGGTCAAAAATTACCCCGGAAAAAACTTTTAGGCACAGTGCTTAAATTTTTTGATATCAACAAAATATATATTTTTTATTGAATGGGTCATTTTTGACCCCCTACCAATAAGGGTTAACGATTTTTTTAAAGATAATATAATAATACGAAATAATAGTTGGGGAAAAAAACACAAAAGCCGTTTTATACTTGTTTATAGCACAAAATTTAAGCTCTAATACTTCAAATTTTATTCGGGGGTCATTTTTGACCCCCAGCCAATGTGGGTTAAAGACGTCCTAGATCGGTAAGATTTCATGACAGACTTGAAGTTATATAATAGAATGCCACGACACCAAAAAAAACGTTAATTTGCACAAAAATGAAATTTATACGATTTTATTAATCCAAATTATTGATAAAACCAACATTTCCTTGAAATCCGCTAACTTCCCCCCGCGATTCCCGAAAAGTGGCTCGACGGATATCCGCCATACTTCACATTTTTCTTCTCCAAGGTGTTCTTAATGAATTCAGAAAGAAAAAATGGTATATTTAAAATTTTTTTTTTATAAAATTTTCAAATTTTGAAAAAAGGTGTTTTGAGAACGCCCCCAAAATCATGCCATTTTTTTGGTATTTAGTTTGAGCGGGTTAATGATACCGTAAAATCTTTAAGTTTTATATTTAAGTATTTACGATCAAATATTATACAAAAATATTTTTTTAATTATTTTAATAAAAAAACAAAATTTTTTTTTTTTTTTAAAAAAGTCCTTTTTTGCGAAAACCGCAATTTTGAGGCTCAAAGTGGAGACAGAAGATAAACTCCGATCGGAGTGATATTTTGCATGTGAGTTACCCTTAGGGGACCGACACTTTTGGCGGGTATTAGAATTTGATCAGAGAGAAAAGCCCAAAAACGAGCCACCCTAGTGTGCAATTAAGTTCACATATGTCACCCAGCAGCCGAATTAAAGCATTTTGTATTTTTAGGTTATATTGAAAGTACTAAAATTTTTGAAGTGTCCTTACATTTTCTTTCATAACCAGGGAAACCAAAAATATGCTCTAAAAAACAAGTCTTATGCGCTTAAAAAATGCCCTTAGAAACGGAAAATATGCTCTAAAAACAATAAAAATATGCTCTTAAAAAAAATTAAGTCCCTTTTTTTGCGTCCCCAAAAAATTCCGTTATGTTTTGCAAAACTATTTGCCTAAATATTTTCTACAAAGTTGCTGAATATACCCTACACTCAGATCTAAAGAAAGCAAAGTTTCATATACCGTTATGAAGCAAGAACAGGCCAAAGGGGAATCAATCGTCAGAACCCCGTAATTTTGGAAAAAGTTTGAAATTGGTGTTCAATGTATTTTTTTTTCTAGCAAAGTTACCAGACATTTCAAACTGACAAGAAAACAAAAGCAAAACAAACATATCAATACACTTACAAAATTAAAAAAAAAAAAACAAGTAAGAGTGTTAAATTCGGCTGTGCCGAATCTTTTATACCCTCCAAAATAAAAAAAAATGTCAGGGGCGTTTTTTTTTGGGGGGGGGGGGGGTTGATGGAATCAGTGGGGGACGTTGGGAGCACCTTCCCATCGCGATAAATAAACTAAATGTTTCATTTATTTAACAAAAACACAAAAAAACATGTAAAAAAAGTGTATTTTTTCAGAGGTTGGTTAAGTTCTTCAAGGGGGAACTTTTTTCCCTATAGCCCGATTTTGCCCATTCACGAACTTAACCTGCCTATGAACATGAGACATATTTCTGCCAAACTTCAGGAGTCTAGCTGTTTTATTTTGGACTGCATCGTGTTGTCTACAGACAGACGGACGGACAGACGGACATTCATAGAATGTCTTAGAATCGATCATGGATCAATAATATATATACTTTATGGTCCCCGACCGATATTTCGATGCGTTACAAACGGAATGACAAAGTCAGTATACCCCCATACTGTGGTTGGAGGATATAAAATCAAAAACATCCCACAAAAATGTTAAAATTTAAAAAATAAGTGTTGTAATAAAAACAAGTGGGAGTGTTAAATTCGGCTGTGCCGAATCTTTTATACCCTCCAACACAAAAAAAAAAATGCAGGGGCGTCTTTTGTTTTCTTGGAGGGGGCTGGGTCGGTGAAGACGGGGGAGACACCTTTCCCCTCGCAATAAATGTTACTAACTCATTTATTATACTTTTCGCACCATAGTTTTAAAATTTTGTCATTATTTTAATTTTTTTTTATCCACGCCTACAAAAGGGGGGCGGACCAAAAAAATAAATTTTCTAGTCCCCGGGATCCAACTGCAGGAATTTGAACTTCTTCTGACACAAAAATGTTTCATTTGCTTAACAAAAGAACAAAAAGACCTGTAAAAAATTGCGTTTTTTTTCGTGGTTGTTTTAGTTCTTAAGGGGGAACTTTCCCCCCCCCCCCCCCGATCCGATTTTGCCCATTTTCATTTTTCAAAAAGAGAAATTCTCATATTCGTACACAATTTTCCATAAAAAAACATATTTCCCCATAGAAGAACTCAGATTCTGAAAAGTCTGTCCTGTAGATTCTTGTCAGATTCTGAAACGTTTTTTCTAAGGAAAAACTCCCAGTTTCTGAGGGATTTTTTCTATAGAAAAGAGATTTTTCCTAAAATTTGATATGCTTTTTAAATAAAAAAATTCTTACATTCAGAGGCAAAAACATTTTTTTCTTAAGATAAAGTCAGGAATTCTGAGATATTTTTTTATAAAAAATATTAGAGATAATATTTTTTCCTTAAATGATAAGGATAGTAATTCGGTTTAAAAATTCCCACGACTCGATTGTCATTTAAGTTTCTCATACGAAATTTCTTTAATTCTGAAACATTTTATAGAGGCTATGTGAGCTGTAAATCATCAGCACACATATACCTCTCCCAAGGATTTTTTTTAAATCTTGGCCATTTTCTTTCTATGTTTGTTCCATTCCCTTCCGCTTTCCTTTCCATTCTCCTTTCTTTTTTCCTTTTCTTTCTTTCTTTCTTTTCTTTTTTTTTTTTTTGAGATCATTTTGGGGGGGGGGAGAAATCCCATTCTCCCCCCCCCTGGATCCGCGCCTGCCCTTTATCACTAAGTGGAGGGTATAAAAACGAGATATTCATAAAGGCGTGATTAGACGAGAGAGAATTCCCCTAGATTTAAAGTAAAAAACAACTCTGTGGTAACTTTTAAAATTGTAATGTCAAATAAAATTTTATTATATAATTTTTATTTACTTTAATTCGGTTTCCAATCTACAAATTATTGACTAAATGTGCGAAAACAAATAATAATATTATGAAAATGGTAAGCAAAAACAAGTATTAAAGAAATGAGATTTGACACAAAGTCAAAAGTATATTACCACAGAGTTGTGTTTTACTATAAATCTAGGGGTTTTCTCTCCCGTCTAAACGCGTCTTGAGAGATGTTTTTTCACAAGGTTTAATTTAAAATATTGCAACAGATTTATGACCGGTACAAAATTTAATGAGAATTGTAATCAAATTACAAGCGAAAACATAATTTTCTTTATTTTAATTCTTTTCTTTATTTTAATTCTGATGCACATTAAAACTGGCAAAAAAATGCAAATTTTGATTGTATCATTACAAAAACCAAACACAAACTCGCAAAAATACATCCCTACAACGAAAAAAAATGAAAAGGGAAATGAGCCGATGAATGAGCCGCCGCCGACCGAAAAGTACAAAAGCCGCCGCCGGCAAGCAAAATTGGTCGCGCCGCCGCCGCCGAAAATTTCGTGTCGGCTTGGTTGCCTGTTGACGACTGCCACATAAACTCACAAAATGTGTGTAACCTTTTTTCTAAATGGTTTTATACCTGGAGATATTCATGAATATATAATGATGACTTTTTATGAATATATACACACTTACAGAAAAACAAAGCGGAACTGTATTTCCCAATTTGTTTTTGAACTGCAGTGGAAAATATATTTTATACCAGTTATATAAGGCATTTAACAAAAAGTGATTTGCATCGTTTAAGAACGAAAATGGATATTTTACCTTCTAAAAAGGCTGATATAAATGCACATGGATGGTATACAAAAAAAAATTATGTCGTAAACTTATTATGTTGGTACCTGTATGTACTATAGTTTCAAGTACTGAAGATGGAATGTACCTATTGGAAAATATGGTTATTTTGAGTAAAAAAAAAAAAAAATCAACATTTATAAATTTTAGCAGAATAACTTCGCTACCTGTATATGACACGTGATGATTTCACTGTAAATTTCACAGCACGATCAAAGGAAAAAACGCAAATCTGTTCAAATTATTTTGAATCAATTTTTATAACGATCTTAAATGACATTTCAACAAAGGAAGAAGATAAGTTTTATGACTTTGCATATTTATTTTTTTGTTGAAGCTAACTTTTTTTGTTTTTGTATTTTACTCTCGTTTCAGGTGCTTTTTGTTAACCCTTTACTAAAGCCTTTGTTTTTTTTTTCAGGTAGTGCTGTAATGAAAATCTGTTTGTCAACTTTACAATATCTACAATGCAGCGGTTACAAAAACGTAAATTGTTTTTCATCATAAATTCGGTAAACAAAAAAAATATTTGGGTAAATAGTTTTAAGATATTTTGTCTGTTAGTGGTAGATTTGTTTGTTTTTGATATCAGAACTGAAAATATCCTTTGTTAAAAAAAAATTAGATCATTGCTTTAAGTGTTGGGTGTGAACGACTCCAATTAGCTGTCCTTTTAAATTTTCCACTTCGTATTGACTATTTCCCACTGCTTTTCGTATTCGGCATTTTAACCATGGTTTACATAGTTTGGCTTTTATGCCTTTTGCAAAATTGCTTTGCACAAAATTTTTTCTGTAAACCTCCTGTCCTGGTTTAAATGTGGTTGTTCTGCTTCGTTTATTATACGATTTGACATTTCTCTCGTAGGCATCATGTAGCTTTTCCTTGATTTTTTTGTGTATTAGCTGCATTTGTCCTGCTTTAGGTTAGGTTAGGTTAGGTTGTAAGTGGCTGCTGACGTTTTACGTCAACACACGTAGACTCTGAGGTCCATTGTGATACCACGGGATCGTAATAGGTTTCCCTACTAGTCCCTGTCGTTAAACCAGTTTGAGCTTCTTATGAAACTCCTTAGATGTTGAATTTTGACATCCGACAAATCTGAAAGATCGTACAGCTCCCTAGATCCCAGTGAAGCAAGTCGCTGACCAGAAAGTGCCGGGCAATGGCAAATAAAGTGTTCGATAGTTTCCAACTCCTCTTCATCCATGCAACTTCGGCAAAAGTCATTCGACGGCACATTTAACCGCTCTGCGTGCTTCCCTATAAGACAGTGTCCGGTAATTATAGAAACCACCGTTGAAATCTCTCCTCTTGGAAGCGATATCAGCTCACTTGTGCGCCCCTGATTAAGATAAGGCCAAATCAGTCGTGTTGTCTCACACGTCCATCCATTTGCCCATCTTTGATTAGTCTCCGTCGCAGAACAAAGCCGTAGGTTTTGCTTGCAAGTTTCTAGAGGCATACCAACACATTCCAATTCTGTTGGAACCTGTAAGGTAGTTCCTAGTCTTGCAAGCTCATCGGCTTTGCAATTCCCTGGAATGTCTCTGTGCCCTGGGACCCATATGAGTCGTATGTTAAACTGCTTGGCCATCTCATTTAAAGACGTGCGGCAGTTAAGGGCAGATCTTGCTTTCAGAAACATTGAATCCAGGGACTTGACCGCGGCTTGACTGTCAGTATAGATGTTGACTGCGGTTGTAGACAAGACATTGCAGCTCAACCAGTCAGCCACTTCTTTTATTGCCAGCATCTCTGCCTGGTAAACACTGCAATGATCTGGCAATCTACGAGCCAGGCTCAACCCAAGCTCCTCCGAATAGACTCCAAAGCCCACTTGTTCGTGCAGCCTCGATCCATCTGTGTAAAAATTTATGGTAGCTCCACTACCCGGAGTATCCCCCATCCAAGACTCCCTGGATGGTATCATAGTGGTAAAGTGGCGCTCAAAGAGGCTCAAAGAGGGAGCACAGTCCACATTTTGTGGTATTGTTATCTTTTTCAAGATCGCGCTATGGCCACAATCACTGCTCCTCCATTGCAGCGTGTTATTAAGTCGAATTGCCGACGCAGCCGCATACTGCCTACCCAATATGTCCAAGGGTATCAGGTGAAGGAGGATTTCTAATGCAGCCGTAGGTGTAGTACGAAGAGCACCAGTGATGCACATTGACGCCATTCTCTGTAACTTCGTGATAAAGACAAAGTTCGCTTTTGTTTCCAAAGCAGGCCACCAGACAATGATTCCATACAGCAAAATTGGACGCACCACTGCTGTATAGATCCAATGAACGACTTGAGGGCTAAAACCCCATCGTTTTCCAATGGCCCTTTTACAGGAATACAAAGCAATCGTTGCTTTTCTCACCCGTTCCTCAATATTACGCCTGAAATTCAGCTTCCTATCTAGAAATACTCCAAGATACTTGGCTCCATCTGAGAAGGTGATTTCAGTACCGTCCAGAGAAATAGGATCAAAAGCAGGAATCTTATTTTTCCTTGTAAACAAAACAAGCTCTGTTTTACTAGGATTAACTCCTAGGCCACAGTCTCTTGCCCATTTAGACAGATCTTTCAGAGAACCCTGAAGAATGTCCCGCAATGTTGGCAGATGCTTCCCCTTTACCGCTATCGCGACATCGTCAGCATATGCGATAACATGACAACCACGTGCTTCCAGAGATAGTAGCATTGAATTCAGTGCCAGGTTCCAAAGAAGCGGCGAAAGAACACCTCCTTGTGGTGTGCCCCTATTGACAAATCGAGATATGACGGACGCTCCCAATTCAGACGTTATACGTCTATTGGCAAGTAGGTTTTCCACCATTAAAACGATTTCACGCTTTACTCCCAGACCAGACAATGCCAATATTATCGATTCTGGAATGACATTATTAAAAGCCCCCTCAATATCAAGAAAGGCCACCATAGTGTACTCCTTTACCGAAAGCGATCTCTCGATGGTACCAACGAGCTCATGAAGAGCTGTTTCCGTTGATCGTCCCTTGCTGTATGCATGTTGCTTTGTCGAAAGCAACCTCGGGTCAATCACTCTACGCAAATATGAGTCTATCATTCGTTCCATTGTCTTTAACAAAAAAGAAGACAGACTAATTGGTCTGAAATCCTTCGGAGCTGTGTGGGAACTTTTCCCAGCCTTCGGGATAAATACGACTCTGGTATCCCTCCATTTTAAAGGAATATACGACCAGTTGATACATGCTGTGTATAGATTATACAGCAACGGGGCTATATAGTCCAACACTTGCTGCAACTCAGCCGGGATTATACCATCAGGTCCCGGAGATTTATAGGGCCTGAAGCTTTATATCGCCCAGATTAATGTTGGCATATTTATTATTTCCGAAGCAATTTCAGATGCTTGTGTCTATAAGCGATAAATACTCTTTATTTTTAAATTCTTCCGAATTGAAATCGATAATACCTGGGTTCTCCACTGTGATTTCTTCCATATCCAGCCTAGAGAGCATATCCGGAACGACATTTTTAGTTCCCTTTCAGTGCTCAATGTCGAATTTGAAACCTTGCAGTTTCAAACTCCATCTAGCAAGTCGTCCGTTCAGATCCTGTTGACGCATTAACCACTTTAGGCTGGAATGGTCAGTAATCACAGTGAAGTCCATTAGTTCGATATACTGTCGAAACTTTTCAATGGCTAATACCACTGCCAGACACTCTTTTTCAGTGGTCGAATAATTTTTCTGAGCACTGTTCAGCTTTTTCGAAAAATATTCGATCGGGTGTTCTCCATTATCTTCATCTCTTTGAAATAACACCGCGCCAATGCCGACGTTTGAGGTGTCACATTGCACATAAAAAGGTTTCTCAAAGTTAGGGCTTGTTAATATAGGACTGGACACTAATCGTTTTTTTAGTTCCTCAAAAGATTGTAGGGCTTCAGGCGTAAGGATAAATTTTGGTGATTTTTTTAACGTATCAGTAAGAGGGGCTGTTAACGTAGAGAAATCGTTTATAAATCTGCGGTACCATCCTACAGTACCCAGAAATTTTCTGACGTCTTTAGGACACTTTGGTGGCTTTATGTCCATGATTGCGGCTACTTTACCTTCATCTGGTTTTATTTTACCTCCTCCCACAATATAACCAAGGTACTTTAACTCCTTGTAGCAAAATTTTGATTTTTGCATGTTAATTGTCAATCCTGCTGACGTTAATTTTTCACCTAAGCGTTAATTTTTCACCTAAGCATCTCCATGTGGCTTTCGAAGTTTGCTGAGACAACCAAAAGGTCGTCTAGGTACACGAAAATTCTGTCTTTTAGTTCTGTCGGCACAACCTTGTCCATAAGTCTGCATAGGCGTTGGGCAGCGTTGCACAGTCCAAATGGCATCACTTTAAACTGATACTGGGGCCTACCTGGGACTGTGAACGCTGTCTTGGCTCTGCTGGACTCTTCCAAAGGCACTTGCCAAAACGCATCCTTAAGGTCGATCGCCGAAATGAAATGTGTATCACCTAATCTTGCCAATAATCCATCGATGTTAGGGAGAGGATATGTATCCTTCTTGGTGACCTTATTGAGCTCCCTAGCATCGAGGCACAATCGATTTTTATTTGGCTTAATCACGAGTGTAGTCCGATTGTTCCACTCTGCTCCTGTTTTGACTTCTATGACATCTAGCTGGATCATTCGGTCTAGTTCGTCATACATCAGCTTTTGTACGGCAGGACTCACAGGGTAATGGCGCATTTTCTTGGCTGGAGCGTCTCCAGTGTCTATGAAGTGAGTTTCCAATTTAGTTTTTCCAAGTCCATATTTTGTATAACACCTAAAAGACAATTTTACTTTTTCCAAAATTTTTTCTTCTTCAAATGACAATTGATGCATTTTTGGATTTTCTATTTCTGTTGTTGTTAATTCATTGATTTCCTCATTTTCAAAACAAATCTTCAAACCGCACTTCTGCCAAAAATCAAATCCTAATATCAAATCTTGTTTTAAATTTGGTACTAAGTATAAATTCATATTTACATTTTTACTTCCATATTTAATAATCGCATTTATTTTTCCAATGATCGACTGATTTTTACCATCGGCTGTCTTGATCACCGATTTAAAATCTAAAATTTTGCAGTCCATTTTACTAACATTTTCCAAACAGTTAAAACCTAGGCAGCTTACAGAGGCTCCACTGTCCATTAGACCATTTAATGTTATGCCATTAACGTCTACTGTCATATAGGGTCTAATGTCATTTTCACAATTGATAAAAGCTGACGCGATTTCTTTTCTTTCTGTTTTTCTCGCCTCGTATCTTTTTCTAGTTTTTGTAATGTTACTACTAACAATGGGCCTATAATCTCTAAATATTTCTTCCTTAATCCTATTGTAGTTTTCTAGTCGAACGTCGTAAGGTAGTATTTGTCTTAATTTTGTATTGAAATTGACTTTATTTGAATTTAAATTACCTAAATTCTGATCTTGAATATTTTGTCTACAAAGGATCGTAATAGGAGGTTCTACTGTATTTGAATTTGTGTGGTTTTTATTGTTATCTAAAGTGTGATTTGGTTCTTTGTCATTATTCATATGTAGCGTATGTTTATCTACAGTGGAATGACCTTGGGTTGGATTTGAAAATTGAAAATTTTGTAAAAGTTGTTTTTCTGTTGCATTTAAAGGACTATTGCTATTGAAATCTAACTTGCTATTGTCTGAGTTATGGTGATAATTCTGAGCATTAAAATTTGAGTCGTTATTTTCATGATTTTTATTTTGAACTTCTTTTCTATTCAGGGGTGTAATAAAAGGTTTTACTGTAGTTGAATTTGGCTGGTCATGGTTTTGGTTATTAAGGGGTGTAAAAGAAGGCCTTACTGTAATTGGATTTTGATGGTCATTGTTTTCTATTATGTGGTCAGGTACAGTAAAATCTGTTTGAGGGTTGTTTAAAAAATTTGGATTTTCAAAAATTTGGTTTGTTGTTGTATTTAAAGGGTTATTGTTTTTGAAATTTGGTTTACAATTGTTATGGAAATTCTGAGAGTGTGTATATAAACTATTGTCTTCATTATTAGTTGAATTGTAGGTAGAATTTAAAAATTTTGAAACATGTGGTAATTTTTGATTCTTTGGTGTCAAAGGGTTATCTTCTACCTGTCGATCTGAAAAATCAGTTTGTGTTTGTGTTGCACTATGGGTCAGGCAGCTATTTTTATCAGTTGAAAATTGTTTACATTCTCTACTAATGTTTTTATTACCTAAAGCTATTTTATCTAAATCTTGTTTTATATTTTCTAAATTTCTTTTGCCGTCTTTAACTTCTGTTCTACCTATAACATATTCTAAAAAATTATCTGCTACTGGGCAGTATCTGTTTTTGAACATGACGGCCCAGTCCTTCTCATGTTCAACTTCTTGTTTCCCTGACAATTCGGACAATTAGGGGTAATCACGTCATCGTAACCACATATGTAACAAAATTGGTGATCTTTGACTTTAACACATTCTTTAAAAGTATGTCCAAGTTCCTTACAATTGAAGCACGTTAGTTTGTTTTTATCTTTTTCATACTTTAAGGCTTCTAATTCGTATCTGTCGTCTTCTGAATTGTCTATAGGTTCAAGTTCACTTATTCTTTTAAATGGTTGTGCTGATTTTCGGTTTGGTCTTTTGGCAAGTTCTCTTTCAGCTCTACTACATTCGTCTAACAAATGGTCAAATGTCAAAAATTTTGTTGAATACACAAGGTCCCAAACTCCATCTTTAAGGTTGTCTTTAGCGAGATCTACAAGTTCTTCTTCTTCGAATTTTTTTGACTTAATTTGTTTTGTTATTTTTGTAATATCAGCGATATATGCAGCGCTTGATTCAGAGGGTAATTGTTTACGTTCCATAATCTTTTTTTGAGCTTCAAAGTCATTATGGAACCGTCTAAATTTATGCTCTATACGAAATTTTAGAACTGACCAATCACAATTGGGATTCTGTTGGCGGAAGTCCCAAAACCATTCATAGGCATCTCCAGTCAGTAAGTGGTGGAAACCCTTAATTACGATGTCCCAAGGACAGTCATTATCAACCTGTGCAGTCTCTACACGAAAAGTAAAATCTTGTACGGTTTCTCTCTTATTTGTGCCACTAAATTTAATTCCCCACTTGGCTAATTCTTGTGGTGTTCTTACTCTGGGTATCGCACCTTGTATATTATATCTTTGTTGATATGGTGGTATGTATCCATTGTAATGTTGTTGAGGATATAAATTCTGTTGTTGTTGATAATAGTTTTGTTGCTGATTATAATAATTTTGTTGTTGATTAAGATTTGGTGGTTGGTTATTTTGTCGTTGGTTTACCTGTGGTATTTGGTTATGTTGAGGATTTAAATTTGGCAATCGATTTTGTTGTTGTTGATTAGCGTTTGGTACTTGATTTGTTGTTGATTTAGATATAGTGACTGACTCTGTTGTTGATTTAAACAAGGTGGATCAGTACGATATTCCAAAGGATATAAATTTTCGTTTTGTTGAGAATTTGACTGTTGTTGATTATGGTTAGGTAGTCGATTTTGTTGTGTATTTGAATATAATTGACTTGGTTGTTGTTGGTTTGCATAGGGGTGGTCACTACGATATTCCAATGCATATAAATTTTCGTTTTGTTGTTGAGGATTCGGTTGTTGTTGTTGAATTGGTTGCTGTGCAAGCGGCTGTTGTTGTACAGGTGGCTGTTGTTGTTGTTGAGGGTTTAATGATTGATTGGGTATGTGAGGTGTATCATTGAAATCGGGTAGATGCGAGTCATACTCTTGATAATCGAATGGACGCTCAAGTGTTGAATTTCGATCTGATCTTAATGATTCTCTTACTAGGCGAAGTATCATAGTGCACATTTTTTCTTCCAAACTTCGCATCATAGATGCTTGTGCCGCTCCCACGGAAGCACTAACGTATTCTCTTAACGTCAAACCATCACTGGTAACCGGTAGATCTGGACTAACTTCCTCGCTTAATCGCGGTAGACTAGGGTTACCTCCGTATGCCATGTTTTGTCCGCTACTTTCGTATCCTGTTATATTGCTATAAGTCGGTGTTATTATTGTAAAATCAGTATCTCTGGATGAGTTCGTATTTGGTCCTAAACCGTTTGGAAATGTGATCTGTTGTAGGGGATTTACAGGGTCGACAGTATCTAAAGGGGGTGTATTAGATATTGGTGTTGGTATAATAACGATATTGTTGTTGCCTGTGTTTCTCCTAGTACTTGATCTAGTTCTCCTAGGGCTAGTATTCATAATAAAGTGAACCCTGAACTACGTGGTAAACTGTAGATTCAGCTTTTTCACAATTATTTAGGTAATTATGAACTGAATGTAATTTACAGTACACTAAATTTTAACTAAAATTTTAAGTGGTTCAAAACTATTTTTTTGAATATTTCTAGAATTTTTCAGAGAGGTATAGAAAACAATAAATACAATCTTTGACCGTTAGGTACAAAAGTGTTATCCTTTATTTTTTTATTATTACCAAAACGTTTTTCTATTGTAGGTAGAAAGTTGTATAAGATAATGTTTCAAAAAGAATGAAATCGCAATTTTAAAAAAAATTGGAAAACAATTATATCGTCAATTTAAATTTAGCGATAGTATTTTTTTTTTAGAAAAATAAATTTGATTAAGATCAATTTTACCAAAAATTTGTAAATTTGAAATTTGTTTAACATAAAATTTTTGTATAAAATTTTATGTTCCAATTTGTGTCTAAAAAAAAAATGTTCAGTATTGATGTAAAGTTGGCAAAATTAAAGTTACAAAATTGCTTATAAGTTTTAAAGTCGAAATGCAATGCTTTTTAAAACCAAAAAGTCTTACTAAACAGCGAGGTAGGAAATAAAAAGTCTGGATAGAAAAATTTCTTAATAGCCAAAAAGTTTAAATAGTAAGATTAGAATATGTAAATAATAAATTTTGTAAATAATGAAAAATTAAAAAAAAAAATATGAAAAGGTTAGAATATGATTTATAGTTAGTATAGTTTACTTTTCGATTTTTTTTTTTTTTAGTAACTACAAAACAAAAAAAATAAGTTTTCTAATTGTTATACGTATATTATAAGGATTAAACAATATAAACAAAAATTGTACTCACAAGGTATGTTAATAAAGTTATTTTTTTTCAGGTAAATAAACAAAACATGGTTGAATTTGTAGCATTATCGTAAAAAGTTGGTTAAAAATAGTGAACGAAATCCTGCAAACTAAATCCTGATCAATAAATAAATGTGTTTTTATCAAAATTATTTATCTTTTCTAATAATAATTTAGAAATGAAAATATTTATAATAATATAATATTTATTGTAGATTAAATATAAACTGTTTTAAAAAGAAAAACAGAATAAATTTACTTCATATCAAAATTGTGTATTGGTTTTAAAATTATTTTTTTAAATGGTGGATTTTTTTATTTTTACGGATTTTGATTTTGTCGAAAAAAAAGATTAACTTGAAACCGGACATAAAAAAAAAGGTGAACCCTCCGAATTCGCCTCTCCTTACATAACAAAACAGCAGCAAATAGACACTTAGCTTTATAGCCTTTTGGAATATGACTTATGCTTTGAATGTAATTTGAATTGAAAAAGGTTGGTTCCTCAAAACTTAGTAACCACCTCGATAGCATCGCAACTCAGGCATGGTTCTAACTGAACCTTCCAGGACATACACTATAGTAGGAAAGTTACCTCGTTCTGAGCATAAGCATTTTTTCAAATGCCTGAACGTTGGGCGCCAAAAATGTGATAAACCTTTACTAACGTCTTACGGATGTGGCACGATGATGGTAGGCTGTAGCTCGCCGGATGTGGGGGAGTTCTTTTATCCGTTAGGTTTTCACATTTAAAATTCGTGCCGTTAACAAAAAAAACGCAATACTCACAAAGGGTAACACTAAAAAAACCTTAATGGGTGGCAACTCTATATAAAAGCGGACAGACAAACGACAAAACAAAATTCCGTACAATTTTGATATGGTTTCGGATTTTTGACAGGCTTGGTTCATAGAACAAGGTGTTACTGTTCTATACAGGTGGCCCTCCCCTTATGACATTTTTCAGTCATCCGTGACATCACCAGTACCTGTTAAATAAATATAAAAGTAATGTCCCCAATAAAAACTTACCAACCTTTTTGACTAGCTACCTTTCAACCAAGACAAAAAACTTAACACATCATTATGTTCATTTCTTCAAAGTTAACATATTTTTATTTAAAACTATATAAGAAAAAGGTTAACAGGTTTAGAAAAATTTTAACAAATTCATTAATACGGTTTATATAAATTGATTAATAATAAAAAAATATTTAACAACATAAGTCCAAAAAAAATATTTAAATAATATTTTTATTTTGGGTTAACTAAAAATTAATAAATTTTTAGTACATATTTAAATGAAAAAAAAATTATATTTGTTTTAGAAAAATATTTAAAAAAAATATTTTTTTTAGAAAATCAGAAAAAATATTTAGAACATAATTTAGGAAAACTTTTAGAAGTCAAATTAGGAAAATTTTTTTTTTAGAAAATTATTTAGGAAAATTATATACGGAAATAATTTTTTTTATATATCTTTCATTATTTTATTTAGCGTTATTTATTACAATTTGATTGACTTTTGCAATCATCTAAAAATTTAAAACTATAGTTTTAATTTTCAGATGATTGAAAGAGTGAATTGATTGTTAGTCTTTATTATATACTAGCTATACCCGGTCCGCGTTGCTGGCCCTAAGAAAAAACAGTTTTTTAATGCATCTTAATTTAAATATAGTGTCGGACAAAACTAAAGCACGGGTCCGGGTCCAGCTAGTAACCTTTGGTTCCACCCTCAGTTAGCACAATCTATAGAGAAATCTCAACAAAAGCCGTTTTTGCGTGATTTCGAAACAGACAGACATAACGTTAAGTATAGTACAAAGGGGCGTGTGATTTAACGCATTTTTTTCGAATCGTGATAGTCTAAAGTTCCATGCTGCATCCTCGATTAGTACTATCTGTGCTGCAAATTTCATTGACATCAGTTTTGTCGTTTTTGTGTGATTGCGAAAGAGGAGGAAATAACTTTTTATTTATGAAAAACGGGAGTGATATTTTAAACCCTTTTGCCGAATCGCGCTATACATATGACCTACAGTTCCCGCTCGGTTAGTTCTATCAGTAGTGACAGATTCGGCTTAACCGTTTTTGCGTGATTTCAAAACAGGCAGATTTAACGTTCAGTATAAAACAAAGGGGCGTGTCAATTTACTCCAAACGTGGTCAGTATAGTACTAAGGGAGTTGCAATTTTGATCCTTTTTTCCAATAACGATCTTATATGGCCTACATATGCACTTGGTTAGCACTGTATGTAGTGAAAATGTCAAGAGAATTGGTTCAGCTGTTTTTGTGTGATTGCGAAACAGGCAGACAATGCCCAGTATAGTACAAAGGGGTGTGGCATTTTACGCCCCTTTTTCCAATCGTAGTTTAACATGACCCATAGTTCCACACTCGGTTAACACATCAGTGCTGAAAATTTAATTAAAATAAAATCAACAGTTTTTAAGTTATTGCGGAGCATGCAGAAATAAAATTCAATTCAATACAAAGGGGCATGGCATTTTACGTCCGTTTATTAGATCACGCTCTAATTTGGCACACAGTTAGTACTTGGTTGGTACTATCGTTGGTTTAAATTTCATGAAAATCGGTCCAACCGTTTTTTATATATAGATGTCATTAGTGGTGCAATGTAAAAATTCGATTTGGCCACCCCTCCGGCCACTGGCAAAAAAGCATGGCATTTTACACCCATTTGACCGATCACGCTCTAATTTGGCATATAGTTAGTACTTGGTTAGTACTATCTTTGGTTTAAGTTTCATCAAAATCGGTCCATCCGTTTTTTATTTATAGGCGTTATTAGTGGTGGAATGTAAAAATTTGATTTTGCCACGCCCCTCCGCCCACCGACAGAAAATCAAAAATCTGACTTGACAGTGTTACTCGCCAGGATATTCTGAATATTCCCTGAAATTTTCATCAAGATCGGTCCAGCCGTTTTCGAGTCCATACGGAACATACATACATACATACATACATACATACATACATACATACATACATACATACATACATACATACATACACACATCCATTTTTATATATATAGATTTATTTTATTTATTGTTTCATATGATTATCAAAATTTTAAGTTATTTTATTTAAGAAATTGATTATAAGATATTTTTTTTTGTTGATTATATTTTAGGTATTTATTTTTTTATATTTCTCATTATGAAATTTTAGTGTTAGGGTTATTTTTCGGTTACTTTTTCAATCAGCTGAAAATTAAACTAGATTTAACTTTCAGATGATTAAGAGAGTAATTCAATTATTGATTTATCATTCATTTAGTTATTAGGTATATTATTAAAATTAATTAATTATTTATTTATTCATTTTTTTTTATTGTAGATTTAGGTATTTTAAGAATTTGTTATCTAGTTTTAGGCGTATTTAATATTTTCTTTTTTAATAAGGTAAATAAATTAAATTATTTTTAAATTTATTCATTTTCAAAAATTAATAAACTTTAAATAATTTTGTAACACAAAAAAAAATTTAATGTAATTTTCAAAATTTTGCTTAATTTTAAAAATTTAATAGAAATACCAGTCTTTTTTGAAAATGAGTAAATTTGTATAGTTTTTAATAGCATGCATTATTAGTATAGAGAATAGTTGTAGGATAGTGTTAATTAATATAAGTTACATAAAAATAGGGTTAGGTTTTTTTTTTTTACGTTGTAGGTCGACTGAAGGTCGCCACAATATTTCAAAATTCACGTTTTTTCTTTGTCACAAATTATTTCTATTGGCTTTTTCTATAATTTCATTTACATACTTTTTGGTCTCCTACCACCTTAGAGGGTTAATGAAATACGGGTTTTACTGATTACTATCGGTGTCTGGGATATTTTCGACAAGTCAGCTATAAAATCGAAAACTGGTGCCATAAACTCGAAACTGTTATAAACTTCGGTGGTTGTTGTCCTAGCTGTGCGTTTTTGGCGTTTTGACGTTATACAGTGGTGGCTAGTGACTATGATGTCTTATTACCCCGTTCTGCGTCGATAAATTGTCCCAATAGCCGGTTGTGTTCAATGGTGGCTTCTTTTGTTTTGTGGTAGATTTATTTGTCTATGACAGACAGACCTAACATATGTTAAGAAAAATTAAACAAAACAATTTTGTTTATTGTAAAATTTGGTTTTATGCAAATTAACATAATTTGAACTTATGTTATATTTCATAAAAAAAATATACATATCTTACCCTTTTGGTATGTAAAAACAAATTTTATTAAATCAAAAAAAAATATTTAATATGTTTTTAAATTTCCGGACGGTGACAACCGATTATTTAAATAATTTTATTATTTTTCTTAAACTTTTCGTTAAAAAAAATAAAAATATAGAATTTGTATTAACAAAAAATGACTTTAAAACTCATGCACGTTTGATTTTTAAACTTTGAACAATTATAATATTCTGCACATGCGTTAATCTTTTTTTACGTATATGTCTGTGCGACTGCTCTCTATATTCTGATCACACACTTCTTTGATATGCACAATGTCACCCAATTATGTACATTGGTAATTTTGTATATAAAATAACTATGTATGAAATGACCGCTTTGACCGCCACCTTTACCTCAAAGTCATCTTTACCATTCCTTCAACTTCCAGTATTTCCCGTTTCGTCAATCTGGTAGCGCTTGTTATAGCAGGTTGACAAAGTGGCAATATTAAGAAATGTCAAACCATTTCTTGTGAATTACATAACTTACTAAGAAGAAGACACGAATGAAAAATAATTTGGTCACACAATTCAAATTGTCTTTTTCTTTTGTTAAAGTGGCAAAAAATATTTAAATAAATAAAAATAAAGTGCTCTAAAAGTGACCGTCACACTAAAAAAGTTCAAAACTATTGCGATATATCCAATTAAAGCTTTTTTATGCTCTATCCAAATATGAAAGCCGTTTCTCTGAATTGTATTTACTAAGGATTTTAAAAAATTTTTTTAAAATATTACTTTTTCGAGTTCATGTGTGTGGAAAATTGCTAAAGGGTTTTTGCCAATGTAGCCAAACTAAAAAAGTTCAAAACTATTGCGATATATCCAATTAAAGCTTTTTTATGCTCTATCTAAATACAAAAGCCGTTTCTCTGAATTGTAATTACTAAGGATTTTAAAATTTTTTTGAAAAATATTTATTTTTCGGGTTCATGTGTGTGAAAAATTTCTGAAGGATTTTGGCCAATGTAGCCAAACTAAAAAGTTCAAAACTATTGCGATATATCCAATTAAAGCTTTTTTTAGGCTCTATGCAAATATGAAAGCCGTTTCTCTGAACTGTATTTACTAAGGATTTTAAAATTTTTTTGAAAAATATTACTTTTTCGAGTTTATGTGTGTGGAAAATTGCTAAAGGATTTTTGCCAATGTAGCCAAACTAAACAAGTTCAAGACTATTGCGATATATCAAATTAAAACTTTTTTATGCTCTATGCAAATATGAAAGCCGTTTCTCTGAATTGTATTTACTAAGGCTTTTAAAAAATTTTTGAAAAATATGTATTTTTCGGGTTCATGTGAGTGAAAAATTGCTGAATGATTTTGGCCAATGTAGCCAAATTAAAAAAGTTCAAGACTATTGCGATATATCAAATTAAAGCTTTTTTATGCTCTATCCAAACACGGAAGCCGTTTTTCTAAATTATATTTACTAAGGTTTTTAAAAAATTTTTTAAAATATTTATTTTTCGGGTTCATGTGTGTGAAAAATTGCTGAAGGATTTTGGCCAATGTAGCCAAACTAAAAAAGTTCAAAACTATTGCGATATATCAAATTAATGCTTTTTTTATGCTCTATGCAAATATGAAAACCGTTTCTCTGAATTGTATTTACTAATATTTATTTTTCGGGTTCATGTGTGTGAAAAATTGCTGAAGGATTTTGGCCAATGTAGCCAAACTAAAAAAGTTCAAAACTAATGCGATATGTCCAATTAAAGATTTTTTTATGCTCTATGCAAATATGAAAGCCGTTTCTCTGAATTGTATTTACTAAGGATTTTAAAATTTTTTTGAAAAATATTACTTTTTCGAGTTTATGTGTGTGGAAAATTGCTAAAGGATTTTTGCCAATGTAGCCAAACTAAAAAAGTTCAAGACTATTGCCACAGACTAATACAGACTCGACAAATATGACAGGTGTCAAAAAAGTATTTTTTAACCATATGGTTAATGTTTTCAAATTATTCTACGAATTAGGTTAGAAAGAGAAAACTGATATAACGCGCCATAAGAAAAATGAATGCCAGATCGGTTTTTGTTGTTTCACTCACTCCTAAGTCGTAGAAAGTGTTGCCATGTTAGCGTAAAACGGACTAAAAACCGCTGTGTTTTCTCCTAAAATCGCTTAGTTTTTCCCCATTTTTTCTTGTAAAACTCTACTGTCGAGTCTGTATTTAGTCTGTGCTATTGCGATATATCAAATTAAAGCTTTTTTTATGCTCTATCCAAATACGGAAACCGTTTTTCTGAATTGTATTTACTAAGGATTTAAAAATTTTTTTTTTTTAAATATTCCTTTTTCGGGTTTATATACTTGGAAAAGTGATGAAGGATTTTTGCCAATGTAGCCAAACTAAAAAAGCTCAAGACTATTACGATATATCAAATTAAAGCCTTTTCTATGCTCTATATAAGTCTGGAAGCCATTTTTCTCAATTGTATTTACTAAGGATTTTAAAAAATTTTTGAAAAATATTTATTTTTCGGGTTCATGTGTGTGAAAAATTGCTGAAGGATTTTGGCCAATGTAGCCAAACTAAACAAGTTCAAGACTATTGCGATATATCAAATTAAAGCTTTTTTATGCTCTATGCAAATATGAAAGCCGTTTCTCCGAATTGTATTTACTAAGGATTTTAAAAAATTTTTGAAAAATATTTATTTTTCCGGTTCATGTCTGTGAAAAATTGCTGAAGGATTTTGGCCAATGTAGCCAAACTAAAAAAGTTCAAGACTATTGCGATATGTCAAATTAAAGATCTTTTTATGCTATATCCAAATACGGAAGCCGTTTTTCTGAATTGTATTTACTAAGGCTTTTAAACAATTTTTGAAAAATATGTATTTTTCGGGTTCATGTGTGTGGAAAATTGCTAAAGGATTTTTGCCAATGTAGCCAACCCGAGTAAAAATGAATACATATAATTTTACATTATTTGATGTATGTATATATAGCCATATGAAATAATATGTTTTCATATCAAACAAAGTGTATAATTATATCTCGCATTGAGTTTTCCCAAATTTTTTAAATGGAGTTATATAAAATTACATCTAATGATAACCATATTAATATATAAATACATGTGGGAGACATAATCATATGTGACACATATAACTTAATCTGATTGCATACATATTTATATGTGACTTTATATCAAATAACGTATACGAGCATATTTAAAAAAAATCCAATATCATTATATATATAATTATATATGACTTACAAGAAACCATTTAAAATTATATATGACTTACAAGAAACCATTTAAAACTATATATGGTTCCATCTTAAAAAACGAAAAAAAAAATTTTCAAATATAATTATATACGGTCGCACATATAACTCTTTATACAGTTATATAAAACTATACATGGCATCAAACATTTATTTTTTTAATATTATCAAAGATATAATTATAAATGGCTTATGAGATACCGTATATAGTTTTGTAAGGTACCATATAAACCCGAGTAAAAGGGAATTTATATAAATGTATATTATTTTATATGTTTTTATAAAACCATATACAACTATATGAGTCAAAGTATAGAATTATATCTCACTTTGAAATTTTCCAATTTTTTTAAATGATGTCATATAAAATCATATCTAATTATATTGTTCATAATATATTAATATAAATGGCAGATGTAATCATACGTTGCACATAAAACTTAATCCGATTTCATACATTATTATACGTGACTTTATATCTAATTATGTATAGGACTTTACTAAACAAAAAATCCAGTATCAATTTATGTATAATTATATATGACTAATATAATACCATATAAAACTATATATGGTTCCATACTAAAAAAAATTCCAACAAAAATAAAAGATATAATTATATGTGTCTTAAACGATAACATATCTGTGTTTGTATGGTACTATATATACGCAAATTTCGTCTAAACTCAATATATATTTATAAATGGTCGCATATGTAATGGAATATATATTTTTATATAATCATGTATAAAAAAAAATTTTTTTTGACCAAACAACTAGCCATATATAATTATATATGCCAGTATTTCAAAATTTATTTTTGTGTGTCAACATATATGGTTATACAAAACTTTTTATTGTATCATATAAGATTACATATGATTTTTGGAAACCCGAGTTCGATTCCCGGCCCAGTCGAGAAAAAAAAAGTTTTTTTTTATTTTTTTTAAATAGAAAACACTTTTTTATTGCGTTTAATTTTTTTAGAACTAAAAAATTTTCATTTTTGGAATTTTTGCAATCATTTTAAAAAAAATATTTTTCTTTTATACAGTTATATGTAACTATATTTGATTTATTATAAAATTATTTATAATTTTTGGGAACCCGAGTTCGATTCCAGAAAAAAAATATATTTTTTTTATTTTTTCTAAATAGAAAACACTTTTTTATTGCATTTACTTTTTTTAGAACTAAAAATTTTTCTTTTTTTGAATTTTTGCAATCATTTTTAAAAAATTATATTGCTGTTATATAGTTATATATAACTATATTTAATTAATTATAAAATTATCTATCATTTTTGGGAACCCGAGTTCGATTCCAGAAAAAAATATATTTTTTTAATTTTTTTTTTTTTTAATGGAAAACACTTTTTTATTGCATTTGTTTTTTTAGAACTTAAAAAATTTTACTTTTTGAATTTTTGCAATCATTTTTAAAAATCTATATTGCATTTATATAGTTAAGAATAGCTTTATTTGGTTTAAATTATCAAATTATCATTGATTTTTGGAACCCGATCTCAAATCTAATTCTGATTTCCTGATTCCATGAAAAATTTCAAATTTATAAGCCAAAGTCTTATTTCACTTTGGAAGCCTATGACTTGGAAATAAGGCATACCGCTACATTAAAATTATTGTTTAAGCTTACCACGGAAGCCCCTAATAGCGCTGTACGTCATTCCAATTTTTTTTTTTTGCAAATTTTATCAAAAATTTTCTTTTGAAAATTGTGTACAAGTGAATAACATATTTAATTGGATATAATCATATATTACTATATGTTAGATCAATTTGATATAATTAGATACGATCAATTTATTTAAAACCAAGTCTTTTAAAGTTGTTATTTGCTAACAACGTCCGCTGGTCTAGAGGGTAGAGATTGCGATTACAAAACGGAAGACTTGGACTAAACTTTGTGTTAAATGTTGTTTTTTTATTTTTAGTACCAAATGGTACATAAAAATAAAATGTATTTATTCGGCCTTTATGTATATATATTCGATTAGATTAGTACGACTTATCCTACCAACACTATTGTTTGGTTATGTACTGTTGTTATTGTAAAATAACAGCAACACATATATTAATAATTACCGATGGTGATTTAGTATATACAATTTTTGCTTTAAAAGAGTTATTTTTGTTGGAAAACAGATTTCGGACCTTCATAATAGTATTTCTCGTATAACTTGTGAAATATATCAAATATTATGTCTGGTTTGATGTTTGATTGACCAACGATGATTCTCTAAAGTCTGCTGAAGATTCCTTAGTGGGGATGAAACTGATCAGTACAGACATACTATGAGATGAGTAACTTTTTTAAAGCAATAAATTAAAAATACTCTATTATGACAATATCATAAATAGAAATATTTTTGGGCCTCGAACTAGAATAAAACTCTAATCGAATATATATACATATATAAAGGCCGAATAAATACATTTTATTTTTATGTACCATTTGGTTTTAAAAATAAAAAAACAACATTTGATTTTAAAAAATGTTTGAAAAATATTTATTTTTCGGGTTCATGTGTGTGAAAAATTGCTGAAGGATTTTTGCCAATGTAGCCAAGACTATTGCGAGATATCAAATTAAAGCTTTTTTTATGCTCTATCCAAATACGGAAACCGTTTTTCTAAATTGTATTTACTAATGATTTTAAAAATTTTTTGAAAAATATGTATTTTTCGGGTTCATGTGAGTGAAAAATTGCTGAAGGATTTTGGCCAATGTAGCCAAACTAAAAAAGTTCAATACTATCACGTATGTCAAATTAAAACTTTTTTTATGCTTTATCTAATTTTGGTAGCCGTTTTTCGGAATTGTATTTACTAAGAGTTTTAAAACTTTTTTGAAAAAAATCCCTTTTTTGAGTTAATGTATATGGAAAATTGCTGAAGAATTATGGCCAATGTAGTCAATCTAAAAAAGTTCAATACTAGTTTCGTAAATGAAATTAAAGCTTTTTTATGTTTTAATATGTTTTTGTAATAAAAAAACAAACTTTTATTTATTCAGTCTTTTTAATATTTTTTTAAACAAATATTTCTTAAGATAATATATTACAATATCATACAAGTCTTATATAATATACTCTCTAAAAATACACTAAACAATTAAGAAAAGTACTTTTTCTAGTTCATGTGTATGGAAATTCGCTTAAAGATTTTGGCCAATGTAGCCAAAGTATATACCATTGTTTTGTGCTAAATTAAAGCTTTTTTACGTTTATTAAGTTTTTAATAAAAATCTAATTTTTATTTATTCAGTCTTTTTACAGGTTTTTAATATTTAGTTTTTAAGGTAATATTATTCTATGTCATACCAGTCCTATAAAAAATAAGTCAACATATCAAAAAAAAAATAGTTCAATTTTTGACCTATATATATAAATTTTTTGGAAGTTTATTATTTTTTACATAAGTGACAAACAAATTCATCAGCATATTCAAAGTAGTACTCTTTGAGGCACGCCACGTCAACTGTGCGTTCACAGTTTTGGCATTTTACGGTTTCTAAATCGTTTGTGGATCCCTCGCAATGTAGGCAAAATAGTTTGTCGTTGCCATATTTAAGTAAATCGTGTTTTATTTGTAATCGATATATATTTGGATTTATTATTGTGTTGAGGCTTTTTCCGATTATTAGCGCTTCTATAAATTCAATGCATAAAACACCGCAATTATAGTTGTCTCTTTGTATGAATTGTTCTGTAATTGGCAGTAATTTACATCTCCATTTTCCTTCTTTTTTGTGTAATGATGAACAGAATGTCTTATAGTGTTGCTTAACTACATCTGGTGACGCTCCTAACGGATGAATGTATAAAAGTTCTTTTGTTTTTATATTAAGGTAGGCGAACGTATAATGATTTAAAACTTCATCATGTATTGGTATAAATACAAACGAAATGTTTGGATCTTCGCCACTAAATCGGAAGATTATTTAGAGTTGGTGAAGACCATTGACGAATATAAAATCCAACTTCCCGATTTGAAAGTAGTCGATGGATTTGTGTATAAAAGGATGATGCCATATGATGGATCCGAATTGAGGGAAGATTTCGTATGGAAGTTATGGGTTCCCCTGGAACTGACCACAGCCATTATCGAAAATGCCCACAATCCGCCAGAAATGTCCCATGGGGGTTTTAATAAAACGTTGAAAAGAATAAGGGAGTACTTTTATTGGCCTATCCAGAATACCCAAATCCGTAATTTTGTAAAAAATTGTGAAATATGTAAGGAGAGCAAACCTGCGAACACGACTCTTCGACCACCTATGGGGAATGAGTTCGTAGTAGATAGGCCGTTTCAAAGGGTCTATATAGACTTTTTAGGTCCGTACCCTCGGTCAAAATCAGGAAATTCATATATATTTATTGTACTAGACCATCTTACTAAATTCGTACTTTTAAAGGCGATGTCAAAGGCCAATAGCCAAAACGTAATAAAATTCTTAATATCCGAGGTTTTCCACAAATTTGGAACACCCGAATCTATAATTTCTGATAATGGAAAACAATTTATTAGCAAAGAGTTTAGTGACGTCATTAAAAATGTCGGTATAAATCATACGCGCACAGCCACCCACTCCCCACAGGCCAATGCCTCAGAGCGGGTCAATCAATTTTGTCGGCTATTCGGTCATACTTAGCCGATGATCAACGCGATTGGGATAAGCATTTATCCGAGATAGAGTGCTCATTGCGATCAGCCACCCATAATTCAATTGGAGTCACCCCATATTTCGCCCTGTTTGGGGTTAATATGATAAACCATGGTAGTGTGTATCAGCTGGCACGAAAGCTTAAAATGTTAGACGATCCTGAGAACAATGTTGTTCCCAAATCAGCTAAGTTAGACTTAGTAAGAAAGAAAATTAGGGAAAATTTACACCGAGCTTATTTAAATAATCAAAAGTCGTATAACATCCGTTCTCGAAAAGTACATTTTATACCAGGACAGGAGATATACCGAAGAAGTTTCCAACAGAGTGACTTTAAAAATAATTTTAATGCCAAGCTAGGGAAAAAATTCAGAAAATGTAGAGTTGTTCGCCCGGTAGGGAACAGCCTATATGAGGTTGAAGACTTAAAAGGGAAATCCTTAGGCATATTTCATGCTAAGGATTTAAAGCAATAATATATTCTAAGGAAATCTTGAAAATTAAAATCTAACTTACCCTTTTTAACGGTGATCGGCAAATTTTGAAAATAAAGCCTTGTGAGGGTGGGGATGATTAAAGTGTTGAGGTGTTGCCAGGAAATGCTGATGAGAGAAAAAAAAGGAGCACTTTTTAAATTTTTTTGTATTTTTTTTAACGAAAATTATATAGCTTTTTATTTTTTTTATAATTTTATGGAAAATTGATAAATTTTTAGCTCAATCATACATTTGTTTTTTTAATTTATAAAAGCGTTTGGAACGTTTTAAATTGGTCCGTCCGTCCGTTTAACCTATTCGTCAAATTTTTTTAAAATTCCCAAATCAAAAAAAAAATATTTTCTTTCGATTTTAAAAATTTTTTTTGAAAATTTTCACGAAAATACTCCCATTTAGAGACACATTTGATGGTAGTTCTTCTTCTTTTTTCAATTTTATTTAATTTTATTCACAATAGACACAATTTTTAAAACCAACCCAATATCACTTAAAAAAAAAACATTCACAATAACATTTTTCTTCTCTCTTTGACACAATTACACCTTTGTTTTGATTTCTATTCTTTCTTGAACAATTTTTTTTTTGCTTGTTTTGATTTCTATTCTTTCTTGAACAATTTTTTTTTTTGTTGTTTGTTTTGATTTTTTATTCTTTCTTCACACAAATTTCTGGTACTGTAAATATGCAGCACCGTTTCTTTTTATTGGAAGGAGCCATTTTTCGGATAACATCCCAGCAGAAATTTTGCTGAACGTTCAGCAGCTTTTGGAAGGGGAACTTGAGTAAAGGAGCGCATCCAATTGCGCTGAATTCATGCATGATTCTCTAAGGCGATGTCCCACTTTAGAGCGCTAGTTGGATACACAGAAACAGCGCTCTTTAGATGCACTGAAATCACGTGTCTTTAGAGCGCTGATTTAAGCAGAATAAAGATGCTGTAAATTCATGTATCTTTTTAGCGCTGATTTAAGCAGATTAAAGATGCAGTGAATTCATGTATCTTTGTAGAGCTGATTTAAGCAGAATAAAGATGCTGTAAATTCATGTATCTTTTAAGTTTTTGTAAAAATGAGATAAAAAACAAAAAATTTACCAATAAATGAAAAAATATTCAAAAGAAGTTATAACAAATGGATCTTAGTTTTACTGTTTTTTCGTGATTAGAGTTTGTGTTTAATCCAAATCGGTTTATTCATCGAAATAACAAATAAGCATTGGCTGTTTTTTGGTTGGCCTATTTATCATCATTTAAAATGTGTTAAAGGCCTCTGTTATGTCTTTCAAAACTTTTCAAATCACATGATATTTTCCGAATCACATGAAATCGAGTTTGGTGTTTGTTTACTGGTTCATTCAAAGTCAGACAAGCAAAAACAATAAAATTTAAAATTCGTTATTGATAAAATTCAATTTTGAATTTTTCAAAAAATTCAAGAAAGAATTTTAAATATAATTCTTAAAAATTTTATTTTAAATTCTTAGAAGAAATAAAATTAAAAAAAAATTTATTTAAAATTCTTTACAGAATTTTATTAATAAAAAAAAAGAATTTTATTTCCATAATAACAAATATATTTTGAACAAATAAATATTCAAACCAAAAGTAAAATAAAATTAAACCAAAAATAAAATTCAAAAATAAAATTCAAACCAAAAATAAAATTCTTTTTTTTGAGAATTTTATTTTTGGAAATAATAAAATTCAAATGTTTTTGAGAATTTTATTTAAACAAAAATTTTATTTCAAATACCTTATGAATTTTAAATAAAGTTCGAATTTTTTCCTTGTCTGTTCAAAGTTGAAATCAAATAACTAAAATTTAAAAAAATATAACAAAAAAATTCATTCGTTTTACTTTACAAAACTTTATTTATGTGAAACAAAATGAAAAAAAAAAAAAAAAAATCGGAAGTGAACATCAAAAAAAAATATCGGAAATTTTCATTTTCACATTTTTTATGGGATTTTTTTTGGGAACAGCGGTCAAAGATGCTATGATTGAAGCGCTCTTTGCAGCGCTGATTAATGCGCAATAATGATGCAGTCAAATCATGTGTCTTTGTCTAAAACTCATGTTTTTTTATTCAAAAAGTGTTAAAAATATTAAAAAGGAAAGCAAGTGTGAAATTTTATCAAAAAATAATTACACATTATAAGTTTTACATAAAAAACCTTAAAAAAAATTAAACTTTTTTCCCCTTCCTTTTACTGCATCCCTAAGAGCGCTCTTTGGATGCGCTACGGTATGCTATAAACAGATGCTGTGTCGCCAAAATCTCGATTTATTTCTGCTGGGATTGTAGAGAAATCTTAACAAAATCGGTTCAGCCGTTTTTGCGTGATTTCGAAACAGACAGACATAACGTTAAGTATAGCACAAAGGGGCATGTAATTTAACGCATTTTTATCGAATCTTAATAGTCTAAAGTTCCATGCTGCATCCTCGATTAGTACTATCTGTGCTGCAAATTTCATTGACATCAGTTTTGTCGTTTTTGTGTGATTGCGAAAGAGGAGGAAATAACTTTTTATTTATGAAAAAACGGGAGTGATATTGTAAACCCTTTTGCCGAATCGCGCTATACATATGACCTACAGTTCCCGCTCGGTTATTTCTATCAGTATTGACAGATTCGGCTTATCCGTTTTTGCGTGATTTCACAACAGGCAGATATATCGTTCAGTCTAAAACAAAGGGGCTTGTCAATTTACGTCTCTTTGTTCAATCGTGGTCAGTATAGTACTGAGGGCGTTGCAATTTTGATCCCTTTTTCTAATAACGATCTTATATGGCCTACATATGCACTTGGTTACCACTGTATGTAGTGAAAATGTCAAGAGAATCGGTTCAGCTGTTTTTGTGTGATTGTGAAACAGGCAGACAATGTCCAGTATAGTACAAAGGGGCGTGGCATTTTACGCCCCTTTTTCCAATCGTAGTATAACATGGCCTATAGTTCCGCACTCGGTCAATACTATCAGTGCTGAAAATTTAATTAAAATCAAATCAAGAGTTTTTGCGTTATTGCGGAGCATGCAGAAATAAAATTCAATTCAATACAAAGGGGCATAGCATTTTACGCCCATTTGTCCGATCACGCTCTAATTTGGCACACAGTTAGTACTTGGTTAGTATTATCGTTGGTCTAAATTTCATCAAAATCGGTCCAGCCGTTTTTTATATATAGATGTCATTAGTGGTGCAATGAAAAAATTCGATTTTGCCCACCCCTCCGCCCACTGGCAATAAAGCATGGCATTTTACGCCCATTTGTTCGATCACGCTCTAATTTGGCACATAGTTAGTACTTGGTTAGTACTATCTTTGGTTTAAATTTCATCAAAATCGGTTCATCCGTTTTTTATATATAGATATCATTAATGGTGCAATGCTAAAATTCGATTTTACCACGCCCATCCGCCCACACGCAAAAAACTAAAAATCTGACTACACAGTGTTACTCCCTAGGCTATCTATATATATAAAAATGGATGTGTGTATGTATGTGGGTATGTATGTATGTATGTTCCGTATGGACTCGAAAACGGCTGGACCGATCTTGATGAAATTTTCAGGGAATATTCAGAATAGCCTGTCGAGTAACACTGTCAAGTCGGATTTTTGATTTTTTGTCTGTGGGCGGAGGGGCGTGGCAAAATCCAATTTTTGCATTCCACCACTAATGACATCTATATATAAAAAACGGATGGACCGATTTTGATTAAATTTATATCAAAGATAGTACTAACTGAGTACTCACTATGTGCCAAATTTGAGCGTTATCGGACAAAGTATCGTAAAATGCCATGCAACTTTGTATTGAATTGAAAGTTATTTCAATAATGCAAAAAACGGCTATATGTATGTTCCTTATGGGCGCGAAAATGGCTGGACCGATCTTGATGAAATTTTCAGGGAATATTTAGAATAGTCTAGAGAGTAACACTGTGCAGTCAAGTTTTTAATTTTTTGCGTGTGGGCGGAGGGGCGTGGCAAAATCGAATTTTTACATTGCACCACTAATGATATCTATATATAAAAAACGGATTGCCCGATTTTGATGAAATTTAAACCAAAGATAGATCTAACCAGGTACTAACTATATGCCAAATTAGAGCGTGGTCGGGCAAATGGGCGTAAAATGCCATGCTTTTTTGCCAGTGGGCAGAGGGGTGGGCAAAATCGAATTTTAACATTGCACCACTAATGACATCTATATATAAAAAACGGCTCAACAGATTTTGATGAAATTTAAACCAACAAGAGTACTAACCAAGTACTAACTGTGTCAAATTAGAGCGTGATCGGACAAATGGGCGTACAATGCCATGCCCCTTTGTATTGAATTGAGTTTTATTTCTGCATGCTCCGCAATAACGCAAAAACTGTTGATTCGATTTTAATTGAATTTTCAGCACTGATAGTGGTAACCGAGTGCGGAACTATAGGCCATGTTATACTACGATTGGAAAAAGGGGCGTAAAATTCCACGCCCCTTTGTACAATACTGGACGTTGTCTGCCTGAACCGATTCTCTTGACATTTTCATTACATACAGTGCTAACCAAGTGCAATGCCCTTTGTACTATACTGACCACGATTGAACAACGAGGCGTAAATTGCCACGCCCCTTTGCTTTATACTGAGCGTTATATATGCCTGTTTTGAAATCACACAAAAACGGATAAGCCGAATCTGTCACTACTGATAGAACTATCCGAGCGGGAGCTGTAGGTCATATGTAGAGCGCGATTCGGCAAAAGGGTATAAAATGTCATTCCCGTTTTTTATAAATAAAAAGTTGTTTCCTCCTCTTTCGCAATCAAACAAAAACGACAAAACTGATGTCAATGAAATTTGCAGCACAGATAGTACTAATCGAAGATGCAGCATGGAACTTTAGACTATCACGATTCGATAAAAATGCGTTAAATTACATGCCCCTTTGTACTTTACTTAACGTTATGTCTGTCTGTTTCGAAATCACGCAAAAACGGCTGAACCTATTTTGTTGAGATTTCTCTATAGATAGTGCTAACTTAGGGGGGCCCGGACCCGTGTTTTAATTTTGTCCGACACTATATTTAAATTAAGATGCAATATAAAAAAGTTTTTTTCTTAGGGCCAGCAACGCGGACCGGGTATAGCTAGTTTTGAATATTCCCTGAAAATTTCATCAAGATCGGTCCAGCCATTTTCGCGTCCATAAGGAACAAACATATAGCCGTTTTTTGCATTATTGAAATAACTTTCAATTCAATACAAAGTTGCATGGCATTTAACGCTACTTTGTCCGATAACGCTCAAATTTGGCACATAGTGAGTACTCAGTTAGTACTATGTTTGATATAAATTTCATCAAAATCGGTCCATCCGTTTTTTATATATAGATGTCATTAGTGGTGGGATGCAAAAATTGGATTTTGCCACGCCCCTCCGCCCACAGACGGAAAATCAAAAATCCGACTTGACAGTGTTACTCGCCAGGCTATTCTGAATATTCCCTGAAAATTTCATCAAGATCGGTTTAGCCGTTTTCGAGTCCATACGGAACATACATACATACATACATACCCACATACATACACACATCCATTTTTATATATATAGATAGATGTTTCGGATATTTTTTTTTGCGGCGTGAAAAACAATTTGGCTATATTTATTTATTAATAGCATTTTGCTTTCATTCATTTTACTTTCATTTATTTTTGAAATTTCCTATTATATAATTTTTTCGACCGCCATATTTGATTTTTTTTTACTATGCATTTCATTTCACTTCTTTTATAATTTTATTTTATTAACCACTTTCACACAATCTCTTCACTTTTTAATTAACGCGCGATATTTTGTTAATTAATATCAACTTCTTGGGGGATACTTACAGGTTTATATTTATTAATTAATTTATGTATTTCCTCAATGTTACCGATCGCGACTTCTTTCGTGGTAGGGAAATTACAAACTTGTAGCCATTTTCGTGACAGGCTGACTCAAAGATTAATAAAAGTGAAAAAGGCCGAGTTTACACTAAGGGTTGCCAAACCTCACAGTGTCAGTCCCAAACACTGAGAGAAATTACTTTTCCCTCCCATGACTACACTGAGCAGTGTACGTCATGGTTGGGTTTGTCATGTGTAGGTGTAAAATTCAAAAATAACGTTTTTAAGGGAAAATCTAAGTACTGTATGTACTGTATAATGTATATATTTTTCTCTCATGAGTAAAGTTACTAAGTAAAAAGGGGTTGCGTACATCATGATAAACAACGATGTAAAATCAGCTGTTTAATGATTTTTTTTTTGTGCTGAGTAATTTCTTTACGACTTCCGTCCTTTTCAATTTTGGACAGCGAGCGTATAGGAAGGAATCCAGCCTAAAAATCATTTGCAGAACCAGAGAAAACGAGGGGAAACAAATTTGTGAGTATGAAAAGAAATTTTGTGGTTATGTCAAATTGTGATTTTGCTACCTTCTCCCTTAGGAGTTTGAAGCATAAGTGAATGAGGATAGTTACTCCAGCAATTTTTCAATACACTAAGGTCGGAGTGGAAAGCGTAACCGAAAAAGCTAAGTGCCAAGTTACCAAAATTAAATCTTTTTGAAGCAATTCCTGCAATAGGGTTGTAAAATATTTTAGTTTTTTTTTTTTTTTAATAATAACCTCTTCCCATTGACCGCGAACCTAAAATAAAGCTTAAGTTCCAAATTAGGAAAAATAAAACCACAGGGTCATAACTTTGACCTCAAAATTATAGAACTTGTTAGGTATAAAATTGTTTTTTTCGTAACCCAAATACTTTGGGACCCTTAAAGTTAGCGAGCGAGTGGGCAGTGCGTAGCGAAGATCCACAAGGATCAAAATAACATAACCCTAAAATATTTTCAAACCTAAAGAAGGAAATATCCTCCTGCCAAGATTGATCTGACATCAAGATTTACTAAAACTCACCTCCTTTGTTCTGCTGACGCCCTTCCTGCAAAATTTTATCGCCATCCATGCAGGCAGCAAACCACATTAGTGATTGTCCATCACATCTCATAAAGATTCCTGCAAAAATTAGGGATCTACGCCCAGTAAATATAGTTCCAAATTAAATTTAATTTTTTTTTGCAATTTGAATAATTGATTGCATATTTATATTTTTTATTTTTGATACAATTTGAGAACAAAATTTAAATATAAATTTTGAAGAATTTTATGTATTTTTTTTTATAACATTTTTAAAAACAAATAATGAATACTTTTTTTCAATGTTAAATAAAAGCCAAAATTATTGAACTTAAATTTTAGCATAAATTCCTATAAATACCTAGTGCTCCTTTGTACAGAACCTCGTGAATAACTTTATTGGCGTAAAGCTGCTGCATCGGATTTAATTTTCTATATAAAACTGCCCAGCTACCACTTAAAGTGGTAGCTTCATCTTCCTCTTTTGACTCGTTTGAACCCTCTAGATGACTAACTGCTTTTTTTATTACTTATCTCTCAAACGTTTTCTTGGCATATTTTTTTTATTTGTTTCCTAAAAAAAAGAGTATTATTACCAATTGTGAACCAACGAATAAATGTTTTTAATTTTAATTGTGGTTTTTCATTGCAGTTTTTCTATTTCTACTTTTTACTTACCTCGTTAAATTTATTAATCTCCTCACCGTCCGAACAAAGGTCTTCTGACGACAAGGTTTCGCTTTGAACTTCCTGTTCCCTTAAGAAGTCCAGGTCGTCAAAGTACCATAAGTTCGGAATATATAGTTCATCCGTTCCTTTTCCCGAACTCGAGCTTCTCATCATTTTCTTCAGCTCCCTCCTGTAGCATGTTCGCATGTTGTTAATTTTTTTTTTCACTGTTTCCACTGTGGCGTTAGGTTCAGTTTCGACCATTTTTTTAAATAAAATGTCATATGCCTTTGGCTTTAAATACTTAAGTTTATATTTTTCACTTTTTATTTGCCACAATTCTGGCAAACTTCGAAATATTTCTATGAATTCTCTCCAAAACACTGTATTTACCGCCATTTTTTGTTAAAAAATTACTTATAACCATAAGCGTAGCTAGACCATTATTCTGGGGTGGGCAAAAGCCCCCCTCCCCTTCCCAAAAAAAAAAAACTTTTTTTAAAAAAAAATATTAAAACTAAAAAACATAAAAATTTATTTATGGGCAGATTACTCAATGAAAAGTTAGCTGCTAACTGCCGATTTAACGGTACCTTATGTCAAAATTTGTATGAAAAAGTTAAATTTAACGGAGAGTTATTTTATAACGGAACATTGAGTAATCCAGCCTTAAAAAATTAAAGTTAACTACTATTTTCGTTAACTCTACACGGATTTTGCACAGACATATTGAATACATTTTCTATATATTTTGACCTCCTTAACACGAATCTGTCATCAGAAAAGTTGTATCAAATCACCTTCTTGAGATTTAGACATTTTCATTTTTTGTGGACCAAGCCCTCAAAACCGAAATTTGTTTAATATTAAAAAAGTGTATGTTAAAGTCAATAATAATATTTTTTTTTATTTGAACTTGTTCCACAAAAATTTAAAATGGCTATATCTCGAGAAGGCGATTTGATACAATTTTTCTGATGACTGATTAGTGTTCAGGGGGCAACTTTTTTTTGTGAAATTTGTTTTAATTTTTTTTTTTTTAATTTCCCGGTGAAAAATCGTACAAATATGATCATATATGCGTTCATACAGCTTCATGTATGTCCATATATGCAGCATATATGAATATATATGATACTGTATGAAGGCATATATGATCATATTTGCAACATATATGTCCATATACGTAAAATGAGGGCATATGAACATATATGTGGGCATTACTTCTTGGAGGTGTACTGTATTCTACTTTATTTTATGTTTGTATCTTCTATCATGTTATTTTCAATACTTGTCTTTTCAATATTTTTGATTTGTTTAAAAAATAATTCAGTCTTTGTAAAATTTTTTGGAAATAAACAAAATTTTTATTAAAAGATATTTACATTTGGGGGCTCAACTAAACTGTAATTTTGAAGAAGAATAAAGAAGATTGAAGACGATTTTAAGAAGATATTAAAGACGAGTTTTAAATAAGCGCAATGGAAGGAGGAAAATTACTTTTGTCAGCAGTAGATAAGATGTCTGTTGCAGAATTGAGAGGAGAATTGGAAAAGCGTAAGGTATCAGTAGTTGGATCTAAAGCTGTATTAAAGTTTCGGCTAATGAACCTGGTTGCGACCGAAACCGAAAATGTAGAAGATGAGGCCATTGAAGAAGCTGAAACATCAGATACAGAAACTGTTGTTAATATTGGGAATGCCCCACAAGGCGGTCAAGGAAGTACACCGGTGGTAATGGTTAACAGTTTTGAAAAGTCAGGAAGCGTTTTAAGTTTTAAAGATGTCGAGGGGGCAGTAGACGTTTTTAATGGTGAAGATCCGAATATAACCGTGGAGTATTGGGTTGAAACTATGGATGACATGGTAAGATTGTGTAAATGGTCGGATGAGGAGGCAATTATTTATGCGAAAAAGCTACTAAGAGGGGCTGCAAAAACTTTTATGATGAGACAACGGAATATTCGTTCGTGGAATAACTTTAAAGTAAAAATTGAAAGTGAGTTTCGGGTAGAAATTAATAGCCGCGACATCCATGAAAAAATGAGAAATAGAACAAAAAAGCGGACAGAATCATGGAGAGCATATTTCTATGATATGTGTGAACTAGCAGATTCCATAGACTTAGACACGACTTCTACGATTGGTTACATTGTTGCAGGTGTACAAGATGAAACTATGGACAAGATGATGCTGTATGGAGCTCGTAGTATTGAGAATTTAAAATCAAAATTTATTGAATATGAAGGAGTCAAAGCATCTAAAACTAATGCACAGAATTGGTCAAAATGTTTTAGCTGTGGGGTAAATGGACACACAGCCAATAATTGTCCTAATGCTGGCCAAGGGATGAAATGTTTTAAGTGCAATAGTTATGGTCATATTTCATACAATTGTCCCATGAATTTGAACGTAGGATATCAAGCTCAAGCCCTCCGCTCTCGGGATACCATAAATGTGGTTGCGGAATCGCGTATCTGTCCGGATGTTAAGGTGGAAATAAATTCGTTTGCGTTTGGTGCTTTAGTTGATACAGGCAGCTCTGTAGATTTATTGAACAATAAGATTTATAATGTGATTGGATGGCCTAAGCTGGAACGTACTACAGAAATTTTTATTGCGATCGGAGAAGAAAAAGTATCACCAATTGGAATTGTTTATACCACAGCATGTGTAAATAAAGAAAAGTATGAGGTAAGATTTTATGTAATACCTGAAAACGCTACCTGTGATGTAATTTTGGGACGTGAGTTTTTGAAAAATTGTGATCTAAGTATGAGTAAAGGGAATCTATCACTAAAGAAGATAGTTAATTTATCAAATTCTGAAAAACCTGTTAGAACTTGTGGTAATAGTATTGATGTCAGAAAAAATGAAATTGAGGTGAACACGGAAAAAGTCGTTTGTTGTGTGGATTTCGTTAAAGATGGGGTTAAAATTCCAAATGTTGAACAGTCAACGTATCAACGCCAAAGCAGCAGTACAACTGGAAGATTATCTGGGATAAAGGCAAAATTTAAAAAGATAAAAGTTTTAAATGCGAAAAGAACGACGTTTGTCATAGGTAGCCCGAAAAAGGTAGTACATAAACCAAATAAAAGCAGTTTGCGAAAAGTTTGTTGCTATAGTGGAAATGAGAAATATAATCGGGGACCGATTTTGTTCAGGATTGGCCGTGTGGGCATTACTTCTTGGAGGTGTACTGTATTCTACTTTATTTTATGTTTGTATCTTCTATCATGTTATTTTCAATACTTGTCTTTTCAATATTTTTGATTTGTTTAAAAAATAATTCAGTCTTTGTAAAATTTTTTGGAAATAAACAAAATTTTTATTAAAAGATATTTACATATATGACATATATGCTCCATATATGTCCACATATGTCATATATGGGCATATGCCCTCATTTTACGTATATGGACATATATGTTGCAAATATGATCATATATGACTGCATACAATTTCATATATGACCATATATGCTCATATATTTACATATATGCATCCATATATTTACATATATGTATCCATATATGCTCATTTTTCACCGGGTTTACCAAAAAAATCATAAAAATTGGTGCGAAAATAATATGCAAATTTGGTTCAAAACTTTGATTAATTTTTCAAAAATTTCTGTTTTCAAAAATTTTCAAATATTTCAGGATATTTATTGCGAAATTCGAATACTTATAAGGATGTAACCATAAAAAGGACATCTTGAACTTCCTAATAATGTCCTGATGATACCCTTGATCGCACCGAATCCGGATTTCTTGCAAAAATTAAGTAATTTTATTTGGAATTTGAATAAAAAAATTATGAATATCTTATACATAAAATTTTAAAATATTAAAACATTTTTCGATTTTGAGGGCTTGTTCCACAAAAAATTTAAATGCCTATATCTCGAGAAGGCGTGTTTAGGAGGCCAAAATAATTTAGAAATTGTACCCTAGAACTCTGTGCGAAAGAAGATGATTTTTGTAGTGTAGTGTAATAAGTATATTAAAATCAATTTATAATGGAAAGAGTGAATAAAACGTTACATTTCACTTTTTTCATTTTTGACATTTGAAAAATCGTTCCTGAAGCATTGCACTTCGTAACCACGTTTTTATTCAATTCATAGCTTAGAAACCTCTTTCACAACTATCAGAACTATAAGATAGGCTTATTGCTACTTCTAAAAGTTTAAATAAATATTCCTGACAATTTTGGATTTAAGCATATCAAAGTTTAAATAATTAAAAAAAAGGAAAATTGTCTGGGGTGGGCTAAATGCAAAACGTCTGGGGTGGGCTAAATCGAGTCTATGGTGGGCTTTGCCCACCCCAGCCCCCTCGTTTCTACGCCTATGCTTATAACTTTAATTTTATTTATTTTTTTTTTTTAATTTTATTGCCGGCATACACATAAACAAATAATTTTCTTCTTCTTCACTATTTTTAAGGCGGTTGGATGGAATGAAATTACACTCAACAACAAGTTGTACAACTTGTTATCAGACCAGCGAAAATATCAAAAAATTTAGATATTTTTCAACGATTGGTTGATAAATTGTACAACTTGCCATTACACGAGAAAATTGCACTCGGTCGTTAGACAAATTGTAAGATTTGTCTGCCGTCTAATGGACCCTTTATTTTTGTTGTAGAAGTCGTCTGTTGTTACAAATAATCCTGGTTGATACTGCTGCTTTAAATTTACTTTTTTTCCTGCCGGAGTTGATGATCTTATACTGCATAAACGGATATTTACCACAAGCTACGGACTCTTCTGCTGGTGTGGATTTGTTGGCTGAAATAATAACCGCTGCTGGTGTGAAATTGTTGGCTGAAATAATCGCCGCTGCTGCTGTTGTTCATGCGCGCTGCGTATCCTCTTGGGGCATATACGATGTTTAGCTTTCTTATTGGTTGCTGCTGATGTTTGACTTGGTGCAACCTAGCACCCAAAAACGTTGCAACCTCATTAACCTTTACTGGATTATGTACAATTTTGGTGTGTGGCTGACTTACATAAAAGTTTTATTTTTGCATTTTTTTAAAAAGTGCAATTACCAAGATGATGTGATTCCCAAACGGTGTTAAAAATAAAGCGTTTTTCTTCAATAGCTGTTACTCGGCTTGCGTTTTAATGAAAAGTTGGGGGTAAAAGCGAATATTGTTTCCAATTAACGATGTTATTTCCAAAAAAAAAAAAATAAATCATAGAAGACGTTATTTCGACATTTCGTCCAAAAAAAATATTTTGGATTTTTTTGACAATTTGGTTTTGGAAGAAATAACATTTTTAGACCTATCATTTTGGGCTATATGTCGCAGCTTGGGCGATATGACATTTACGGTTTTGGGCGATAAGACCTTGGGCGCTATGTCCGTACGCCATTTCAAACTCCATAAATTAATTTACCGGCTACGCTAAATATTTTTTTTTTTTGGGTAGCAGGATTTACGTGGAAACATATTTTCACACTCTCCGCAAAACATTTTTAAAAAATATTCAAATGAGTAACAAAGCCATATATGGCTTTATTTCCAACAGTGGTTGGTAATAACGCCATATGGCCTTATTTCTCAACTCTTTGGGAAATAAGGCCATATGGCCTTATTGCCTATGGCTTTATGTCACCCCCTCCCGTGTTTTTCATATTAATTGCCTTTTACACCTTGGGGATTTAATGGGGGGGGGGGTGAAATAGAGCCATAGGCAATAAGGCTATATGGCCTTATTTCTCAATTCAATGGGAAATAAGGCCATATGGCTCTATTACCAACACGATTGAGCAATAAAGTCATATTGATTTTGCAACCAAAGTGGAAATAAAGCCGTATCAGTTGAAAATGTGGAAATATATTTTCCCGTAAATCCTGCTACCCAAAAAAAATTTATTTAGCGAAGCCGCTAAATTAATTTATAGAGTTTGTAATCCCTAAGCCCGGCCAAAGGCCGGCTACGCAGAAAAAAAAAATTTTTTGACTAGCTTTAAATTAAAAAACCACATATACCAGGAACCTCGGAACTTAGAGGGGTCTAGAGGCACCAATTTTTTATTGGCAGGGTTTTTAATTTAAAGATTGTTTAACAAAAAAAGTTTTTCTGTGTAGCCGGCCTTCGGCCGGGCTTAGGGATTACAAAATCCATGCATTAAACCCACCCTCTCCGCATAGTAAAGTTTTCTAGGGTAGAGGCCTTTGCGCTATCAAATTTGTTATGCCTCAAAAAGGCCTGATAACCAAAATAGCTTTGGTTTGTAGAGAGGGTGGGTTTAATGCATGGAGTATGTAAGCCCGGCCGAAGGCCGGCTACGCTGAAAACCTTTATAAAAAAAAACAAATCATAGAAGTCGTCGTAGAGTTCGTCCAAAAAAAATATTTTAGATTTTTTGACAATTTGGTTTTGGGAGAAATTACATTTTTAGACCTATCATTTTGGGCTATATGTCGCAGCTTGGGCGATATGACATTTACGGTTTTGGGCGATAAGACCTTGGGCGCTATGTCCGTACGCCATTTCAAACTCCATTAATTAATTTAGCGGCTTCACTTATTATTATTTTTTTTGGGTAGCAGGATTTACCTGGAAATATATTTTCACACTCTCCGCAAAATAATGATGAACATTTTTAAAAAATATTTAAATGAGTAACAAAGCCATATATGGCTTTATTTCCAACAGTGGTTGGTAATAACGCCATAATAACGCCTTATTTCTCAACTCTTTGGGAAATAAGGCCATATGGCCTTATTGCCTATGGCTTTATTTCACCCCCCGATTTAATGATTATAAAATAGGAATTTATGCTAAAATTTAAGTTCAATAATTTTAGCTTTTATTTAACATTGAAAAAAAGTATTCATTATTTTTTTTTTATAACATTTTTAAAAACAAATAACAAATGTTGCAAAGGCCTCTACCCTAGAAAACTTTACTATGCGGAGAGGGTGGGTTTAATGCATGGATTTTGTAATCCCTAAGCCCGGCCGAAGGCCGGTTACACAGAAAAACTTTTTTTGTTAAACAATCTTTAAATTAAAAACCCTGCCAATAAAAAATTGGTGCCTCTAGACCCCTCTAAGTTCCGAGGTTCCTGGTATATGTGGGGGGGTGAAATAAAGCCATAGGCAATAAGGCCATATGGCCTTATTTCTCAATTCAATAGGAAATAAGGCCATATGGCTTTATTACCAACACGATTGAGCAATATATCATATTGTCATATTGATTTTGCAACCAAAGTGGAAATAAAGCCATATCAGTTGAAAATGTGGAAATATATTTCCCCGTAAATCCTGCTACCCGGCAGGATTTTTAATTTAAAGATTTTTTAACAAAAAAAGTTTTTCTGTGTAGCCGGCCTTCGGCCGGGCTTAGGGATTACAAAATCCATGCATTAAACCCACCCTCTTCGCAAAGTAAAGTTTTCTAGGGTAGCAGGCCTTTGCGCTATCAAATTTATTATGCCTCAAAATATATCAATTGGGCGATATGACATTTACGGCTTTATTTTATATGACATTTGGGCGATAAGACCTTGGGCTTTGTCCGTACGCCATTTCAAACTCCATAAATTAATTTAGCGGCTTCGCTAAATATTTTTTTTTGGGTAGCAGGATTTACGTGGAAATATATTTCCACACTCTCCGCAAAATAATGATGAACATGTTTAAAAAATATTCAAATGAGTAACAAAGCCATATATGGCTTTATTTCCAACAGTCGTTGGTAATAACGCCATATGGCCTTATTTCCCAACTCTTTGGGAAATAAGGCCATATGGCCTTATTGCCTATGGCTTTATTTCACCCCCCTGTATATGTGGTTTTTTAATTTAAAGCTAGTCAAAAAAATTTTTTTTTCTGCGTAGCCGGCCTTTGGCCGGGCTTAGGGATTACAAACTCCATAAATTAATTTAGCGGCTTCGCTAAATAAATTTTTTTTGGGTAGCAGGATTTACGGGAAAATATATTTCCACATTTTCAACTGATACGGCTTTATTTCCACTTTGGTTGCAAAATCAATATGACTTTATTGCTCAATCGTGTTGGTAATAGAGCCATATGGCCTTATTTCCCATTGAATTGAGAAATAAGGCCATATAGCCTTATTGCCTATGGCTCTATTTCACCCCCCATTAAATCCCCAAGGTGTAAAAGGCAATTAATATGAAAAACACGGGAGGGGGGTGACATAAAGCCATAGGTAATAAGGCCATATAGCCTTATTTCCCAAAGAGTTGAGAAATAAGGCCATATGGCGTTATTACCAACCACTGTTGGAAATAAAGCCATATATGGCTTTGTTACTCATTTGAATATTTTTTAAAAATGTTTTGCGGAGAGTGTGAAAATATGTTTCCACGTAAATCCTGCTACCCAAAAAAAAAAATATTTAGCGTAGCCGGTAAATTAATTTATGGAGTTTGAAATGGCGTACGGACATAGCGCCCAAGGTCTTATCGCCCAAAACCGTAAATGTCATATCGCCCAAGCTGCGACATATAGCCTAAAATGATAGGTCTAAAAATGTTATTTCTTCCAAAACCAAATTGTCAAAAAAATCCAAAATATTTTTTTTGGACGAAATGTCGAAATAACGTCTTCTATGATTTGTTTTTTTTTTTTTTGGAAATAACATCGTTAATTGGAAACAATATTCGCTTTTACCCCCAACTTTTCATTAAAACGCAAGCCGAGTAACAGCTATTGAAGAAAAACGCTTTATTTTTAACACCGTTTGGGAATCACATCATCTTGGTAATTGAACTTTTTACAAAAATGCAAAAATAAAACTTTTATGTAAGTCAGCCACACACCAAAATTGTACATAATCCAGTAAAGGTTAACGAGGTTGCAACGTTTTTGGGTGCTAGGTTGCACCAAGTCAAACATCAGCAGCAACCAATAAGAAAGCTAAACATCGTATATGCCCCAAGAGGATACGCAGCGCGCATGAACAACAGCAGCAGCGGCGATTATTTCAGCCAACAATTTCACACCAGCAGCGGTTATTATTTCAGCCAACAAATCCACACCAGCAGAAGAGTCCGTAGCTTGTGGTAAATATCCGTTTATGCAGTATAAGATCATCAACTCCGGCAGGAAAAAAAGTAAATTTAAAGCAGCAGTATCAACCAGGATTATTTGTAACAACAGACGACTTCTACAACAAAAATAAAGGGTCCATTAGACGGCAGACAAATCTTACAATTTGTCTAACGACCGAGTGCAATTTTCTCGTGTAATGGCAAGTTGTACAAATAATCAACCAATCGTTGAAAAATATCTAAATTTTTTGATATTTTCGCTGGTCTGATAACAAGTTGTACAACTTGTTGTTGAGTGTAATTTCATTCCATCCAACCGCCTTAAAAATAGTGAAGAAGAAGAAAATTATTTGTTTATGTGTATGCCGGCAATAAAATTTAAAAAAAAAAATAAATAAAATTAAAGTTATAAGTAATTTTTTAACAAAAAATGGCGGTAAATACAGTGTTTTGGAGAGAATTCATAGAAATATTTCGAAGTTTGCCAGAATTGTGGCAAATAAAAAGTGAAAAATATAAACTTAAGTATTTAAAGCCAAAGGCATATGACATTTTATTTAAAAAAATGGTCGAAACTGAACCTAACGCCACAGTGGACACAGTGAAAAAAAAAATTAACAACATGCGAACATGCTACAGGAGGGAGCTGAAGAAAATAATGAGGAGCTCGAGTTCGGGAAAAGGAACGGATGAACTATATATTCCGAACTTATGGTACTTTGACGACCCTGTAGTGCGATTCAGTAACTTTTTTAACGATATTATCGATATCGTTACCTAACGAGAATTGTCGGTTGTTTTAACGAAAATGTAATTCTATATTTTTTTCCTAACGATTTTTTTCGGTTGACTGTTTTTTAAATACTACCGACAAATTTCGGTAGAAACAAAAAATGTCAAAAATTAAATATTATAAATTTTAATAATAAATTTACAAAATTATGTAAATATGTAAATAAAAATGAACAACAACATTCATTGTAAGTTTTTTGTAAACTAGTTGGGATTGCAAAAATTAAATTGTATTTATTTGCAGATAATGGCCAATCAGCGCCTTTGATTTCTTTTTTGGAAAGCGAAAAAGGATTCGTTGAAGGTTAATTTGATGCACAACATGGAAATGATAAGACGAAAATTGATGCCAAATAGTGGAAGAACTTATTAGCTACCAAGAGTGATGAACCATGGCAAGTTGTAAGTATAAACCAAAAAGGACAGATATTTACGATTGTTTGTGTTTTAATTTTGCATATAAAATATTTAACCGTTCTTATTGTGCAATTATGTTTTGCCACGTTAATCCCTAATGATAAAATTACAGGTATGGAGAGATGTAAAGTCCAAAGTATCTACAAAGCTTAAAACACTTCGACAAAAAAGAAGCGCGACGGGAAATCGGGAGTTATGAATGTTTCAATTACTGAATTTGAGATACGGCAGGTGCACTTATGTTAGTTGGATTGAATTACATGGCAGGAAATATTGGTTGCCCAGACAGTATGGTACGTACCAAGTGTATAATAGTGAAAAGTAGTTTTTACCAATTTTTAAGATTGCTTAAAACAATGTAGAAAAAGATATCTCAGAATCTGAGACTTTTTCTACAGAAAAAATGCCTCAGAATCTGAGACTTTTACTATGGAAAAATTGTCTCAGAATCTGAGACATTTTCTGTCTCAAAATCTGAGACTTTTTCTATAGAAAAATTGTCTCAGAATCTGAGACTTTTTCTATAGAAAAATTGTCTCAGAATCTGAGACTTTTTCTATAGAAAAATTGTCTCAGAATCTGAGACTTTTTCTATAGAAAAATTGTCTCAGAATCTGAGACTTTTTCTATAGAAAAATTGTCTCAGAATCTGAGACTTTTTCTATAGAAAAATTGTCTCAGAATCTGAGACTTTTTCTATAGAAAAATTGTCTCAGAATCTGAGACTTTTTCTATAGAAAAATTGTCTCAGAATCTGAGACTTTTTCTATAGAAAAATTGTCTCAGAATCTGAGACTTTTTCTATAGAAAAATTGTCTCAGAATCTGAGACTTTTTCTATAGAAAAATTGTCTCAGAATCTGAGACTTTTTCTATAGAAAAATTGTCTCAGAATCTGAGACTTTTTCTATAGAAAAATTGTCTCAGAATCTGAGACTTTTTCTATAGAAAAATTGTCTCAGAATCTGAGACTTTTTCTATAGAAAAATTGTCTCAGAATCTGAGACTTTTTCTATAGAAAAATTGTCTCAGAATCTGAGACTTTTTCTATAGAAAAATTGTCTCAGAATCTGAGACTTTTTCTATAGAAAAATTGTCTCAGAATCTGAGACTTTTTCTATAGAAAAATTGTCTCAGAATCTGAGACTTTTTCTATAGAAAAATTGTCTCAGAATCTGAGACTTTTTCTATAGAAAAATTGTCTCAGAATCTGAGACTTTTTCTATAGAAAAATTGTCTCAGAATCTTAGACTTTTTCTATAGAAAAATTGTCTCGGAATCTGAGACTTTTTCTATAGAAAAATTGTCTCAGAATCTGAGACTTTTTCTATAGAAAAATTGTCTCAGAATCTGAGACTTTTTCTATAGAAAAATTGTCTCAGAATCTGAGACTTTTTCGAACAGAAAAAAGTCTCAGGTTCTGAAACATTTTTTTCTACAGAAAATGTACCAGACTCTAAGACATTTTTTCTAAAAAAAAAACTATTTTCTATTGACAAATTATCTCAACAATGCATTAGTATTTTATGTATCTAATAAATCTATATATTTATAAATATTTGCTTTTAGACCCCGCGAATTCCCAGATGGATCTATCAACAGCATACTTGTTAATAGCTGGAAGCTCGATAGAAATATCAGACTCATTAATATCCCAAAAGAAAATTGAAGATGCTCTATTGGAAATAAAAATAATGGTGGCTTAAATAACGATGGTTTTAATTAATTTTATTTATTTGAGTTGTAAATGTATTAAATAAATTTTGAACTAAACTAACTAAAATATTGAGAAATTATTTGATTAGGCACATCCACCGATTGCGTGAGACAAAAACCCATTAGAACCACTTTCAGATTCTGATATTTACGGTGTAAAAATTGTAATTCTGTTATGTGGTGTAATATACTGGAAAAATTTGCAGGGGACTCGGCAAATAATGTCTAATATCTATTAAAATGCATTCGAAGACCATTTCAACAAAATTTCCTACTTTTTTTACTATATCTTGTTTAAAAAGAAATAATATTTTATATTAACAACAGCTTTTTTTTTGTCGTTAGCCTACCGATATTTTTCGAAAGTTAACGATTTTAAATAACGACAAAACTCGGTAAAATAAATTATAGAATCACATTTAACGACAATTGTAGATAAGTATCGATTTTTGACAATTTAACTACCGATTTTTGTCGTTAAAAAGTTAGTGAATTGCGCTACTGGACTTCTTAAGGGAACAGGAAGTTCAAAGCGAAACCTTGTCGTCAGAAGACCTTTGTTCGGACGGTGAGGAGATTAATAAATTTAACGAGGTAAGTAAAAAGTATAAATAAAAAAACTGCAATGAAAAACCACAATTAAAATTAAAAACATTAATTCGTTGGTTCACAATTGGTAATAATACTCTTTTTTTTTAGGAAACAAACAAAAAAAATATGCCAAGAAAACGTTTGAGAGATAAGTTATTAAAAAAAGCAGTTAGTCATCTAGAGGGTTCAAACGAGTCAAAAGAGGAAGATGAAGCTACCACTTTAAGTGGTAGCTGGGCAGTTTTATATAGAAAATTAAATCCGATGCAGCAGCTTTACGCCAATAAAGTTATTCACGAGGTTCTGTACAACGGAGCACTAGGCCATTTAACTGAGAATTCTTACAAATTTCTGGACTTCCCACAGCGGTCGCCTAATAATTTTTCAACCACGTTATCTTCCTCAGCAGATGACAATTCTTCATCAGGCTTCGAGTCGTTGCCTCTTCGAAAACATTCATTTTCAGCTACATTAAATAGCATTTCTCCTCTGCCTTCGGATGAAAGTAACTTTGAAGCACCACAAATTTTGAAACCAAAACCGTTAAGGTATGTTCGTGTTCCAAGGACAAGTCCCTTTTCCAACGAACAACCGAATCGTTTACACTCTAAGCAACAAATTTTGACTCAAAGGCCTCAACATAAAGTAGTTGCTAAACAAAATCGAAGCAATATGCTCCAATATGAAGATGTTGAATCACAACAACAGGTAAATAAAAACATCACAGATTAAGAAACAGAAAACTATTTAAGTAATTTATTTTACAGAATCAAGGTAATCAATTTCAATACGTAGAAGGTGAAACACAAAATTTAATTTTCCAGCATCCACAAAATCAATTTGGTATAACGAAACCCAACCAAAATATTTTGCTTCACCAACAACGAAATCAATTTCAATATGACGAAAGCGATGAAGTTCAAGTTGTTTCGCAGCAATCGCAACCGTATGAAGAGGAATGCGAATATGAAAGCTACGAGTCATTATTCTCCGATGACCAATTTTCAACATGAGCCGAAAAATCCACAAAAAATTTAATATGCTCTTAAATTATAATTTTTTAAATGGTCTACACTTTCACTATTCACAAAGAGTCGTCAATGGTTGAAAACTTGTGAAAGTATTACGAGTTTTTTTTTTCTCAGTACATAATGTTAAAGAAGTGCAAACACATAGTAAAAATTCTATTCTGATGAAAAAGTTCCGATGTTTAATATACAGTGCTGGTCAAAAGTATTCACACAGTTTAATTTAAGCTTTAAAGTGTCCAGATTGAGTTAATTATAAATTTGCTGCGAGGGTCGAACTGGAAAATGATAATTTTTGTCGCCATTTTTTAGAAAATTTTTAAAAAATATTTCTAAAACTTTTTTTTTACAAGTCCAAACATTTAAAATTTAAAATAGCTGTGTTCGCGATAATTTGTACGAATTTGTACAAATTATTACGAATTTTGTCTAAAAGTCGTTCGCGTACTTTAAAAACCCAGTAACGAGAGAGAAAATGAGAGAAAAAAGTGACAGTTCTATTTTAGAAACTTGGAAGTTTTTACTGGATAAATTTTTGCCAGCAAGAATTATCAAGCACAAAAAAACACATGTTTTAAAAACGTATGACTATATTTTTGTAAACAAAATACAAAATATTCTGCAGTTACATTTTTGTGTATAAAATATGATTAAATATCAAGGAATGAATAAAAAAAAAGACATCCTAAAATTAAATTTCTTTTATTACCAAGTTAAAAAATAAATACCATCAAACTAAAAATGTACTAATAAAGGCAAAATTTTTTATAAGCTGATTTAAATCAGCTGTTTAACTAACTTGCAAGTTTTTACGGATTTCTGTTCGCGTACTTTTTTTAATTTTTCCTTTTTGAGAGCGATTTATTTTTTACTCTCTAAAATTTTGTTGCTTGATAATTTTTACTGGGAAAGTACGCAAACAGATTTAATATTTTCCACTAATTTTGTTTACAAAAAATTGGTCGTCAAAAACAATAGAGGTCAAAAAATTCGGATTTCTTTTACAGTATTTAAAAAGTTTTGAGTTTTTTAAAGTCATTAAAAAAATTAGTTGAGATATGAATATGAGTTAGTGGAACATTTTTTAAATTTTTAATGTTTGAACTTGGAGAAAAAAATTCAGAAATATTTTTTAAACATTTACTAAAATATGTCTACAAATTATAATTTTCCAGTTCGACCCTCGCACACTGGGCCGAGATGGTAGGTTTTTTGGCCAAAAGTCTCTACAGGTCGTAAATGTTAATCGATTTTGTTGAAATTCAGAATATAAGCCTATATTAGGGTAGTAAATAAGTGACTTGAAACTTTTTGGAATCGGACCTACAAGGAAACTGTTTCAGGGTGGACACTTAATTTTTAATAAAATTTACAGATGTTATAAATGAAACAAATGAAGAGACACTTGCCTTTTGTTTATGTATTTGAATTGGAGATGGTCTCTGGTCCCGTGATTCGCGTGACTCAAAAAAACAACGTGATTCACGCGTGAGCGATTTTCATTTAAATCACGTGATTTAAAAGTTTTTAGAGATTGAATTGAAAAAAAGAGTTTAAAAATAATGTGATTCACGCGTGAGCGTGAGTGATTTTCATTTAAATCACGTGAATATACCGTTTTCCAAAATTGAATTGAAAAAAAAAAGTTTATAAAAAATTGGAAAAAATTAAGTTTTTGTTTTGAAAACCCCCTTTTTATACTCATCGTTATCAAAAGTTCCACGCCCTTTTAAAAAACTGTCTGGGCCAGAATTATCCTTTCTATCCACACTTTCCAAAAAAGTTTCCCGCTTGTGCCCGTTTTCAAAAATGGAATTTAAATAAAATTTATAAAAAAATGGAAAAAATTATTTCTTTTTTGAAAACCTCCTTTTAAAAACTCATCGTTATAGAAAGTTCCACGGCCTTTCAAAAAACTGTCTGGACCAGAATTATCCTTTGTATCAGCACTTTCCAAAAAAGTTACCCGCTTGTGCCCGTTTTCAAAAATTGAATTGAAATATGAGCTTATAAAAAATTGAAAAAAAATTTTTTTTTTTGAACCCCCTCTTTTTAAACTCATCGTCATAAAAAGTTTCACGCCCTTTCAGAAAACTGTCTGGGCCAGAATTACCCTTTTTATCAGCACTTTCCAAAAAAGTTGCCCGCCTGTGCCCGTTTTCAAAAATTTAATCTAATAAGGGCTTATAAAAAATTGGAAAAAAATAGTTTTTTTTTTTTTAATTCCCTTTTTAAACTCATCAAAAGTTCCACGCTCTTTCAAAAAACTGTCTGGGCCAGAATTATCCTTTTTATCCCCTTTTTCCAAAAAATTTTTCCGCTTGTGCCCGTTTTCAAAAATTGAATCGAAATAAGAGTTTATAAAAAATTGGAATTTTTTTTTTTTTTGAAAACCCCCTTTTTAAACTTTTCGTTAAAAATTCCACGCTCTTTCAAAAAACTGTCTGGGCCAGAGTTAGCCTTTTTAACCCCACCTTACAAAAAACTTACCCGCTTGTGCCCGTTTACACAAATGGAAAATTAAAAAATAAATAAAAAAATGTGTGTGAAAACCCCCTTTTTAAAACTCATTGTGATCAAAAAGTTCCACGCCCTTTCAAAAAACTGTTTGGGCCAGAATTATCCTTTTTATTCGCACTTTCCAAAAAATTTTCCCGCTTGTGCCCGTTTTCAAAAATTTAATTGAAATAAGAGTTTATAAAAGACTGAATTTTTTTTTGTAAACCCCGTTTTTAAACCCATCGTTATCAAAAGTTCCACCCCCTTTCAAAAAACTGTCTGGGCCAAAATTATCCTTTTTATCCCTACTTTCCAAAAATGTTGCCCGCTTGTGCCCGTTTAGGCAAATGGAATTGATATAAAAAAATTGAAAAAATAAAATATTTTTTTATGAAAATCCCCTTTTTATACTCATCGTTATCAAAAGTTCCACGCCCTTTCAAAAAACTGTCTGGGCCAGAATTATCCTTCCTATCCACAGTTTCCATAATGGTTGCCAGCTTGTGCCCGTTTTAAAAAATGTAATTGAAATAAAATTTAGAAAAAAATTAGAAAAAATATTTTTTTTTTGAAAACCCCCTTTTAAAAACTCATCGTTACAGAAAGTTTCATGCCAGAATTATCCTTTATATTCCTACCTTACAAAAAACTTGCGCGTGTACACAAATGGAATTGAAATACCAAAAACTGAAAAAAATATAATAAAAAAAAATTTGTGAAACCCCTTTTTTTAACTCGTCGTTATCAAAAGTTCCACACTCTTTCAAAAAACTGTCTGGATCGCCTAACCGGGTACTTATTTTTTTTTTTCAATGTATTAAAAACAAATTTTAATACGATAAAAAAAATATTTTTCGTGTAACCGGGTTTTTCTCGTAACCGGTTTTTTTTGTGTATTCGGGTTTTTGGGTAACCGGGTTTCATTTTATCCCGTATTAATATAGAAAAACACTATGTATGTACTTTAGGAAAAACTTGAAAATTGTTAATTCATAAAATTAATTCAATTCAATAAAAAAGGATCATTTTAACAACTTTAGATTTGTTCATCTCCCTTTCTATTGATATTTTATACGCAGATGAAAAAACGGGCAAAAGCGGGCAGGTCAGTCTGAAAGCTAGTAAACCAACGAACATTTTGGCATCCTAACTTTTGGATTATGTCGCGGAACATTTTGGAAAAACTATATCAAATGGAACAATTTTTCAAAATTTACATAAAAATATCAAAAAATCATCAAAAAAAATAGGAAAAAGAGCTATTCATACCCATTTACATGTTGTACTTCCCTTTGTCGAATAAATTAATCCCAAAAAAAAAAACAAGGTCCCACCTTAATAATGTATATATTTGTTAGCTTTTTTGATTACGGTATATGGAGATTTAAACATACATATTTTATCTTTGATGGATCATTCCAAGAGAATGGGTGTACCGATTTTTACAAAAATTACACACAAGGTGCAGCAAGTCATACTGAATACAATAGTGCATTCACTTTTTTTAATTTAATAATTTTGTTTTTTTTAGTTTTGGCCAAAAAACTACCATCTCGGCCCAGTGTGCCTCGTAGCAAATTTATTATTAACTCAATCTGGACACAATAAGGCTTAAATTAAAGCTTAATAAATTACCTACAAATCACATTTTTTAAAAAATACACGTTTGGTAATAAAAAGGTTTGGTATTAAAAATTTTGTCTTTAACAAATTGCATCTACTATAGCTCTGTGTGAATACTTTTGACCGGCACACAGTGGGGAAAAATGGACTTTTTTTGTCCAATTTTGCCTACAGGACACAATTCTTAACCGATTTTAGTTTTTCTTTTTTTGAAATTTAGCCAATAAAATTCCTCATCGGTCTGTCATGGTGGTTTTCTAAAAATCGTTTTTGTTTTATTTGAATATTTTTTTAAAGTTCAGAAAATATTATTTTTTTTTTAAATTTTGGCTCTAAAAAATGTAATAGGTAGGGGACGAATAAGCTGTATGGACAAAATTAAAGGTATTTGAACCCCTTATAAATGACATTAATAGCATTTGTTAATTTATTGTTATTTTGGTTTTTATAAACATATGAAAACTTAAAAATGTTAACTTTTAAGTACCTATATCATTTTAAATAATGTACCAATTTCAATGAAATTTTTTTTTGATTAAAGCTTACCATTTTCTTAGCCGTTTTTGGCAAATAAATTATTTTTGAAAAATTGTTTAACTCTTTTTTTTAGAATTTACAATGTTACAACTTTTTTTTTTAAACAGACTAAAAAATAATTTTAAAATTCCAAAAATCATAAGGTAAAATTTAAGCAAAAAATAAAATATTTTTTTAAAAAAATTTTGTGTACCAATTATGACTAAGCAAAACATAAGCTTTAATCTAAAAAAGATTTCATTGAAATTGGTACATTATTTTTAAAGATATAGGCTTTTAAAAGTGAAAATTTTTGAATTTTTGTCTGGTTATAAAAACCAAAATAATAATATATTTTCAAATACTAACCACGTCGTTGATAAGGCGTTCCAATACCTTTAATTTAGTCTATCAAGCATATTCATCCCATGCCTAATACATTTTTTATTGGAAAAATACTAAAAAAATGAAAATTGTCTGAATTTTAGGAAAATATAAAAAGTAATCCGAAATCATTATTCAAAAATCCAACATGACAGATCGATGCGGAATTTTATTAGCTAAAATACAAAAAAAGAACTTCCAAAATCGGTTAAGAATTGCTATCTGTAGGCAAAATTGGACAAAAAAAGTCCATTTTCCCCACTGTGCGGCACTGTATGCTGCACAAACTTTCAACAACCCCTTGTGAACGCAGAACATATTCTAAGGACATTTTAACCCTTCTTATGCAGGGGGGTAATTATATAACTTGATAGTCGTCAATCGTATCGTTTCCATCGTTATTCCATTACCATATAGTGTCATTTTATGGTAATAGAATAATGAACTAACGATGACGATTGACGATTATCAAGTTACATAATTAGCCCCTGGGGGGTAATTATGTAACTTGATAGTCGTCAATCGTATCGTTTCCATCGTTATTCCATTACCATATAGTGTCATTTTATGGTAATAGAATAATGAACTAACGATGACGATTGACGATTATCAAGTTACATAATTAGCCCTCAGGTTTTGGTAGACTTCTAGAAAAGAGGCACCATTAAATTTCAGAAGAGACCTACATTTACATTAATTATTTTACTTATTCCTCATTTAAGCGGAGCGAAAAATTCTTGAATTTATTGTATTGTGTGGTTAAAATTTTAGAAAAATTAAGCCAAACTGAATTTTTTTAACAAAATTTTAAATTATCCAGTTTCATCAGATCTACTTGTTATTAGAAGAGTAAGTTTGTAGTTCGAAGATTCTAATTGTAATTTAAAAATTTCAGTTGTAATTCGAAATTTTCAATTGTAATTCGAAAATTTCAATTGTAATTCAAGAAAAATAAGTTGTAAGTCGAATAAGTTCATTTGAGGGGCTCAAAGCACAAGGGGTTCAAGTGACTTTTTTAAAAAAATTGAGTTAACATATGAAATTAGTAGCTGAAGTTCACAGAAGTTCAGAGCACAAGAGGTGAATGTGAAATTCTTATCCGTTAGCGAGATATGGCGACCATTTCTAGCTCTTGTTACTAAAATACCTGTTTTGCTTGGAGCACAAGGGGTATATGAGCACTTAAACCCCTTGTGCTCCAAGCAATTATTAAAATTTAGTTTTTCACTTGGACAAGTGGTTGAATTCCGAGAAGTTCTTGTAGTAATAGTAATCAAATTTTGCAAGAGCATCTTCAGTCTGTAACCAGCGGTTAAAGTGTGAAAAAATGGCGATTTCCGACCAAAATTCATGTCCGAATTTTTTGACCAAATTGGGCTCAAAAATTAGGAATTTTTGCGTACATAATAGGAAAAATAAAAAAAAAATCCCAAAAAAAAAAATATTGGTGCACAGATGCTGATTTTTAACATAAATATTATTTTTTTATCCAAATTGGTCCCAAAAGTTGGAAAATGTAAAGCAAGTTATCTAAAAAATATTAAAAAAATATAAAAAACACGATTTTCGTTCAAAAATGCTGATCAAAGATTTTGATACACAGATGCTAATCAGCTTTTTTGGACCAAAATCGTGGGTTTATTTTTAAAATTTTTCACATAAAATACTCAACATTTTTCGACTTTTAAGACAAATTTGGTTAAAAATATTTTTTATGTTTATAAATCAGCATCTGTGGACCAAAATCGCAATTTTGAAATTTTTTAAATATTTTTCCCATAAAACGCGCAAAAGTTCCTTATTTTTGACCCAGATTTGGTTAAATATTTCAGATATAAATTTTGGTCCAAAAACGTAATTTTTTAAACTTTGACCGCTGGTTGCAGACTAGGGTTTCTAAATTCCCGGACTTTTTCAATTCCCGGGAAATCGTTTTAAAAAAATCGTATTCCCGGGAATTCCCGGGAATTTTTTAATTAAGACAAATTTTGAACTTGACCATATAAAAATTGTTATATTACAAATTATGGTCGTATTTTACAATTTAAAACCATTTTAGATGTATTCTTTTGTAAAATATTTTTACTAACCTCTAAAATATACGTAGAAAGTTCATAAAATCTACACTGAAAAAAATAGCTTCGTGAAATTAATGAAAATTGACTTAACCTTAATGAAAAATGACTCACGTTTTCAACCGAAGACAGGTTTCATTTGATTAATGAAACTGGTGTCATTAAAGTTCCTTTCAATGAAAACTTGCATATAAATAATGAAAATATTCGTAGAACTTGTTTGAAACGTTTAATGAAGTTTTTCATAAAATGTATGAAAATATCCATTGATTAAATGTGGAATAGTAGTTGGTAATGAGCGTATGATAATTGCTTTTTACAAGTAACTAGTTGCTAACTTTATTAAGGTTTTGATATGGGAATTACGATAAATTCATGTTGGTTAAAGTTATCAAAATTTCCATAGAAAGCCCCTAATCAAGTTAGGAACAAGTTACCTAAAAACAGCACGTATCATACACCCATAAGTGAAAATTTGCATTAATAACAATTTTGGTAAGTCACATGTAACCATCACTGTAACCGTCACTGAAATTTTATTTAGGGGCATGTCACAGACTCAATTCCGATCGGATTTGAAAAAAAAGTTGTTACTCGTAAAACGAAAAACAATTTTTTTTTCGGAATGAAATCACTTTCAAAAATCAAAGTGGAATTGAATTGCTAAGTGGTTTCATTCCGAAAAAAAGTATTTGCTTTGCGTTTTACGAGTGAACCACTTATTCCACTTCCGAACGGAATTGAGTCTGTGACATGACACTTAATTGCACACTTTTTATGGTTTTCACCTAGTTTTTACACACAACAAAATTTTACTCCAAACTTAAATTGGTCTGAATTGCCATAAAAGGTAAACTATAAAAGACAAAAACGCGATGACTTTAAAAACACGTGCTGCCAAACCGTAGCAAAAACGTAGCAATGGAACAACACAAATTACTCTACATTTCATCACAAAATTTTAATGACTTAAAAAACAATTTTTCTGTTGCAAATTATATTATATTTTATAAGAAACAGTCAAAAGAAACACTTATACGGAACTTTTCACTTGTAATTTCAATTAGATATAACCAGCATAACACACACACAGGTTTCAATAACAAAGCAAAAAAATATAAAATTATTTTATTTTATTAGAAAAAAGTTAACACACATGTAAAAATTACAATTAGACTAAACACGCGTGGTGTAATAAAAAGTCGTATGTTTTTGTTTTGTTTTCTTTCTCTTATTCGCAACGCAGAGTTGTATTTAGTTCTAAAAGTTTTATGATATTTTTTAATGAAATTATGAAATCTAATGAAACAAGTTTCATAAAATTTGTTCATAACATGCATGAAATTTCAATCAGCTTATGAATTCCTTTATTTAAGTAATGAAAACAAAATAATGAATCCGTTTCATTAATATCAGGAAGGTTATTTTTTTCAGTGTATTTTTTGTCGAAATATTGGACCTTATCATAGGTTTAGTAATTGCACTGACGTATTTCCATTCCATGAAAAATTGTTCACAATTCGGAAATACCCGATTTTGCATCAAATGCGGTTTTAATAACTTTTTGGAAGATTTTTCTAGTTTTGACTACGCCAACTGTAAGAAAATTATATCTTGAAGATATTTTAATTAAACTTTCGAATTATTAAAATTAATTAGTTTAAGGCATTCCGGCCAAAATTAGAACACCAATGCACTATATAGCCATTGTAACGACGTATTTTCACTGGTTGCTGGAATAGAACTCGCGGCGGCCAAGGTTCGTTACAAAATATTTTTATTTTCACGGCGATAGATATCAGGCTTTTAATTCATATATGAAATTTTAAGCTGAAAACCAGGTTTGTTATATATTTTTTAAAATGTCGTTTTTTGTTTAAGCACTATAAAGATTGTTGATCTGAATATGAAATACTAAATTTCATAAAGAAGAAATCATTGGAATTTTAGATTAAGAAAACTTTTGTCAATTTGCAACCAACATTTGAAGTGAAATTTAGTTAGAATCCGTATTTTGTCACGCAATCGAAAAATAATTATTCGGCCTAAATAATACACACAGAAAACAAATTTGCCAATTTCCAACTGAAATTCAGTTGTTGCAACAAAAAATCGGTGGATACATTTGAATTAAGGTTGAAACAACTAAATATCGGTAGTTAGAACAAATTTTTGTTATCACAACTGTCTTTTAATTGAAACAACTATAAAATTCGTTAGCCACATCAAAATGTAGTAGCACCAACCGAATTTTGAGTTAATACAACTGAAAAATTCAGTTGGAAATTTATTTTTCTCTGTGTATGCAAGCTGAAGCATATTCTCACTAGTTTTTCTTTAAAATTTTTAATTCCTTCAAAGTTTTAATGTCATTTTTATTAAATCATTTAGGATTGTGTTAAAAATGTGTAAATTAAATATATTTTTATTAAAAAATTAGCAACGAATTCCCGAAATTTCCCGAAGAAAAAATCCCGGGATTTTAAGAAAAATATTTCCCGGGAATTCCCGGGAAATTTTTCCCGAATAGAAACCCTATTGCAGACTAAAAATGACCTTGCAAAAATTTTTCATAAATTTTCCCACAATTAGCTACTCCATGTCCATCGTTCGGCAGGTATCACGGCACGAAATTCGAAAGTTTAGATTTCAAGGGGCGCCCTAATGAAGATGAAGATGAGCCCGATGATGTCATGGAATCTGATTATGACGACTAAAAAATTAAACAAAGAACCATTAAAGACTTTTGTAATAAAATGTGGGTTTCCTTTTACAAATAACTAACATTCTTTTCATAATTTAGAAATTTATAAAAAAAGTTAGAGCACAAGGGGTATAAGTGCCACTTACATACTTCAGAGGCAATTTTTGGGTGCTTGTATTTGTGAAATATGGTATTTTTTTTAACTTGTTAGATTAAAATATATCTCAGGATCTCTATTAACTAAAAAATAATATTCTAGATATCATCTAACATTTTTTACTGCAATTTAACTATAACCTCTTTTTTCCCATTATTAAATTTAAGGCACTTAAACCCCTTGTGCTCCAAGCAATTATTAAAATTTAACTTTTAAGACCAATTTGGTTAAAAATATTTTTTATGTTTGAAAATCAGCATCTGTGGACCAAAAGTGGAATTTTTAAAAAAATTTTCCCATAAAGTACTCAAAAATTCCTAATTTTTGAGCCAGATTTGGTTAAATAATTTTCGGCAGGTATTATGATACGAAATTCGAAAGTTTAGATTTGACGGGATGCCCTAATGAAGATGAGCCCAATGATGTCATGGAATCTGATTATGACGACTAAAAAATTAAACAAAGAACCATTACACATTTTCTTAATAAAATGTGGTTTTCCTTTTACGAATTTACAAACTTATAAAAAAAAGTTAGAGCACAAGGGGTATAAGTGCCACTTACTTACTTCAGATGCAATTTTTGGGTGCAAAAGGGTGTAAAACACGGTATTTTTTTAACTTGTTAGATAAAAATATATCTCAGGAACTCTATTAACTTAAAAATAATATACTAGATATCATCTAACATTTTTTATTGCAATTTAATGGCGCTTTTCGACCAAAATTCATGTCCGAATATTTTGACCAAATCCGGCTCAAAAATTAGGAGTTCTTACGTACAACTGCTAAATGCGTAGGAAAAATATTGTGCTCGATTCGGGAGTACTATTTAACCATTCACCAAATTTTTAAAAATTTGATATTCTTTTGAATTTCAAGATTTTAAATTTTTTTTCTTGTTAAAATATAGTAATATCTTAAATAATTACAAGGAAAAATTTAAAAATCTTAAAATTCGAAAGGATATCAAATTTTTAAAAAGTAGGTGAATGGTGAAAGAGTACTCCCGAATCGAGCACATTAAAAAAAAAAAATATTGGTCCACAGATGCTGATTTTTCTGCACAATTTTTTTTCTTATCCAAATTTGTCCCAAAAGTTGTAAAATATAAAGCATATTATCTAAAAAATATTAAAAAAAGTATAACAACACGATTTTGGTCCACAAAAATTGATCAGAGATTTTGGTCCACAGATGCTTATGAGCATTTTTGGCCCAAAATCGTGTTTTTATTTTTCTATTTTTCACATACCCACAATTAGCTACTCCATGGTCATCGTTCGGCAGGTATTATGATACGAAATTCGAAAGTTTACATTTGACAAGATGCCCTAATGAAGATGAAGATGATCCCAATGATGTCATGGAATCTGATTATGACGACTAAAAAATTAAACAAAGAACCATTACAGATTTTCTTAATAAAATATGGTTTTCCTTTTACGAATTTACAAATTTATAAAAAAAAGTTAGAGCACAAGGGGTATAAGTGCGACTTACTTACTTCAGATGCAATTTTTGGATGCAAAAGGGTGTAAAAGACGGTATTTTTTTAACTTGTTAGATTAAAATATATCTCAGGAGCTCTATTACCTTAAAAATAATATACTTGATACCACCTAACATTTTTTATTGCAATTTTACTTTAACCCCTTTTTTCTCATTATTAAAAATAAGGCACTTGAACCCCTTGTGCTCTAAATAGAAATTTATAAAAAAGTTAGAGCACAAGGGGTATAAGTGCGACTTACTTATTTCAGATGCAATTTTTGGGTGCAAAAGGGTGTAAAAGACGGTATTTTTTTAACTTGTTAGATTAAAATATATCTCAGGATCTCTATTAACTAAAAAATAATATTATAGATAGCATCTAACATTTTTTATTGCAATTTAACTTTAACCTCTTTTTTCTCATTATCAAATATAAGGCACTTGAACCCCTTGTGCTCTAACCCCCTCATTTGTAATTCGAAAAAGATCAATTATAATTTAAAAAATATGAATTGCAGTTGGTAATAGATAAATTGTAATTCGAAAAAGATCAATTGCAATTCGAAAAAAAAAAAAATTATAATTCAAAAAAGATCAATTGTAATTCGAAAAATATCAATTCGAAGATTCCACACTCAAAATAATTACTCTGTTAAATACTCTGTAAAATGACTGTAATCTCAATTCGACAAATATTTGACAAAGTTATCTGTCGAAATCATAGAAAAGATTAGAAGGTACGCAGTGTTGTATTTGATGTATTTTCCAATATGGTGGCAAAATGCTTGTTCTTCCTCATCTCACACGTATTTCATATTAAATTAGATTCTTTGTTTATAAAAAATGGAATTTGTCTTTCATTTAATTAAATTTATTATTTATTTTACTTTATTCAACGTTTTTTTAAAGATAATACGCACTATTGATAGTTTAAAACTTCTGTTTTTTTCTTTTGTTGTTTTCTTTGTTGTTGTTCTCCTTTATGTTGCATTGTTTTTATTAAACGTCAAAAGTTACATAATGTGCTGTCACTAATACTTATTCAAGCGAAATACGACTCTGTTACACTTCTATTTTTTTCTATGGTCGAAATACAGATTTTAAGAAAATACTTTGTATTTTCTTGTGACCAAAAAACAACATTTTATCTGTAATTTTACTTTTTACTTTGTAATCTCTATTTTACAGATAATAAACAGTTTTTTTGTTAAAATACGAATTTTAGAAAAATACTTTGTTTTTTTCTCGTAACCAAAATACAAAATTTCATTTGTAATTTTACTTATTGCTCTGTAAAAATAAAAATCACTTCAAAAAACTAAACCCCCCTTTAAAAAGTGTCTTAAATTACAATAACAACTGGTAATTTTACGAGGATGACGTGTAAAATTGGAGTTACTTGTTAAAAACTCATAATATTCACAAAAATAAAAAATTAAATTTGCAATTTGGAAGCATTAAAGCGGTAAAATTTAACAAAATTTTAATGCTTTTGAAGCAGAGAAGTTTTACTCATAAAATCGATTTAACTAAAACTTTGTAAATTTACAGAGTTTTTTTTGTAAAATTTTGAACTCATAAAATGCATTTAACTCAAACTTTGTAAATTTACAGAGCTTTTTTGGTAAAATTCTTTTCCGTTTTATCATTATTTTACAGATAATTCTATAAATTTACAGTTTTTTTTATCGAAATCATTTTACAGAGTTTTCTTCGTAAAATAACAAAAAATCTTGCTGGTTGGAAATCTATGGTATTTTCTGCTGGCTCAGCAGAGTATCTCTGTAATTTAACAGAGTGATTATTTTGAGTGCAATTGCAGTTCGAAAAATATCAACTGAATTTCCATTGATCTTTGTCGAATTACAATTTTCGAATAACAATTGATCTTTTTCGAATAACAATTGATCTTTTGCAAAATTACAATTGATTTATTTTGAATTAAAATTGATCTATTTCGAATTACAATTGAAATCTTCGAACTAAAATTGATCTATTTTGAATTACAATTGATTTTTTTTTTAATTTCAATTGATCGTTTTCGAATTTCAACTGATGTTTCTCGAATTGCAATTGGAATTTTCGAATAAAAATTAATCTTTTTCGAATTGCAATTGGAATCTTCGAATTACAATTTATCTTTTTCGAATGACAATTGGAATTTTCAAATTACAAATGGAATTTTTAATTACAAGTAGACTCATTTTCTCATATTGATATTTTTTTTAACTGTGTCAACTGTGGCGTTTGGTTCAGTTCCACCACTTTATTTAATAAAATTTCATATGCCTATTCTTAGAATCAAACTCGGTACCGAGTTTTATTTTAAAATTGTAGGAAATTTATTTAAAAATTGATTTAAATTTTTTTTGAAAAAAATACTTTAAGTTTTTTTTCATTGAAGAGTTTTAAGTTTTACACTTTTGTCTGATTAAAAATACATTATTTATTTTAATATTTTATTTAATAAAATTTCATATGCCTATTCTTAGAATCAAAATTTAAGTTAAATTGGTATTATAAATATATCATTTATTTCAAAACATGTTTAATTGTTAACATTGTAACATATTCCTTAAATTTTAAAATGGTAAACAAATTTATTTGCGTAATGTATTAAACATCGTCTTAGTTTTAAAATTTTTATTGATATTTGTGAAGTTTTAAATATCGTTTGTAACGTGCCCTAAACTTTTGCTTTAAAATAAAAAATTGCAAACAAAAAAAATTGCTTTATTATTTAGTTTTTTATTTATGGGTTTTACTAACGACAAAAAATTACTTTTGCTTAGGCAAGGATTAAACGTTTAAATGTGACCTCAAAAAAAGTTTTCTTTCATTTCAATAGGTTTTATTCACCAAAGTTATTCACAAAGAAAAGGCGTTCCACCGACAATTGGATCTTCGCTCCGGAATGACCAGAGTCCCACTCGACCAAGGATTGTCAACTCAGAGCAAGCTGTTTTAACCAGGTGTTTTTTTCCACAGAAAAGAACACTTGGACCCAGCCCAGCTGTTACAACAAAGAAAAAAAGTACCAAATGACAATTTTTTAATTTAAAATCAGAAATTCCTTAACTTCTTCTTTCAGAATGTTTTGTTTCGATGGAGAATCCTACATTCCAAAGATCAAGTTTTTAGTAACACTATTTGAGGAAATCAAAAAAAGTAGCAAAGTACACATTTTTACCGTCTTAAAATCGAAACTTTTTAACAAGTTCTTTTGTCAGAACTTTTATTTTCACTTCACATTTAATATTTTAAGTTTCTATGACTATTTTTTCCCACCAATATTTCAGGAAATTTCCCAAAAGGTACAATGTCATATTTTTTTCTACTGTACGGTCCTATCTTTTAAATTTCATTTCCCATTAAACCGTAATTTCGGAAAAAATCAGAATTTTTTTAATAATAATAATAATAATTTTGATCTCATGTTTAAGTATATTTATTTTTAATTTTGTTTACATTAAATTTCAATACATTTTTTTTAATAATTTTACCCTAAACGAGAACTGGTAACAATGACCGTCGTCTCGGTGTAGCGAAAAAACCAAGGGTTCTGTTGGGAATCGAACCCACGACCCCCAGTTTCAAAGGCTAACACGCCACCAACTAACCTACAGAATGTTTTTTCCACCAAATTTTAAGTTTCTAGGACAATTATATCTAAAAATATAAAAAGTACTATTTTTTTCAAGTGGATAATTTTTCTGCGATGTAAATCTACATTAAAAAATTAAAATCTCTAGCTTCAGTGGTTAAGGCTGTGCTTGAAACAAATAATCTTGTCCGACAAATGATGCACATGAACCAAAAATCGTTTTGCTTTATGCCTTACGAAACTGAATTTCATTCCTTAAACCTCAGAGGCTATAATAGCTGACATTAGCGTTATACGTTAGCTATGCAAAATATTTGAATGTTATAAAATGTATTATGAAAACTTTTGTTAAAAGGAAATATAATTTGTTAATGGCAAGTTTCGTTTTAATATGTTTACCAATTACTTAGTCAAGGCCATACTTGGGACCAGAGATGGGCGCGTGAGTGGATATTGACTCACACTCGCTCACGCAAAAAATAACCGAATCACTCACGCAGAATTTTTTTCAACTCACAATCACGCGATTGAAATGAACATCACACACTCACGCGTGACTCACGCCAGATTCAATCACGCTCACGCGTGACTTTCGCAAGCTGTACTCTCCATTTCTTACCATAAAAAAAAATATTGACAAAAAATATGTTTTTTTTTGCAAAAAAAAAACTAAAATTCTTAATAAAAATAAATCAAATCACGCAAAAAATAACTGAATCACTCGCTAATCACTCACGCAAAAATTTTTTCACTCACGCAGTTTTTTTTTTTAACTCACGCTCACTCACAATCACGTGACTGAAACGAAAACCACCACACCGAAAATACTTACGCGTGATTCACGCAAATCAAGTGACCAGCGCCCATCTTTACTTCGGACCTAAGCATTGAGGCATTAGTTTTTTTTTAATGTTAAATGCTAATGAAATATCAGGCATTGGCATTGTTTTTTCATACAAAAGTTATGCCATTTCCCAAGTATGGTTAAGGCATTATTTTCTTTTGAGTTATATGGTAGGTGTATTGGCTCTTGAAATCGCATATGTATGCCTTCCAGGTGCCAAATTGCAGATTTTTTGGTTATATCAAAGCAAGGTAGATTTACAAAGGTAATATTTTAGTGACATAAATCGTAAATGAAAAAAACTACATAACTTTAAAATTAAAAATCAAATTCAAAAGAAATCTTTTTATTTTCAAAAAAAAACAAATACATACAATGTATATTACAAAAAACCACAATCAAAAACAGGGTGGATATTGTTGTTTAATAATTTTTTAAATTTGAGTTTTTTGTATAAACATTTCAAATTTATCCAAATGTATTTCAAACTTTTCTAAATGTAGTTCAAAATATTTCAAATGTATTGTATATAAGGGTTGAGCGAATTTTAGTTTTTTTTTTATTTTTATTTCTCCTGTAATATGAACCGATTCTCCATAGCCATGTAGCATTCTTGGTCAAGGTCTTAAGGTGGCGCAGAAGACATAAATTTATATACCCTTCAACCATAGTATGGGGTTCCAAGCAAATTTTTTTCCGATTTTTAATTTTTATTATTAGTAAGCTTTATTAGCTTATTAACGACAAACAATTTTATTTCGATCGCACAAGTTTAACAGTTTCAAAAGTGACCACGAAAAAAAAAAATTGACTGGTTAGAGGCTTTCTCTTAAAAATATATTTTTTTTTTATTATTGACAAGCATACATTAAAGATTCTCGTCGCTCTTGATAATAAATTTTAACTTTTTAATTAATTTTTTTTTTTGTGACATTGTATTTTTGTTTAAATTGGGGTCAAAAACTTCTTTTTTAGAACAAAACTACAATGCATTGTCACCAAAAAATAAATAAACTAAGAAAACCTATTATAAAGACCGACAAAAAAATTTTACAGTATGATTGTAAAAGGCAAACATTTTTTTTTTTTAATTTTTTAGAGTTAGCACCCAATTTTTGTTCGTGGTCACTTTTGGAACTGATAAAAATTGTGCGATCGAAATGAAATTGTTTTGTCGTTAATAAGTAAATAAGGATAATTGAAAACAAAAAAAAATAAAATTTTAAATAAATCCTAAGACCATAAGACATATCCGTCCACAAATTTCAGAAGGTTAGGTCTTTTATTTTGGACTATAACGTGTCTTCCACAGACACTAGCGGACATTGCTAGAATGTTTTAGAACCTATAACTGATCAATAATATTTACACTTTATGGGGCCCTACACTGAAATTTTAATGCGTTACACTTGCAATGACCAAGTGCGTATACCCCAATACTGTGATTGGAGGGTATAAAAATATGTTTTCCCTTTATAGTCAAAATACATTTTGTTCACGCCGAAACCCTAGCACTGCAAACCCTATCTTTTGTTCATACAAAACTCGTATGTTTGCACTGTATAACAGTTCAAACATAGAAGTTTTAAATATGCAATAAGCTTACCTACCAAATGAATTCCTAGTTTTAAGTCAGTCATTATTTTCCTACCACGAACTACAGTACAAATCGAATTGTCAATAAAAGGATTTTCTAGTATTAAAGCAATCCCTCTGTCTTTTACTTGGCGATATTTACAAAGGAAGTTAGTGACTCTGGTCCTTCGTTCCCCACATTTTCATGGTCCTCATCGAACCGGATACCAAAGGCCGTGGAAATTACAAGTTCCATTTCATCGAAAAATTTTCTTGTAATAAGAAAATAATTTCATTTTCAAAATTTTCTTTCAAAAAGAAAATAATTCCATTTCAAAAATTTTCTTCTCAAAAAGAAAATATTTCAAACAAAGTTCATCGTTTTTTATTCAAAAAGAAAACGCTTTCAACACGTTCCAGAAAAATTCATTCCAAAAAAGATAAGTATAATAATTTCAAAATTATTATTTCACATTTCTTCATCCTGACTATTTATTTATAATAGATTCAAATCCATCAACATCGTTAATTTCAAAAATTAACAAATCCAACTCCATTCAAAATTCAGGTCCATTCCAAATTTAAAAACGTTGATGTTAACGTTCGATTCCTACTACTCCATCTACATTCCAAATTATATAATCATCTAGCAAAAGTTCATCTGTCATCAAGGAGGTATCGATTACATATTTAGTACTACTAAAAACAAAAAAGGAACATCTCTGTAAGTTGCTCAATTTCCATTATTCCATTATTCTTTTAGTAGTATGGTGTAATTAAACGCGGCGGTATCAACAAATTAATGATCGGTTGTGTAAAAAAAAAGAAGAGACGAAAATCTCGAAAAAAAAAACGTGTTTAAAAAATCGTAAAAAGTTTATTAAAAAACTTAAAATTCGCTAATTAAAAAATCGCGGAAAAAACTATTGAAAATTACAAAAAAATTAATATTCTAAAAACCCGAAAAAATTAAATATCAAAATTGTTTTTTTTTCCCCTCCAAAAACCTATTACAAAAAAAAAAAAATCAAGTTTAAAAAACAAAATACCGCTAAAAAACAACAAAATTTCTATATAAAAAACGTAAAAATTATTTTTCAAAACGGTTATTTTTTTTTATATACCTTCAAAAATCATACATAAGTTCTGTAAAAAATTTCCAGAAAATATAACAAAAATAATTGTGAAAAGATTATTACAAAAACAAAAATTATACAAAAAAAAAAATTTTTTGTCCAAATCGGTATTTCCATTTATGTATCATAATTTTTTCCTAAATTCTTTTTTTACGAATTTAAATTAAAAAAAAAAGAAAAAGAGATAAATTTTTGCCTTTAATTTTCAAGGGCAAAAGAATTCCGTTACATTTCTTTTTGCTAAATTGAAATTTTTACAATCCAAAAGCAATCAAAGAAATCCATTTCATTCTCTCTTTTCCAAAAGAGTTACATTTTTATATTTTTAAATTTCTTTAAAACTAAAAAGAAATAAGAAAAAACTCCAAAAAATCGAATTAAGAGACAAACAAACTTCATATTTTGTTTTAGAACTCACTTTACTCTTAATTGCATCAAATTACAAAATAAGAGAAAAACTAAATTCAACTTTTGTTTCAAATTCCATTATTCTCTTAATTGCAATCCATCCCCTATAATATTCACTTACTCAATTTCTATCAACATTTAAAAAAAAAAAAAAAAACTAAAAGACAACATTATCAACATAAACTCTTTTAAATTGAGTTCACAAGTTTTTTGGCAACTACCATTCCATATGTTTACGATCGTTATCGATAAACACTGGATGCATTAGCAACATTGTTGCTGACCGTTTATTTACCATCTCTTGCTCTCAGTACTAAAAATACTGAAACGTCATAAACGAAAAGAACATTGCAGCAAGAAATTGAAAGTTTTTTTTTTTTACATTCCAATGTTTCGGTAAATTTACTAATGTAATTAATTTTGTGAAAATATTTAAATAAAAATAATAAATATTCGGGAAATAAAAAGTGAACATTTAAAATAAAATAATTGTGGAAAATTAATTAAATTAATGTTAATAATCGCGTTAATTATTAAATTGCAAAAACAAAACAAAAACAACATAATTGAAAACAGCATAGTACAGTGAAAACGAAAATAATATACCGCAAAATAATTTAAACAAAAAAAATCGTGTAAAGTTTTATAAAAAATTATTAAAACTAACGACACAGTGCGCATAAATTCACAAATAAAATATTCCATTCGAACACCTATAAAACACTGTTAAATTTTCCATAATTCAAAAAAAAAAAAATTTGTGAAAATTTTTTTCCATTAATTACACAATTTTCTCAGTTTGCAATAAAATTATATCAAACAAATATTAAATATATTTGTTGAAAGTGCATCAATTACACATATCCAATTTTCCACCACCGAAAACCTGTGAAAAACAAAAATATAAATTTCATCAAATTTTCCATCTGAAATTCTGCAAAAATCTGTTAAAAAAAATAAATAGATATAAAGAAAGTTCCATTAAACCTTAAATTTTCAACACAAAAAATAATTATAATTTGGAAAAATTTTAATATACAAAATTTATATTTGCATAAAATTTTACAACATAGTGTGCTATATTTCTACACAGCACTGCTACATTCCTGTAGCTGATTTCTGTAACTCTCGAATCGAAAGATTTCTCGCATGAAACATGTGAAATGAATCAAAAACATTGTAAATCGACACAAAAACTGACTTTCACATTTTACTGTTTCTGTAACTTTGTTGTGCGAAAACTTTTGAACTTATTGGAATGATGCGAAAAAAACCGTTTCTGTAAAGTAATTGGTCGAAAACTTTTCTATTTGAAGTGTCAAAAAAACTCACATTTTAAAACGGTGCGAGACTTCGACAAAAAGAAATCAAAACATTAAAAAGATAATAAAAAATTAAAAAAATGGAGAAAAATAGTAAGAAAAATACAAACTACTTGTTTTGTGTTTGTATAAATATCTAATTTATTATATTTTTTCACAAATTTTAGAAAAATCAAAGAATCTCTAAATGTAAAAATGCTGTTATAAATACAACGCTATACATTATCATCAACAATATGTAATTTTATTTTTTTTTATATTTTATTAAATGATCAATCAACAATAATTTGAATTGCTCCGTGTTTTTTTTTTCTGTTTTGATACTATTTTCTCACTGTGATTACTTTTTTGACAGCTATCTTGGAATATTCCAATACAAACGCTGGCTTTTTCGCATTGACATACAGAAACAGTTTTTATTCCAGAGTCGAGAAACAGTGGAATTTTTTGTTTCATATTTTTCGATGCGAAAACTTCTCACTTTATTTACAGAAACGGGCTACTGGTGTTTCACTATTCTCATTTGTTCCTCAAACTTCAATTGAACTTTGTTCAAAAAGTATCCAAATATTTTATTTTCAAATTGTAAATTAATAGTGAAAATAAACCCAAATAAAAAATCATTCAGTTTTATGAATAAATTCTACATATAAATAAATAAATACGAAAATCCACAAAAATAAGAAAAACACAAACAAAAAAAAATAAATAAAAAATTTGTGAAAATAAAAATTTAACGTGTCTATTTTTATTAAAAAAGAAAGACAAAATTTCATAAAATTTTTTCCAAAATTTTACAAAAAAATTGTGTAAATAAAAAACTCATTAAAATTAAAACACAAAATTCCAAATTTTTTAACATAAAACCAAAATTATATAATTTAATTATTTAAAAATCATTTTCCATCTCAAAAATCAAAATTTTAATAAACAAAATATTTAACAAAAAATTAATTTATTTTTGCATAAAATTCCACAACAGTGTTTTCCCAAACAGTGCTATATTTGTACACCACACTGCTACATTCTTGGTGTTTCATTTCTTCCATTCGTTCCGCATGCTTCAAATGAACCTATGTTCTGAAAGTATCCCAACATTTTATTTAAATAAAAATTAATAATAGAAATTGGGTTAAATAAAAAATAAATTTCTATACTTGCCAATTAAAGCTAAAATAATAAATCTAATCTGGTGCATATAAATTTTAAACATTTCTTAAATAAAAGTTACAGTGTCATACAAAACTTCTAACACAAAACTTTTTTTTGTAAAATTTAAAAAAAGGACAAACTTTCCAATAAAATTTTTAATAAATCAGAAAATTTATTAAACAAAATTTTAACAAACGAAAAATTTAAATATTTATTTTTTCATTTAAAAGTTCATAAATTTGTTCATAAAATTTTTGTTATTAATCCTTTCAAGAAGTTCAGTGTTCCATTAGTTGTTCCATAAAATTCCATATAAAAGAAAGTCTGCACAATTAATTTCACATACTTTACATCAAAGTTTTTTTCCCAAAAAATTAAATTTGTTTCAAAAACAAAAAAAAAAAAAAACAAAAAGAAAATTTTTCTCCATACTTATTGTTTATAGTGTTAACTTCAATTCTGTAAAAAAAAATGAAAACAACAACAACATAGGTGAAGTAGCAAAAATTTATTTTGGCAAAAAGGGGACACACGAGAACTGAACTCTGTTTATGAAACAGTGAATTAAAGAAATCATTTCTTTATTGAAATTTTTTGAAAAAATATAATTATAAATTTTTGAAATTAAAAACATTATAACAAAACTAAATAAAATTTAGTTAAATTTAACAATTTCCGTATTCAAATTTTTTTTTTATAAAAAGAAAATAAATCCACACAACAAAATCAAATAAAACACATATTACAGGAAAAGCTAATAAAATTTAATTTATTAAACTATAAAAATTTCTAAATAATAAAATTTACAAAAATCAATACATGACGTTTAAAAATAGTAGTAATATTTTTCTAAAAAATCCAAAAATCGATACACCAATAAGCGTAATAAATTTTCATAAAATAAAAAAAAAAAAAAAAAAACAAAAAAAAAACTTACAAATCAAAATCGTTTACACTCAAAAAACAATCGTTTCGTAAAAAACAAAATTCGAGCGAATAAAATTCAATAAAAACAAAATCAACAACTAAAATTAAATCAACAATATTCAAATAAAACAAATTGTAACAAAATTTTGAAAAATTTCATATATTTGGTAACTACAATTTATAATACTATTTCGTTTCGATTCATATTTATTGATTTATATTTCGCATATCATCATCATTTCATTTCACATCATTATTTCTTATTTCATTATCCTTTTTTCCTTAAATCATCAACATATATTTCCAATTAATTTCAAATCGCCACATACTTCGTCAACTCTTTTAAAGAACATTTTTTTTGAATTCCCCAACCTCCTTCGGACTTTTTATTTCAAAAACTGTCGTTTTTTTTTCCTTTTTTTGTGAATAAAAGCATCTAAAAGAAATTTCAAAATCTTAGTCGGTATTCCTTTTTTCCAATATGGCTTACCTACAAAAATTTATACGAGCTACGGATGAACTCATTCAAATTGATGCAGATTTCGACCAGTCAAATCTTGCAAGGGAATCCATACCTTCACTAGAAGTTCATCGTGACGAAATGAAGTCTATTTGGGCAGGGGTTAAAGTCATATACCAAAAATGTCTAGACGAAATTAAAAGTAAACCGGAAGGCAAGGAAGATAAAACAAAGAATATCGATAAAGATGAAGACGACGACGAACATGCAGCAGATGATCGTGAGATTGTAACTTCTAAATACCAAGCAGCATACGCAACATACGTCCAATTTATTTCCAGACTAAGTTCTCGTATTAACGACTTATCCGCTCCTATTGCCCAACCTCAAATTCTTCCGAATGCTAGTTCTGCAACTATGCCACTTTATAACATGCACCTTCCTCCTTATGATACAAGCGTCTTCAAGGGTGATTATCAGTCCTGGCCCTCCTTCCGCGACTTGTTTACCGCTCTTTACATTAATAATCCTCGACTTTGTAAAATCCAAAAACTATTTCATTTAAATAGAAATACTAGCGGTGAAGCAAAAGATATTGTGCAAAAGTGTCCTCCAACAGAAGAAGGATTTGAGTTGGCATGGAAAAATTTAAAGGATCGTTTTGAAAACAGAAGACTGCTTATCAATAGTCAACTTCGTATTCTATCTACCCTTCCTCACATTTCCACTGAGTCTTGCGAAGACATAAAAAATCTTGTTAGGACAATAAATGGTTGTGTATCGACTCTCAAACTCTACAAAAAGCACATGGAAGCTATGGATGACGTACAAGTATTCTATTGTACTAACAGTCTTCCACCTATTACATTAGCTCTTTGGGAGCAATCCTTCAAAAAGGATGAAGATCCAACATGGGCTCAGATGAGTGTATTCCTGACAGATCGATTTCAAACACTTGAAACAGTCTCCGAAGTTAAAGGTTTTCGAAATAACTCCACTCCACGTTCGAATATTGCTTCAAAAGATGAAAATTCAAAATCAAAACCCCAACCCAAACGTTTCAATAGCAATCATGCTAATATTTCCCCCACAAAGTCGGTTTCACAATGTCGCCTTTGTCCCTCAAATCAGCACCCTATTCGACAATGTCCCAAATTTTTACAGATGAACGTAGAAGATAGAAGTTCACATATCAGACAATCTGGTTTATGCGAGAACTGTTTTGCTAAACAGTACCGCACAATAGACTGCAAAAGTCTTTTTAACTGTCGTATATGTCAAAAAAGACATAACACGCTTCTCCACAACAACAATGAACATAGTTCCACTCAAAGTCCATCAGTTACTATTCCGAGTAACACCACTAATAATAGTAATAATAGTGGTGCATTATCTTTCCAGCCATCTAGTTCTAGAAATGTTCGATCCTATTTCGCATCTAACACTAAATCTGTACTTCTTGCTACTGCAATGGTACAAGTTCACCATAATGGAATTCGATATCCTGCAAGGGCATTTATTGATTCTGGGTTTGAAGGAACATTCATTTCAGAACGACTTTTTCGACGTATTTCCCCTCCTTACACATCAGTTAACGCACAAATTAGTGGTTTAAATGGTTCGATATCGGCTCAAACTCAGAAAATGGCATCTATTATTCTTGGCTCAAATGGTTACAACGATAAACAAGTAGAAATTAACGCTTTTGTTCTGAAAGAACTTTCAGGTCACCTTCCTAGTTGCTCCGTAGATCCTAGTATTTTATCCAAACTTCCGAATTTAACATTAGCAGATCCATCTTTTCACAATACTTCGCAAATCGACATTCTTATTGGCGAAGATACATTCGATCAATTCGAGCTTGATGGATTTCGCAGAAACATATGTGGTCGCTTGAAAGCGAAAGAAACCATATTCGGATGGGTAATATCTGGTAATTTAGAGCAGTGTCCCCCTAATCCAATTCGTGTCCGTACTTACATTTCCCAGATTTCACTTGAAAAACAGCTAACGCGTTTTTGGGAGGTGGAGGATATTCCACAAAAGCCAATAGTTTCACCGTCAGATCGGTTTTGTGAGGAATTGTATACAAAGACAACCCAACGCCGTGAGGATGGACGTTATGTGGTATCGCTTCCGTTTAAAAAATCCTTTACAGTGGATTCAGAATGTTTAGGAAACTCAAGAAATATTGCACTCTCTCAATTTCTCCGTAACGAATTGCGACTTTCTAAAACTCCAGAACAAAAATCAATTTACGATTCCGTTGTCCAAGAATATATACAACTGGACCACATGAAGAAAGTACCCCCTCCTTTAGGTACTAATCCATCGCGAAATTACTATCTCCCACACCATGCTGTTGTAAAACCAGAAAGTTCCACTACAAAAGTCAGGGTAGTCTTTAACGCGTCTTGTAAAACAACCAACGGCAATTCCTTAAATGATTCTCTACATCCAGGTCCTATTCTACAAAATGACCTAATTCTTCTTCTTCTAAAATGGAGATTCCATCGATATGTCTTTAATAGTGATATCGAAAAGATGTATGGACAAATCCTTGTCAATCCTGACGACACTCCATTTCAACGAATACTTTTCCGAACTTCTTTGAATGAAGAAATCCAAGACTACGAACTAAAAACCGTGACTTTTGGGGTCAACTGCGCACCATATCTAGCTATCCGTACTCTTTTACAACTTGCTTCCGATGTCGAGAAATCGTTTCCCCTTGCTAGTGACATTCTTAAAAATTCAATGTATGTGGATGATGCATTATACGGAGCTCCAGACATTCCAACAGCTATTCAGGCTAGAGATCAACTTACAGAGGCTCTTCGTTTAGCAGGTTTCAATATCCGAAAATGGACCTCTAATTCCCCACAAATATTGGATGGCATTCCAAAATCCGATCTTTTACAAGAAGATTTCTGCGAATTCGAGGACACTAGCAATGCGAAAACTTTAGGAGTACGATGGAATGCGAAGTCTGACATTTTCTATTTTTCCGCCAAACCTTTGTCCAGTCGAAAAAACATTACCAAACGAGAAATTCTGTCCGAAATATCCAAACTATTTGATCCTGCTGGCTGGCTTTCTCCATTTATCATTCTTTCGAAAATTCTAATGCGAAATGTTTGGGAATCTAAATCTGATTGGGATCAATGTCTTCCAGATACCTGTCTACATGACTGGAATCTTTTTATCCAACATTATCCAGACATTGATAAGATCAAAATCCCAAGATGGATATCCTTCACTCCAAAGTGCAAAATGGAGATTCACGGGTTCTGTGATGCATCCGAGAAAGCTTACGCTGCTGCCATTTACGTTAAAGTTACTTCCAATGGAGTATCATCAGTTTCACTTTTGACAGCCAAGTCCAAGGTTGCTCCAGTAAAGTGTATTTCTCTTCCAAGACTTGAACTTTGCGGTGCAGTCCTTTTGTCAAAAATTATAGATTCCATTTTACCGTCGTTGAACATTCCAGAATATTCTCTTTTCAAATGGTGTGATTCGACAATTGTCCTGGCCTGGCTTCGTAAATCCCCTAGTCACTGGAAAACGTTTGTAGCAAACAGAGTTTCACAAATACTACAAACTATCGGCTGCAATAACTGGCGTCACGTGCCTTCACAGTTCAATCCAGCAAATCTTGCCACAAGAGGACTCTATCCCACAGATTTAGCAGTCAACAAACTCTGGTGGAACGGTCCAGAATGGCTTAAGCTCTCCTCAAACTCTTGGCCAAAATCTGTCACAGATATTCCTGATACCGAAGAGGAACAAAAGCCAATTCGAGTCCACTTTTCTTATTTTTCCAATTACGACGACATTTTGGAAAGATTTTCTAAACTTCCAACTGCTCTTCGAACTCTTTGCTACATCTTTAGATTTTTGCATAAAACTCATCCGAAATACAAAAATTCATTTCACTACGAATCTACTTTAATTACGAGTAGCGAAATTACCCATGTTCGAAACCGCCTAATTCTTTCTGCTCAAAAGGTAGCTTTTCCAAACGAGTACAAAGCCATCCTAAACAACGAAAGAATATCCAAAACAAGCCCTATTCTAAACCTCAATCCATTCATTGATTCAGATCAAATTCTACGAGTAAATGGTCGACTTGCAAATTCTCCATCTATATCCTACGATGAAAAATTTCCAATAATTCTTCCATACAAATGCCGACTTTCTCAACTTTTGGTCCAATTTACTCATATTATTTGTCTTCATGGCGGAAATCAACAAGTCCTACGATTAGTCCGAACGCAGTTTTGGATTCCTAAACTCAAAAATCTAATCAAAACTACGATCCACAATTGTAAACCATGCGTTCTGTATAAGGCAAAGGTAAAAACTCAGATCATGGCCGCTCTACCTCCTGAGCGCACTGAACTACAACGTCCTTTCTTCAATACTGGTCTAGACTTTGCCGGACCTTTCGATCTGAAGAGTTCTACTGGCAGAACATGTCGCATTACAAAAGGATACGTTTGCGTATTTGTGTGTTTCGCAACTAAAGCTATCCACCTAGAAGTAACTTCCGACCTTTCAACTCCAGCTTTCATAGCAGATTTCCACCGTTTTACTTCCAGGCGAGGATATCCACTTCGATTGTACTCCGATAATGGAAAAACTTTCGTTGGAGCTTCTCGACAGATGGCTAAAGATTTTCTGTTAGCATCCCGCACTAATCTTATGTCCCAATCCATATACCATAACCTTCAATGGCATTTTATCCCACCAGGTTCTCCACACATGGGTGGACTTTGGGAAGCTGGGGTTAAAAGTTTTAAAACCCATTTCCGCAAAGTAGCTAGCTCCTTTAAATATACTTTCGAAGAATTTTCCACACTTTTAGCAAGGATTGAATCTTGTTTAAACTCAAGGCCAATTTCTCCAATGTCCGAAGATCCATTCGACTTAAATGCGCTGACTCCTGGTCATTTCCTCATTGGAAGTGCTCTTCTTTCTCCACCAGATCCACGAATTGAAACTCAACCAGTTTCCATTATTAATCGTTGGCAACGACTAAAGTCAATTCAGCAGCAGTTTTGCATCCGCTGGAAAAATGAATATTTGAAAGAGTTGCACAAAAGATATAAATGGAAAACTTCCAAAGATAATTTAGCTGTGGACACTATGGTAGTGATAAAAGAAGATAATCTTCCAACAAACGAGTGGCGTTTAGGCCGAATTACAAAGATTTACTCTGGCACCGATGACAAAATCCGAGTGGCAGATATTATTACCCAACGGGGAACTATTACTCGACCAATTGTTAAATTAGTCCCACTACCAACATAATTAACAATTATCCTTTTCTTTTCCAACAATTTTTCTTTTAATATTCCATTTTTTTCATAATTCTCACTTTCCATTTCAGTCATTTATCATGCTTATTAAATCATATTCATTTTTTAATTTTTCACATCATCCTAGATTTACCATGTCGTCAAACTTTGATGCTCGAGAAGTCATCACTAGGGGCCGATCACGTCAGCGAACCTTTAAATGCCGTGTTTGTAAAAACTCACAACATGCGCTTTAGTTATGTCAAGCATTTTTGCGAATGAGTGTTGAGAAGCGGCTACGAAACGTGATTCTACATGGCTACTGCCAAAATTGTCTAGCTCACGAGCATTCAGGACAAACGTGCTTCCAGAATACGGGTTGCCACAAATGCTCAAAAAGGCACCACACCCTACTTCATCTCGACGAATCGCCTCCAAACTCTCCATCAAATACATCCATTTCTACAACATTTATTAATTCATCAAGCGTCCCACTGCTTCCAACAGCATCAGTAATCATAACTCACAAACAACAACGTCAAACAGTCCGAGCTCTCATCGACGTATGTGCCACTCACAGCCGAATACTGCAGGAAACGGTTGATACGCTCCAATTGAATAAGTTGCAGTTGAACAATGAAACATTTGCAATAGTTCCTATGACATCAAAACATGATCGTCACATCACCACTACAGTTGATGCAAAAATCGTGCATAGAATGCCGATGAAGACACCAACAACATCACTAAATCCAGCAATTGTATCCGAATTCAACCACTTAATGCTAGCTGACCCAGATTTCCATATATCCCAAGGAATCACTCTAGTATTGGGAAATGATGCGTACACCAAGGTTATGAGAACCGGCGTCATTCTTGGACGAATCGGCCTTCCACTGGCCCAAGATACTTGGTTCGGATGGATTTTATCCGGATCCTGCACCCAGTAAAAAATATCCACCAATTATATTGTCATCAATCCAATCTTTATTATTTCCAAATGAATTTCAAATCTTGAATTGAATTTTTTCAACAAATGTTTAACGTACCTTAATACTTTTATGATAAAAATGTATTTATCCTATGAACTTGTTAATTACTTAAAGTATTATATATATATTTTTTTTTTATATTTTAAACATTGCAGTTCCTGCAAGGGGGCCGGAATGTTCACGCCGAAACCCTAGCACTGCAAACCCTATCTTTTGTTCATACAAAACTCGTATGTTTGAACTGTTTGCACTGTATAACAGTTCAAACATAGAAGTTTTAAATATGCAATAAGCTTACCTACCAAATGAATTCCTAGTTTTAAGTAAGTCATTATTTTCCTACCACGAACTACAGTACAAATCGAATTGTCAATAAAAGGATTTTCTAGTGTTAAAGCAATCCCTCTGTCTTTTTACTTGGCGATATTTACAAAGGAAGTTAGTGACTCTGGTCCTTCGTTCCCCACATTTTCACATTTGAACAATTTTTTAATACATTTATACCTTTGTTATGTGCGCAATTTTCAAGTATGCTAACAAGAAGAGAATCAAAGAGAAAATTATCTAATGAGCGATAAATAATTTTTACCAACCCCGTTTTTAGATAGGACATACAAAATATGCAACAAATACAATGCCCATGAAAATTCCCTAATTATTGAAATACGATTAAAAAAATTTTAAATACATGGAAATACATTTAAACAATTTGAGATATATTTTCACAATTTTGAAATAAAATTCGAAAGTTTTAAAATACATTTGGAAAAATTTAAAATACAATTGGAAATTGTGTTTTGTCAAAAATATTTTCTTACATAAACAAAAATTATGAGAAAAAACAAATTAATATTGAATGTAACAATGCAAAATTTTAAATCAAACACAAATCCAATTTTCTTTCAAACATGGAAACAAAAATAATTTCATTAGTAATACGGCGTTCACACTTGCTGTTTTGAAGTGTTTAAGAGTGAGATGTTTAAAAAAGTCTTTGTTCTGTATCCATTACATTTTTATTCTGTTACTGGTGTTTTGTTAAACAACTTGTTTAAAGTCGCTAGTGTGAACTCCATATAAGTCCAAATTCAGACAGGGCAATTTTAATTGCCGCAATTCTGATTTTATAGTGTAACGGAGAGAGAGGGAAGAATCTTACCTCTCTCTCTGATACACTAAAAAATCAGAATTATATATATTTGTTCCTTTTACTCCTGCAAGGAGCATAGGGCCGCTGAAAAAAAAAAAAAAAATCAGAATTGCCGCAATTAAAATTGCCCAATGTAAATTCGGTCTAATATAATAAATAAAATGTCGCTCATTGGAATGAAACTAATCCAACAGAGTTTAAATATTCACAAAAGTTGTTTCTGGTTTCCTTGGCTAATTTTGAAGAATTTCTATTTTGGGTAGGTTCCAAATCAAAAAAATGATCGGACGGAGGGATTGTAATTGTTTTTGGAACACTTCCCTGGAGGTTTGCAACTGGGTTTTTTTTCGTAAAAAATTATGCAAGTAACAACAAGCCAGTACAATAATTGATGTTTTTTTTGGATTAAGAAGTATTGTCGTCAATAGAATTCGAAATCTAGAAGATAAAATGCCAAACACATTTTCAACAATTCTTCTAGCCCGTGAGAGTCTGTAATTAAATATAAGTTGTTGCTTAGTTAAATTATTTCCACTATATGGTTTTAGCATATTTTCAGTCAATTGGAATGCGTCATCTGCCACGAAAACATACGGCATCGATTTGTTAAATCCATTTAATAATGTGGGTTGAGGAATATTAATGGTTTCTTGCTCCATCATTTGATACAATCTGGTACTTTTAAACACACCACCATCAGACACCCTACCATTTGCTCCAACTTCAACTGATAAAAATTCGTATTTTGCATTTACCACGGCCATCAAAACAATGCTATTCGCTTTTTTGTAGTTGAAGTAGTAGGATCCACCATCGGTGGGACATTTTATTTCTATATGTTTGCCGTCTATGGCACCTAGACAGTTGGGAAAGTTCCACATATCTCCAAACTCTTTGCCAACTGTTTCCCATTCGGATTGGCTTTTCGGCAACTAAAATTATAAATTATAAGTGAATATTTAAAATATGGTCGGAATCTAAAGGTTAGTATGTTGTATAAGGGTCTAACCTAAATCAAATTGCGTCGCCCAAGACGTAAAAAAAACAAAAACAAACACATTCAATTTGTAATTTTTACGTCCGTTTGATTTAGGTAGCTCACATACAAATTGTATGAACGAAAAATTGTTTGGGCGTTACCAACAAAAAAAATAAAATGTGGCATCAAGTTTTTACAATAAGCCCTGCAAACAATAAGGCGATATATTGCCCAAAAGATATTGCGGCGATATCAAAAATAGGTATGTAATTGTAATAAAAAATCAAACTAGTATTTTTATTATATCGCCGTTTTTACATACGAACGATATTTTGGCGATAAACAAAAAAAATATTGAAAATTTTTATTTTTTTGTCAATTTAAAATAAAATAATTTATCAAGCACAACAAGAAATCATTGAAAGAATTTAAATAAAAGTGGTTTTCACGTCATTTATCCAGCAAGTTTGCAACTTCAAAAATTATGCGGTGAAAATAAATTTTTTATTACATGTCGTGAGCATCCATTTTTTATACATTGGATATTTCTTTTTTAATCAGCTGTTTTGCTAAAACGTAAAAATAATAAAGTGAGAGCAGAACACCAGCGACAACGACAAACTACATTGTCATAAACATTTTTAATTTGTCAAAGTAGAAGTGCGATTTATATATTTTTTTGGAAAATTATTAACTAAAAATGCCTAAGGCAAGCGAAAAAAGTAAAATGATAGATTTTTTAGCAGAAAATGCTTTAAATGAAATCGAGCTATTGGAACAAGAAGGTAAGTTTAAGTCGAATTATATATACGAAATTAGTCACATAATTTACAACTTTTTGCAGATTGTGCTGACGAATCTATCGACAATATTTTAGATGAAGTTATGGAAGAGATTTTTATAGTGTGTTCTTACCGCCGTGGCGTTTCAAATTCGGTTCCAAAGTCAATTAAGTGGTCCCAGAACATCTTAACTCTATTAGACGACAACAGATTTCTGTTTATGCTGAGGGTAAACAGAAATGAATTTGACCACCTGGTTTCCCTTATAGCTAATGATCCAGTTTTTAACAATTTCAATTCATCAAAACAGCTACCAGTTGCATACCAATTGGCAATTGTTTTATATAGACTGGGATCTTCTGGTGAAGGTGCTACTTTAAGAAAAATTGGAACACTTTTCGGAGTTGGTGACGGTGGAACAATAGATAAAGTAAAGCTGCGTGTTTTTAAGGCATTTTTAAACCTTCAAAAACAATATATATGCTGGCCAGATGAAGATGAAAGATCTGCGATTGTTGCAGCGACATACAATGAATTGCCTTTTTGTATTGGATATGTTGATGGTACTGAAATTCCACTAGCAGAAAAGCCTGTTGTCGTTGCCAAGTCATTTTTTTCACGAACTCATAAATATTCAATGAAAGCACAAATGATTTGCGATTACAATCTGAAAATTCGTCATGTTAATGTAGGACACCCAGGAAGTGTTCATGACGCTAAGATTTTTAAAAAATGTGAGATTTTTAGTGATACAAAAAAGCATTTTTCATCTAATCAATGGATTGCTGGCGATTCAGCATATCCCCTTTCAACTACAGTTATAACACCATACAGAAGTAATTCTAATCAAATGGATGAAAATAAAAGAAAGCAGTTTAATAGAAGGCATAGCTCATACAGAGTTAGAATCGAACACTGCTTTGGATTTCTAAAAGAAAAATTCAATAGCCTTAAAAGTTTAAGGATGAGAATAAATTCTAAAGAAAGTCATCTTTATTGTTGCCAGTGGATAATTGTATGAGCTATTTTACATAATATACTTTTGTCGAAAAAAGAAGTTGAAAATTCTGCACAATTTGGTGGTATTATTGGAAATGACGAAGAGGAGGAAGAAGATGAAGATGAAGAAGAATTGCGTTCTGCAAATAAAACAAGTGAGCTTAAACGTCAAGCTATTCATGCATTAATTTTTGATTAATATTTATTTCATAAAAAAAATTACAGGGGTTCTTAAATAAAATTTGTACTTTTTAAAAATAAATTATAAACTTTTTAAAAATTTTGTTGTATTTATTTTACATGTTGTTTTTTAATCTTTTTTTGAGTTGTACTTGTAGCGCATTTCTATTTCAAATTTTTCAATTCTTTCCTGTTTTTAAAGTTCAAGTTTTCTTAACCTTTCTTCCTTTTCCATTTCTAATTTTTTTAATTCTATTTCATTATTTCTTTGCCTCTCTTCTTTTTCAATTTCCAATCTTCTTAATTCCATTTCATCCTTTCTTTTTTTAATTTCCTCAACAAACTTTCTTTCATTTAAATCTAATTCTTTCCCAAACTTTTCTCTTTCAAAATCCATTTTCACTTTTAAGTGTTCGTTGCGTTCAAGTTGAATGGCAGAGAGTTTGTCTAAAGAACTTTTAGGTGCAGATTTTCTTAATTTAGCAGCAAAATCTTGGACCTCTTTGTTTCTTGTTGCTGTTGTTGGTGTTGCAGTTGTTGGTGTTGCAGTTGTTGGTGTTGCAGTTGTTGGTGTTGCAGTTGTTGATGTTATTGGTGCAGTCGTTGTTAAAATTAGTGACGAAGATAATGGCACTGTTGCCAAAGAAGAGCACGAAACTTCAAGGAACTCATTTATGTCAAGTTCTGTTTCGAAATGTTCTGTTTCAGTATTTGGGTTAGATTCAGCATATTGAATTACAGAGGTTTCACAGTACTCATCATCAAGGGCTTCAAAGCCAAGATAATCTGAAGTTTCTACGATGTCGTCTTCAATTAACGTGCTCGTTAAAATGTTATCGGGGCATGCAGTGTCATAAATTTCAAATGGAAATTCTGAAGACTTTTCTCCAAAAATGTCATGTAGTTCATTGTAAAACTTGCACATTTTCCGCAATTTTTCTGAAAAAGAGTGAAAAAGATTTGATTAAAAAAAAATTAGTGGAAAAAAATGTTGAGTTCCCTAGTAAAAAAGTTTTGATAAAATGATATATAATTTGATACAATCATATTAAATTATATATGACTTTTTATATGTTCAGATCTAACGTTATCTATTTTCATATCTGAGGTTATACATAAATATATCTGACTTTATGTAATTTTATAAATCTATATTAATTTATATAAAATTAGATCAAGTGGATTTAATTGGATGTGACCAAAATTCGGATCTAATTGTATCATTTTTTATATTTGTGTATCTAAAATAATACATTTAGATCAATATTTGATCCAACTTGATACAGCCAATTTTGAGATCAAATTAGATCATAAAAGTTTTTATTTTTTACTCGGGTTAAAAAAATTTGAGTGTACAAAAATTTTAAGTAAAAATGTTTGAGTCAAAAAGTTTTAGTATAAAAAAAAATTGAGTAAAAATATTTGAGTGAAAAAGTTTAAAGTCTAAAATTTTTGAGTGTACAAAAAATTATAAGTAAAAAAATGTTAAAATAAATTTGAATCAAAAAATATTTAAGTTAAAAAAATTTTAAGTAACAAAAATAACAAAAATATAATTTTTTCACAATTTTATTTCTGCGAGAGAATCCTACAGTCCAAATTAAAAATTTCTGGGACCATTTTTTCAGAAGATAAAAAATGTACCAATTTGTCCTATTCCTCCCCCCGTTAGAGGCGGAATTTACCAAAAAAAAAATTTTTGGAATGTTATATCCGCGAAAGGTTCCCAAAGTCCAAATTTAAAGTTTCTGGGACCATTTTTTCACAAGATAAAAAATGTACTAATTTGTCCTATTCCCCTCCCCCCCGTTGGAGGCGGAATTTTCAAAAAAAAAAATTTCGGAATGTTATTTCCGCGAGAGGTTCCCAAAGTCCAAATTTAAAGTTTCTGGGACCATTTTTTCAGAAGATAAAAAATGTACCAATTTGTCCTATCCCCCACCCTTGGAGGCGGAATTTTGAAAAAATAAAATTTTTCGGAATGTTATTTCCGCGAGAGGTTCCTAGAGTCCAAATTTCAAATTCCTGAATTTTCAAAAATATTTTTTTTGGAATGTTCTTTACGCGAGAGGATCATAGAGTCCAAATTTCAAGATTCTGGGACCATTTGTTCAGAAGATAAAAAATTAACCAATTTGTCCTGTATTCCCTTCCCCCCCCCCCCCCCCCCCCCCCCCTTGGTGGCAGAATTTTTAAAACATTATTTTTTCAGAATATTATTTCCGCAGGAGTATAAATTTCAAGGACTATTACTTCAAAAGGTACAAAATTTCCCAAAAGGCCCTATTTTCCACTTTTTGCCCCCCCCCCATATAATCGATATTTTCAAAAATCCCTTAGTAGAGCCGCACCTAGATTCCAAATTTCAAGTCAATAGCTTTAGCGGTTTGGGATAGGAGATTATTATTGCCAATCAGTGGGTCACCACATTCTTTTATATACATATGAGGCATTCCACACCAAATGTCCAGCGAAAAAAACACGTGTCGCACGAATTTCTGAATAGGTTGTATGGATAGCTCTATATGGAACTAAGAAAATTGCGTTTTTGGTTTTTCAATTTTTCAAAAACTGGGCTCAGGAGGCGTGGTCAAATATTGGAAAAATGGTAAAATTTGTGTCGAGTAGTGTTGTAAAAGTATTGAGTATTTGAGTACTGAGTACTCAATACTGCCTATTTTTTCGAGTACTCAATACTCAAAAGTAACTACTCAATACTTTCAGGGTTGTATTTTTTCATTAGAAACGCATAATTTAACCAACAAATATAACCATAAAATGCAACTCTGTGTATAAAAAATATTTTAGTTGTTTTTTTTCTAGAAAAATAATTTTTAAGTTGATAAAAAATAATCTAAACATAAAAGCGAATCCATTGTTATGCAAACACAAATAGAATTTTGATAAAAATTAATAAAATTGTAATTTATAAAGCTCTATTTTAAAATTTTTCAATTTCAAAAAAAGTATTGAGTAGTATCGAGTACTCAGTTGAAAAAGTATCGAGTAGTATTGAGTAGTCAAAAGTAACCACTATTTACAACACTAGTGTCGAGTTGCCTTGATTAAATATTTATCACATTAAAACGGAATGCACCACAATCTCAAAAATTTACATTCTTATATAGTTTTGTATGGGCTATTGATTAAAATTTTTTTTTTGGAAAATTTTCAGAACGCGTTCTGAAATTTTCCATTTTTTAAAAAAGTCAATTTATCAAAAATCCGGCCACTTTTTTTTTTTTTTAATTTTTTTTTTTAAAGTTTAGATGTTTGGCCATCCACACAAAAAAATTCAGAAACAAGTTCGTCGTTTTTTTCGAGAAAATCGCATTTGAATATTGAATTTTATGACAATTTTGGAATTTCCTTGTATTTTCTTGTTAAAACATGGCGTATGAGTAACAAATTTTTGCGAAACCAACGAGTTGATCCCATTTTAATTGTTTTTTCATGTGTGGTACAATATAGAGATGGGCGTGAAAGCGATTTGACCCACGCAAGAAATATTAAAGTCACTGACGACTCGCTAATATTTTTAGTTTACTTGTGCAATCACGTGAGTCAATTTACTGTTACTCACGCTCACGCAATTTTTGATTACGCTCACGGTTGCTCACTCACGTTGATGATGATTTTACAAAAATAATAAAAACAACAAATTTTCTATGTAAACAAAGCACTGAAAACGGAAACTCAAAAAAACAGTAAAATTCAAAAAAAAAAATAGTTAAAAATCACAAAAACTTACTTAAGAAAAATTTCAAGCATTCACTCATCTCGCTTAAATGCGTAAATGCTTAAATACGTAAAATGCTTAAATGCGTAAATGCTTAAATGCGTAAAATGCTTAAATGCGTAAAACTGATAAGATGCGTTTATAAGAGTTTTTTTTTAGATATGCATCAATGTCCTTCTGACCGTTTATATCGAAAACAAATCGTCAATTGTTAAAAAAATTTGTTTTAAGATTTCATAAAGATTTCAATTTAAATAAAAAAATACAGAATTACTCGCTTAAATGCCTAAAACTGGTAAGAGTAGTATCATACAAATTTACTGAAATTTCAACACTAAAATGAGTTCAAAATCTTAAGATCACTTGATGTGCGTTTATAAGAGTTTTTTTATGTAAATGCATCAATATCCTTCTGATTTATTTGGATAAGCGCATTTAAGCGGGAGCAATAAATCGGACACTACATTATAGGTACATATCATAGATGGGACTAATTAATTAAAGGGACCAATTAATTGATGGTTTAATTACCATTTAATTGATGTCAATGGTAATGAAATTTTTTTCATTACAATTGGTTATATCAATTGTACCAATTAAATTATTTATCAATTTAATTACTAATGAAAATTAAAAAAAAAATAATTACCATTGGTATGGCATCACTTAAAAAAAATAATTACCATTAGTAAAAGTCGTCACAATATTGTCAAAATCGTTAATATTTGGAAAAATCTGTTGTTTTTTGTTATATGGTGTTTTAGTTTTTCACATTTTCTAAACAAACACACGTTGATTGCCTTTGTATAACACAATATTTGAAATTTTTATTTGCGTTTTGTTTTTTGTCTTTGACATTTTCATATTTTTTTTGTAAAAACATACTTTGATGTTTAAATTTTTAACAATTCAAAAAAACAAAAATGTGCTAACCAATGGTTTTGAAACCAATTATAATTGGTGTTTTTCAACAATTGGTGCATTTCATTACCATTAGTAATTATTTTTTCAATTAAAAAAATTTAATTACCATTAAATGGTAATGAAAATTTTTTCATTACCATTTATATCAACCAATGGTAATTAAATTTCAATGGTAATGAAAAATTCCCATCTATGGTACATATCCTTTAACGTTCAACATTTGAAAAAATTGACTCGCGAGTCACGTACTAAGCTATTCACGATATCAAAGAGGTAGCGTGAGTAGAACATTTCGTGAGTGATTAGGAAGTCCATTTTTTGCGAGATGAGTGAATGCTTAAAATTTTTCGTAAGTAAGTTTTTGTGATTTTTAACTATTTTTTTTGGAATTTTACTGCTTTTTTGAGTTTCCGTTTTCAGTGCTTTTTTCATAGAAAATTTGTTGTTTTTATTATTTTTGTAAAATCATCATCAGCGTGAGTGAACAACCGTGAGCGTAATCAAAAACTGCGTGAGTAACAGTAAATTGACTCATGTCATTGCACAAGTAAACTAAAAATAATAACGAGTCATCAGTGACTTTAATATTTCTTGCGTGGGTCAAATCGCATTCACGCCCATCTCTATATTGCACCACAAATGAACAAATAAATAAAATGGGATCAACTCGTTGGTTTCGCAAAAATTTGTTACTCATACGCCATGTTTTAACAATAAAATAAAAGGAAATTCCAAAATTGTCATAAAATTCAATATTCAAATGCGATTTTCTCGAAAAAAACGACGAACGTGTTTCTGAATTTTTTAGTGTGGATGGACAAACATCTAAACTTTAAAAAAAAAAAATTTAAAAAAAAAAGTGGCCGGATTTTTGATAAATTGACTTTTTTAAAAAATGGAAAATTTCAGAACGGGTTCTGAAAATTTTCCAAAAAAAAAAATTTAATCGATAGCCCATACAAAACTATATAAGAATGTAAATTTTTGAGATTGTGGTGCATTCCGTTTTAATGTGATAAATATTTAATCAAGGCAACTCGACACAAATTTTACCATTTTTCCAATATTTGACCACGCCTCCTCAGCCCAGTTTTTGAAAATTTGAAAAACCAAAAACGCAATTTTCTTAGTTCCATATAGGGCTATCCAAACAACATATTCAGAAATTTACGGGACACATGTTTTTCTGTAGCGGGACATTTGGTGTGCTCTGCAGGAGCAGGCAACGCTTTTAGTACCTTCAGTTTGACGTTTAACTTTCTGAAAGAATTTACGTGAATCATTTCTGTCGCAGTGCGTCACAATTTTCGCATATTCACGTCGTTCTTGTTCTCTTTTTTTGCGTCTGAACAGGCGTCGCTCATTCCTTCTCTTCTCCTCATAAGCAGCAGTTTTCTCTCGCTTTCTTCCCCGTGTTTGTTGATGTTGCAGGGATGCCAAATAGGCTTCGTTTTTTTCTTCTGTGGCTTTGCGACACTCATCGTCATACCACTGATTTCTCTGAGGGCGGTCGAAGCCAAGTACCTTTTCAGCAACAGTACGTATTGAGCGGGACACTTCAGTCCACTGATCATTTATATTAGGTAGATGGGAGTTGTTGTTCTGAAGAGTTGTGGTGAGTTGAGTGGCGTAGTTACGTGATATTTGCTGTGATTGCAGCTTTGCGACGTCGAGCTTTCTACTTGTATCTGAGCGATTATTTTTTGACCTGTTGAGGCGTGTTCGGACCTTAGGAACAACAAGATTATGGTCCGAGTCAATATTAACACCTCTCATGGTCAGCACGTCCAGTATACTAGATGCATGCCTGCCGTCAATCACAACGTGGACGATTTGATTTTGTGTAGTCTTATCAGGTGATATCCATGTAACCTTGTGAATTTTGCGATGCTGAAATCTAGTACTATTTATAACCATGTTTCGAGCAGCGGCGAAGTCAATTAGTCTCATTCCGTTATCAGAAGTTTCCTCGTGGAGACTAAATTTTCCGATGGTGGAACCAAACACATTTTTCCTCCCAATTTTGGCATTAAAGTCGCCGAGGATAATTTTAATGTCATGCTTAGGGCAGCGATCGTATAATTTATCGAGTTGATCGTAGAATTCGTCTTTGGTTGGCTCATCTTTTTCTTCAGTCGGTGCATGTACGCAAATAAGGGTGACGTTAAAGAATTTTGATTTAATACGGATTGATGCAAGTCGTTCGTTGATAGGTGTGAACCTGGAAACAAGGTTGCGCAGACGTTTACTGACTACAAATCCGCATCCAAACATGTGCTTTCCAGCATGGTCACTGTAGTAGATGTCGCATGTTCTCATTTTGGTGCATCCTTGTCCTTTCTTAATCATTTCTTGTATGGCGGTTATGTCAGCTCTTATTTTATCGACCTCATTCGCCAGTTGGATAGAGGCACCATCCCTATTAAGGGTTCTTACGTTCCAGGTGCATATCCGTAAATCGTGGTCATTTAAACGTTTGCGGGGGTCGTCAACAGGAGGGGTCCATTTTTTATTTTTTCCATTTTTATCTTTCATTGCAATAGATTTTTTATAAACAGAGTCACAAGCACTGCGTTAACCTCAGTCCATGAGGGGTGGGGTTTTTATTTTTAGAGAGTGTTCCTTCTCTCGGGTTGGTTGGAGTTTGGCATTGGTTAATTTTAGTGGCGCCAATGTTTTTCTCGCCACGTCAATTAGAGCATCTACGGCACTCAGAATTTAAAAGGAGCATGTTTCCAGGCATGTCCTTCTGAGACCCTCTTCTCTAATCCGCTGAATTGTCCGCCACTGCTTATTTAATTTGCAGTTTCCCTCTAACCTGCGTAGTAGGGTCTTTCCACTATCCGCAACCTGTGGAGGCGTCCCCTTGCATTTCAGCTGTGCGTCCTTAGCGGACATTATATTCCACCTCCCTAGGCTGGACCCAGGAGGTTGAAATACAATCCCAAGGGGGGACATTCATGTCAATGCTAATTTTTTATAAGCAAAATATTGAATTAAATAAAAATCAAATGTGTTTTTATGAATATCATCGACTTTAGCCGGTTTCTAGTCGCCGCTGATAATTTTTCTGTTTAGCCGCCGCCGCCGAAAATTACTCGGCTAAAGCCGACTTTAAGCCGCCGCCGACCATTTATTTTCTTAGCCGCCGCCGGCGACGATTTTATATCGGCTTCGCTCTCTGTCCCTAGCCCGGCCGAAGGCCAGCAACGCAGAAAAGCTGGGGGCTAATTATGTAACTTGATAGTCGTCAATCGTCATCGTTAGCTCATTATTCTATTACCATAAAATGGCACTATATGGTAATGGAATAATGAAGGAAACGATACGATTGACGACTATCAAGTTACATAATTACCCCCCTGGGTAAAAAAATTTGGTAAAATCTTTGGATAACTTCACACCATTAATTTTACACTGATTGTACTTACTTGTATATACGATCTTAAAACCTTTATTATTGCAATGCAAGTATCAATAATAATTCCTCCTAACGTTGGAGCTGCAATTCTTGTTTTAAACTTCAAATCCTCGTAGCTACATCCAGTGGCCAAAAACCTTAAAGTGGCTGAGAGCCTTTCATTAGGAGTAATTGCGTCCCTCATTATTGTGTCCTGTCTTTGAATTAACGGCGTGACCATTTGCAAAAGACACTTATACGTTTTAACATCCATTCGCACAAAATTAAGAAAGTCTGGAGTACTCGTATCTTCTAACTCCCTTAACAGTTTTACATGGGAATATTTAGGTCCTTGTAAAATCCAGTCTTTGCACCATATTCTCTTCTTTTTTTCTTCCTGCTCTTCTTCATCTAATAACAAATCGATGAGAATGCAACAAATTGCTGATTTTTATTTGGCATATTTGTATTTATTATATTTATAATCAAAATTCACAAATTCAATTCTTTACATTCACAAATATGTCTTCACAATGATTTTCATAAACAAAATGAGGTTGGGTGACAAATTGGTTGACAAATTGGATGACATGTTTGTTAATGTAATTCAAAGTCAGTTTTGGTCGGCAAACAAATTGTAAGATTTGTCTGTCGTCTAATGGCCGCTTAAGATTGGCAGAATAACGAGCAGGAAAATTGAGTGTCAGATAAAGGCGTATTTTGTTGGCATAATTATTAGTGTTCTACCATACAAAGTTCACATTAGTGTTAACGCTCAAAATTTTAGAAGTTAAAAATTAAATTGCATTCATTGTGAATGATTGTCTTATTGTTAATGGCTCTCTTTGGTATTAATAAAAAAGATAAATGTTTTTGTGTTGCTTTCAAGCTAAATTGCATTTAATAAACTAATTTTATCAATATTTCATCGAAAATGTATAATATTTTACAAAACTATTCCAAACGACGCTAAATTAAATTGAGAAATTTATGGAAGTTAACGTTTCGTTTTTTTTCGTTTTGATGCATGTTAACAATCAAAGTTTGCCAACAGAAAAGGCCTTAAGTAACGAGTAGTTTAGTGTTGTTAAACGTTTTTATGTATTGGAAACGATTAGTGTGGTACTATTGAGCGATTTTTTTTTAATTAATTTTGGTTTCAAAAATTAGAAATCAAATCTAAGCGATTTTAATGATGCAAAGGAGCGATTTTTGAGTAATTTTTGTTTAAGTTAGAAACCACATCGAAGCCTCGATTACCGAGCGTATTGTAAAATTTTTATAAATTTGATTTTTAAATTTGTTAACGTGTTACATGTTTGATTATGCTTATGAATTTCGTGTTGCATTTCGGTTAATCGGTTATGAATTAGACCGCTAAAACGTAAATATTGGTTTGATTGAGTTTAAGTGCAAAATATTTAGAAAATAATTTTCATTCAAATCTGTTACCAACTATTAAAAGTCGCTATAAAGTGCTATAAGATTTAACCAAGAACAATATATAGAAGAGGATATTCAATGTTCTGACTCCAAAATAAGTTTGGCGTCTTGGCGTTTCTTACATAGGCCAAAATGAAAGGGTGTCAGGTGTTTTTTGCGGAAAAAAACGGGAGTTGGTTGTATCCAACAGTTGCGCATCTCATAAAATTTAGATTTTACAGCGAAAAAATTATATTAAAACTTTAAAAAATTAAAAAAAAAAAATGAGAACAAATTAACAAATAACTCATCCATAAAAAAATTAAAAATTGAAAATAAAATATTTTGGGAATTTTTTTTTTTGTCTTAATTTTCTTATATTTTTTTATTGGTAAAATTTTTTCTTAATTCTTTTTCGACCAATACCACGTCTTCCTTCTATCTTTCCTTGCATAATAAGTGTTAGTAGTTCGTTATAAGTAAATCTTTAGCAGGACTAATAGATTATCTTGCTATAATTATTTTCGTAGATTCATCTAGAAATTTAAATATTATTTAAGCTTTAATAGTTAAATTTCTATCATAATTTTTTTTTGTTAATAATTTTCGCAAATCGGAATTTTAGTTCGGCTTTAGAAAGCGATATTTGTTTTAGCAACGTACCCACAATAGCGCTATTGCAGGAATGTCCCCTTGGCTAGACTAACATAAATAATTTCGTTAGATCGATTTGATCAAATTGCTTTAGAGCTAAGATTTATGCGATTTTACCGTAAATTTAATTATCGATTCTAATACCCTGTTCTCACGAGCAGCTAAAAACAGTTTTAAGCGACATTTGTTTTAATTTAAACAAAAGTGTTCACACGTGATTTCACTCGTTTTATTTTGGTTTTTATGTTTTTATTTTGACATTTGCATTATCAGCTGATAAACATGTACACATTTCAACAACAAACGAAATTAAATTATTAAAATTATATTCATTAATTATATATATAACTGTTTATAATGTTCAAGAATTGTTTAAAAATAAAAATAGCACGATTTTTTTTTGTATTATTTACATTTTAGTAATAAACAATGTTGCCAATATTACTAAAATGCTTTAAAAACGCTGAACATACAAAAATACTCAATTCAACCCCTGGATGGGTCGAAACAAACACATGGAGTGGGAGCTGGTTTTACAAACGTGGAGCTAAACCAGAACTTTTCGTTTAATCTGCCTTTGGACTCGAGCATATTTCAAGCTGAAATAGTTGCAATAACTAAGGCTGTGGAACATATCGAGGAAACCAGGGGAGCAACCATAAATTTTTACGTGGATAGCCAGGCCGCTTTAAAGGCGCTTCAAGGTTATTATATCAAATCTAAAATAGTTTTACAATGTTACGAGAACTTGCAGACGTTGTGTCAACACAACCAGGTTAATTTATTATGGGTACCAGGACACAACGGAATACAGGGAAATGAAAGGGCAGACGAACTCGCGAAACTTGGAGCTGATGGTGTAGGTACCACGGTGCTAGTTTTACCACCGCTCCAACACTTCAAAAAAAGACGGGATTCCATAAATGTTGCAGTAGCGAACAGGAAGTGGGGACAACTAACAACATGCAAAATCAGCAGAACTTTATGGCCAACTTATGACCAAGGGAAAACTGAATACCTTTTATCACTTACGAGAAGGGAATGTCGGGCTCCGACGGGAATAATAACTGGTCACTGTCTCATCGGCATTCATGCTAAGAATATAAGACTCATCCCGGACGCCAGTTGTAAAAGATGCAGCTCACCAGGAGTGGATGAAACGATAGAACACATACTTTGTCACTGTCCAGCGGTGGCAAGAAGTCGCCGATCGATTACTGGTCAGACAAGCTTTAATACTTTGGAGGATATAACGCGAATGGATCTTAGAATATTAAAGAGATTCGCAATGACTTTGAACGTGTTTAACTTGCGCGTAAAAAAATATTTTACCAAGCGCTTGGGAGGAATCACATTAAACAAGATTTTTGCGTATATTATGCGAGAACTAATAATATTTTACCAAGCGCTTGCATAATTATACCTAACTTTGCAAACGTTTCAAGAAATTTCCCATGAGCTTGCATAATTTTACTAACTTTAAGATAAAACAAGCAAACGCTTGGTAAAATGTTATAAGTTTTTGCATAATATACGAAAAAATATTGTTTAACGTGATTCCTCCCAAGCGCGTACAAGTGCAGAATTTTGAACTTGTTCTGACAAGAAATGTTTCATTTACTAACAAAAGTGCTCCTAGTCTGATTTTGCACATTTACGAACTTAACCAGCCTGCACTCATAGAAATATCTTAGTAGAAAAATTAGTAAACCCATTGTAGATCAAGTTTTACAGAATAATGCCGTATTCAACAAAAATTAATGTTGATATCGTTGAATAATCAGGGGGCTAATTATGTAACTTGATAATCGTCAATCATCATCGTTAGTTCATTATTCTATTACCATAAAATGATACTATATGGTAATGGAATAAAGATAGAAACGATACGATTGACGACTATCAAGTTACATAATTACCCCCCAGTATAGTTGGTTTAACTGTTACAATTGCGTCTACAGAATTCAATAGATAAAACAAAAAATAAAAAACAACCCTGTTCGTTCGTTTTTTTTTTATTATAACGAGTGAACGAGTGAGTTGGTAGCAATGGTGTTTGTCACTTCACACAAAAAAATAAAAAATGAGTTTTGATTAAAAATTGCTCATATCGATTAAAATGTTAATTAGATTTGCTCTAATTAAAAAAATGATAATAGTAATTAAAAAATTTAATAAAAATTTAAAACTGGAAATAATTAAAAAAGTAATTAATAGTATTAAACAAATTAATAAAAATTATTGCTCAAAATCAGTACAAAATTACGCCCACTTAAAAAAAAAAACAAATATGAATTAAAAACAAAAATGTGTTTATTATTAACAAAATAAAAACTTATTAAATATAATAAATAAATATTTAAAGCATCAAAAATGTGTTTGATTAGATTTTTGTGTCATTTTCCTCCGTTGTTTTTTGCCGTTTACCAAGATCTCTTGTGGAGCTTCTTTGTTTTATTTTTATACTAATATTCACTTTTTTCATTTATTTATTCAATTTCAATCGTTCTCGATCTTTTTAAATAACAAAATTAATACCGATTCAGATATAAATTTGTTAAAAACGCATTTTTATTAATTTAATCTTTATAAAAATATATTTTCACTTTTTCTGTTTTGTATTGCACGTGTAAGAAGAAGCATGCAAAAAATCAGAGATGTTTACATACAAAACAATTAAACATTTTAATTATATCAAATTTTGAATTCTATTAAAACTTTTAATTAAAAAATGTTCCTTGTTATTTTTTTCTGTGTTATAAAATTATTTAATGTGTTTGTTTCTTATAAAATTATTTAATATTAGAAAACTAAATAAAAATAGGATCTTATCTGTAAATATTTAGTAAGTAATAAAAACCATTGATTACTTTATGTATTCATACTATATTAAAACGTTTTTTTTTTTTAGGATTTTGTTTTGGTATCATCAGATAACTAGAGAATGGCTAATGGGTGCATAACATGAATAAACGAAGTGTGTGTGAAAATCTTCAAATATTGCAGCTAAAAAGCCGGAAATAAAAAAAAAAATATTGTGATTTATACTTAATAAAAAAATATTTACAAATAACAACAAGCTTTTTTTAATAATAAAATTTCTTATATTAACAAAAATATGAGTGGAATTTACATAAAATACGAGTTGATTAACAAAAAAACGAGTTGATCAACTTTTACAAAAACTGACAACAATTTTTATTGAAATCAATATAAATATTTGTAGGGTCAAAATCAACAATGATTTCTGTTGAATTTACAACGATTTTCTTTGGGAATACAATGATTTTTGGTTGAGTGTATGACCATAATTTTTTTTGCGAAATTACAGGGTTCTTCCTTTGTTATTTTGGACTGTATTGCTTCAGACACCGACCTTAATTTCGATGCGAAACACACAAAATTTGAAAGTGAGTCATACTGTAGGGTACACGCAAAAAAATCCGGTGTGTAAAATTATGCAATCATGCTTGGTAAATTTTTTTTTCTATAGAGTTTTAACATTTTTCGCAAGCCTTGTTTTGTTTTCCTCTGTCAAAGCTAAAATTTCATATTTATGTTGTTAACAAATATTACCAAGCTTGCTTGGCACATTGCAAGCACTTTTAAACATTATGATAAACGACTTGTTTATTATTACCCGCTACTAAATTGATTTATTTTTGTTAAAACTTGGTAAATTTTTGCATGGGCGTGTACAGGAGACCTAATACACGAACGAAAAAATGTTCAGTTCATTTGAACTAGTTCAAATGAACTAGTTCATTCAATAACTCTATTTTCAGGCGTCAATCCAAATGAACGTGTGAAAAAAAATTAGTTACCATCAACCGAGTGAAAACAACTGGGGCTCAGTTAGGTGTATTTCAACTGGGACTTAGTTAAATTTTTAGTAGCCAGTAACTGGGAAATTTGTTAGGTGTAGAGATCAAAAACACTTCATTTGAGCAAAACACTTCGAGCTGTTTCCACTCAAGTTGAAGTGATTTGCAACGTCAAATTAATTACGAATTTTCGTAATTAATTTGACGTTTCCTTTACAAAATAGTTAAAACAACAAAATTAAGAAAATACACTCAAAAAAATACGTTAGTAGATTTACTAATTTTTTTTGCTAAAGGCCTATTCATATCTGAGGTGAAATCTCGTTCGAACGAGATTTCGATCATATGGTCTGTATCATTTTATACACAACCATACACCCAAAAAAATAACTAGTGTTAAACAGTCTAATGTGACTTAGGTAAATTTTTTTTATATTGAGTTCAAGAAATTGCTCAAGTTTTGACTAAATTGTATGTGACATTTATTTTGTAAAATAGCATTGTATACAATATCAAATTTAACCTACACAAACTTGAATCTTTTACCTAAGTTTTTTTTTATAAATATAAATAAATTTAATTCAATAAAGTCGACAAATTAATGCCACATTGTAAGCAACATATTGACAACACATTGTCTTTAATTTTTTATAAAAAACATGAAGTAATTTTTTTCATTAATTAAAAAGGTAAGCAAAACGAATGTGTTTATATATTTGCTAAACGTATATTAACCAAAATATTAACTTTCAGTTGCAGACGGTGGTGGTTTATCAGAACATTTGCGGCATCCGCCACACACTTTAAATCGGAACTTTTAGACAGTTTACATTTTAAGGAACGGGATACAAAACAAATTTAAGAGAACCCAATCATGCCTCAAGTGTTTCAGCAGAGGTAAAAGTTTAATATATAAAAAGACCTTGGTCTCACAATCTGGTACATTCTACAGAAAAATTGTCTCAGAATTAAAAAATTGTTCTAAAGAAAAATTGTCTTAGAATCTGAGATTTTTTCTATAGAAAAATTGTCTCAGAACCTGAGCCTTTTTTGTAGAAAAATTTTTACAGAATTTAAAATTTGTTCTGTAGAAAAATTGTCTGAGAATCTGAGATTTTTTCTATAAATTTTTTTTCAGAATTTGAAACTTTTATAGAAAAATTGTCTCAAAATGCAAGACTTTTTCTATTGAAAAAATGTCTCAGAATTCGAGAATTTTTCTATAGAAAAAATTTCACAAAATTATAGAATTTTTGAACAAGTGTCAAAGAATCTGACAATTTTTCTATCGAAAAAATATCTTAGGATTTGAAACTTTTTTCTATAGAAAAAAAAACGTCTCAGAAACTTAAAAATTTTCTATAGAAAAAATGGACGGAGTCTGAACATTTTTCTATAAAAAATTTTCACAAAACATTTCAAAATTTCTCAAAAACAATTGTTCTATAGAAAATTTCTCAGACAATTCTATAGAAAATTTCTCAGACAATTTTCTATAGAAAGTTTCCCAAAAACAATTGTTCTATAGAAAATTTCTTAGACAATTTTTCTCTAGAAAATTTCCCAGAAAAAGTTACTCAAGGAAAATTTGTCTATAGAAAATTTCACAAAGACACTTTTTCTATAGAAAATTTGTCAAAGTCAATTCTTCTATAGAAGATAACTCTAAGGACAAGTTTTCTATAAAAAAAAAAATTCTGAAAGACAATTTTTCTTTAGAAAATTTTTTGAAAGACAATTTTTCTATAGAAATTTTCAAGCAATTTTTCCATAGAAAATATCACTAAAAGCAATTTTTTTATAAAAAATTTCTCAAAGACAATTTTTCTATAAAAAATTTCTCCTACAATTTTTCTATAGAAAATATCTACAAAGACAGCTTTCTAAAGAAAAATTGTTTTTGCAAAATTTTTTAAAGAGTAATTTTCTATAGAAAAATTGTCTTTGAAAAAGTTTCTATAGAAATATTGTCTTTCAAAAATGTTCTATACAAGAATTGCCTTTCAGAAATTTTCTATAAAAAAATTGTATTTGAAAAATTTTCTAAAGAAAAATTGTCTTTCAGAAAGTTTTTATAGAAAAATTGTCTTCAAGAAATTTTCTATTGAAGAATAATCTTTAAGAAATTTTCAGTAAAAAAATTGTCTTTGGGAAAGTTTCTATAGAAAAATTGTATTTCAAAAATTTTCTATAGAAGTATTGCCTTTCAGAAAATTTCTATAGAAAAATTGTCTTTCAGAAATTTTCTAAAGAAGAATTGTATTTCTATAGAAAAATTGACTTTCAGAAATTTTCTGTCAGACATTTTCTATAGAAGAATTGTCTTTCAGAATTTTTCTATAGAAGAATTGTCTTTGAGAAATTTTCTATAGAAAAATATTCTCTCAGAAAAACTGTCTTTGAGAAATTTTCTACAGAATAATTGTCTTTGAGAATTTTTCTATGGAAAATTGTCTTTCAAAAATTTTCTATAGAAAAATTTCTCTCAGAAATTTTCTATAGAAAAATTGTCTTTGAGAAATTTTCTATAGAATAATTGTCTTTGAGAACTTTTCTATGAAAAATTGTCTTTCAAAAATTTTCTATAAAAAAAAATTTCTCTCAAAAATTTTCTAAAGAAAAATTGTCTTTGAGGAATTTTCTATTGAATAATTGTCTTTCAAAATTTTTCTATAGGAAAATTCTATAGAAAAATTGTCTTTGAGAAATTTTCTATAGAATAATTAACTTTGAGAATTTTTCTATGGAAAGTTGTCTTCCAGAACTTTTCTATAGAAAAATTGAAAGATTTTCTTTCAAAAATTTTCTTTAGAAAACCTGTCTTTCAAAAATTTTATATAGAAAAATTGTGTTCGAGAAAGTTTCCATAGAAAGATTGTCTTTAAAAAAGTTCCTGTAGAAAAATTCTCTTTGAGACCTATTCTATAGGAAAATTGTTTTTGAGAAATTTTCTATAGAAAACCTGTCTTTCAGAAATTTTTTATAGAAAAATTATCTGTTAGAAATTTTCTATAAAAAATCTCTCTTTTAGAAATTTTCTACAGAAAAATTGTCTTTGAGAAATTTTATATAGAAAATTTTTCTTCCAAAAATTTTCTATAGAAAAATTGTCTTTCAGAAATTTTCTATAGAAGAATTGTCTTTGAAAAAGATTCTGTAGAAAAATTGTCTTTGAAAAATATTCTATAGAAAAATTGTCTTTGAGAAATTTTCTATAAAAAAATTGCTTTTCAGAAATTTTCTATGGAAAAATTATATTTGTTAAATTTTCTATAGAAAAATTATCTTTAAAAAATTTGAGAAATTTTCTATTAAAGAATTATCTTTGAGAAATTTTCTATAGAAAAATTGTATTTGAGAAATTTTCTATAAAAAAATTTGATATAAAAAAAATTATCTTTCAGAAATTTTCTATAGAAAAATATTCTTCCAGAAATTTTCTATCGAAAAATTATCTTTTAGAAATTTTCTATAGAAGTATTGTCGTTTAGAAAGTTTCTATAGAAAAATTGTCTTTCAGAAATTTTCTATAGAAGAATTGTCTTTGAGAAAATTTCTATAAAAAAATTGTCTCTAAGAAATTTTCTATAGAAAAATTGTCTTTCAGAAATTTTCTGTAGAAAAATTGTCTCTCAGAAATTTTCTATAAAAAAATTGTCTTTGAGAAATTTTCTATAGAAAAATTGTCTTTGAGACAGTTTCTATTAAAGAATTGTCTTTGAGAAACTTTCTATAGAAAAATTGTCTTTGAGAAAATTTCTATAAAAAAATTGTCTTTAAGAAATTTTCTATAGAAGAATTGTCTTTCAGAAATTTTCTGTAGAAAAATTGTCTCTCAGAAATTTTTTATAAAAAAATTGTCTTTGAGAAATTTTCTATAGAAAAATTGTCTTTGAGACAGTTTCTATAGAAGAATTGTCTTTGAGAAATTTTCTATAGAAAAATTGCCTGTTAGAAATTTTCTATAGAAAACCTGTCTTTTAGAAATTTTTTATAGAAAGATTGTCTATTAGAAATTTTCTATAGAAAATTTCTCTTTTAGAAATTTTATATAGAAAAATTGCCTTTGAGAAAGTTTCTATAGAAAATTGTTCTTCCTGAAATTTACGATTATGTTGAAGGCAAGTCTTTAAATCAAAAGTATATATTTTAAGCTTATTAATATTTATATTTTATTATAAAAATGTCCTTTTTATTAAAAAAATTATTAAAAATAAATCTAATTAAAATTTATAATATTGAGCATTTTGTATGGAAGGGGATATATATAAAATTATTAAATCAACCTAAAAAAATACGTCATTTAACCAATCAAACTGTACCATTTATTTAAATATATTGGCTAAATAAACAAAACTAAATTTGAAATAATGCTTAGTTGCATTTTGTAAGTTTACCTAAGTTGTTTCGGCTAATAAGCAAAGAAACTTTTCAAGTTGGATTCCTGCGAAAAAACTTAGGTAAATTGTACCCTAAAATTTTATAATTCCACAATTGTTTTTTTTTGGGTGTATGATCGAAATCTCGTTAGAACAAGATTTCACCTCAGGTGTGAATTGGGTATAACGCTAGTTAGCTAACTTTTAGCAAATTTTTAGTTGAGATTAGCATGTTAGCAAAAAATTCTTGTAAACTTCATTTAGCACATTAGCAATTTTAAACAAAATTAGAACTAATTTCTTTTGCTAAATTTGAAATTGAGTTGACTACACGCAAAAAAAAATCTGTGTCGGAGTGAGCAAAAATCTGGCATAATTTTACCAAAAATATGCTAAAACTACAACCGACGAATTAGTTTTCGAAACATACGTCTGGGACTCCATTGGTTTTGCTAAATGAATGGTGTTTTAAGTTATGACCGCAAAATAAACTTTAGTATTTTTTTATCTTACATTTATTTATCTTTTAAACAACTAATTATTTATTTTTATTTATTAATTTATTTTAATTTTATTTATCAATTTCCTTCTTACGTTTTTATAACACAAAAAATAAACGAACAACGCACACAAAAATACAAAATGAAAATGGCGTTCTGTATTTGTTTTTTTTTTTTTTGTTGTTTTCTTTCGATAAATTTTTGTCCAAGTAATTTGCGTTATTGTGCAAGCTACTTGGTTATTTTACATAAAAAATGAATTATGTTACTTTAACATCGACAAGCATAATTTTAGCAAAAATTTGGTAAAATTTTTTTTTTGGTATGAAAAAAGTTTTACCAAGTAGGATTGCTCAATCTTACACAGATTTTTTTTTGCGTGTACATTTTTACAAGATTTTTTGCTAATATTAGCAAAATAAATGGTATTTTTTTTTTTATTTTTAGAAAACTTAAAATGGCGCTATCTCGGAAACTAAGCCAGATAGAGCAAAATGGAGGCCATTTTTGGTTCTTAGAATCTCCATAGTATCGCTGACTGTTAGTGGTAGACCCTATCCTGAAGAAACTGGGAACTTCAACCATCGCTTATGCGGATGATGTCGTGATATTGTCTTGCGGAAAGTATCCGGACACGATACCTGATTTACTCGAGGGGTCATTGAAGATGATGTGGAAGTGGGCATCAGTGTTACCGTTAATAATTTTTAAAAAGTAGCACAAAAAGTCGTTTTTTACAAAAAAAGTCGCACAAAAAAGTAGTTTTTCCAAATAAAAGTCGCACATTTTTTTAAGGGTAGAAGATTTTGTATAAAATTGTTGTTTTTGTATGAAAGCTCCCTTAGGGAGTGGAGATATGGCTTAGGTATGTTTGGAAAAAATTTTAGGGTTAAAAATCTCACATTTTTTCCTCTTTTTTAGAAACTCCGGGGCAGTTGTGGGGCTTTTTGTGAATTTTTACACCTACACGCCTAAACAAAGATAAAATGTGAGATCGACCCCCATTAATTTTTCCTCCCTCCTTCAACCCTTAAGGCATATATTGCTTTTATTTTGTACAACTTTGTTTTATTAAATCCGCTCCATGGGGGCCTCCTAGAGGGGTAAAAAGCGAGACACACCCTTGTTGATTTTTACCCCCAACATTTTTTCTGAACATACCAACAATCTATCTCCATTTCATAAAGGTGTTTCCATGCAATATTTCACGATATTATCTTATGAAATGGGTAAAATGCTATGGAATGGATGATAAAAATTTTTATTGTAATTCTGTTTTTTGATGATTTTTTTGATTTCACCATTTAAATGCATTTTAAAAATTCAAATAATTTTAAAATCTAAAATTCAAACATTTACGTAAAAAAGCCGCGAGCACGACCTTTATATATTTTTTTTAAAATTCCAAAGTTTCAAAAGAATATTTAAAATATGTGTAATTTTGCAGTATAATAATTTTGCAGTATATATCTTTAAAAAGAAAAAAATATTTCACTTTACAAAAAAAGTCGCACAAAGTTGAAAAAAGTTGTAAAATTAGACAAGTTTAAAAAAGTCGCACAAAAAGTCTCAGAGCGCCAAAAAGGTTGCAAATTGCAACTAAAGTCGCACAACGGTAACACTGGTGGGCATCAGATAACGGACTCAACGTAAACCCGAAAAAGACGGAAATAGTACTTTTTAGTAGGAGATACAAGATCCCAAATTTTAGGAGGATTAGAATCGGGGGAGTTGAAATTCCACTATCACCTCATGCGAAATTTTTAGGAGTGATTTTGGACAGTAAGCTCTCTTGGAAAACAAACACGGTTGAGAGAATTAAGAAGGCTAACAATGCTTACTACGCATGTAAAAAAATGTTTGGTATGACATGGGGATTAGAGCCTAGAGTTACGTATTGGATATATACTTCAGTGGTAAGACCAATCTTACTTTACGGAGTGTTAGTCTGGTATAAGGCACTTGAAAGGGATGCGATACTAAACCAGTTCCAAAGACTTTAACGGCTTATGGGACGTAGTATCACAGGCGCTTTGAGAACAACATCGGCCAACTCTATTGATGCGTTATTGCACTTTATACCAATTGACGTCTTTGCAAAAGGTGAGGCTCATAAGGCCTGCCTCAGACTCAAAGAATCAAATTGGTTCAAGTTTCGCAATTTTGGACACAGTAACATGAACAATATAAATAGTATTGCCCAAACTATTTTTCGACCGGAAATATGAAGTAAAATTTCCGACTCGAGAATATTGGTCTAACTGGCAGGACACCCCTGCAAACACCATGAATATATTTACCAATGGATCGAAACAAACACATGGAGTGGGAGCTGGTTTTACAAACGTGGAGCTAAACCAGAACTTTTCGTTTAATCTGCCTTTGGACTCGAGCATATTTCAAGCTGAAATAGTTGCAATAACTAAGGCTGTGGAACATATCGAGGAAACCAGGGGAGCAACCATAAATTTTTACGTGGATAGCCAGGCCGCTTTAAAGGCGCTTCAAGGTTATTATATCAAATCTAAAATAGTTTTACAATGTTACGAGAACTTGCAGACGTTGTGTCAACACAACCAGGTTAATTTATTATGGGTACCAGGACACAACGGAATACAGGGAAATGAAAGGGCAGACGAACTCGCGAAACTTGGAGCTGATGGTGTAGGTACCACGGTGCTAGTTTTACCATCGCTCCAACATTTCAAAAAAAGACGGGATTCAATAAATGTTGCAGTAGCGAACAGGAAGTGGGGACAACTAACAACATGCAAAATCAGCAGAACTTTATGGCCAACTTATGACCAAGGGAAAACTAAATACCTTTTATCACTTACGAGAAGGGAATGTCGAGCTCTGACGGGAATAATAACTGGTCACTGTCCAGGAGTTAGGGTTGCCATTCGTACTGTTTTAAACAGTACATGTACTGTTTTTTATTAAAAGTACTGTTTTATGCACACCACCTAAAACAGTACGCAAAAGTACTGTTTTTTAAAGCGTGTACTGTTTTTGTACTGTTTTTTTATACTCATCACCAAAATGTAAAATTTTTTGGAAAAATGTTTCATATTTGACAAAATTTTAATCCAATTTTTAAAAAGGAGCAATTAAATGCAATAAAATTTTATACCACACTCAAAAAGAAAAATTATTTAAAAAGTGGGAAACTTAACTAAATTCAATAATGATTAAGCTCCATTGCCATGTCTTCCTTCTTTTCGTCTAAATTTTTCTGAAAAATAAGAAAAAACTAAAAAATGGGAAAAAATTTATTTTATTGAGTACATCTCATTTAAAGTTCCGATTGTGGGCAGACCCAATTAGGTTCGGAACCCATGGGTACAGACCACCTTAGGCCCAGTCCCATTGGGTCTATTAAGGATCGTCATAGATTTTGATTCAACATCTTTGCCCTTTTCGCTCTACCTTGCTTAGTTTTTAACATACGGAAATTTAAAGGCCCAAAAGGGTCTTTAGAATCTTAACGGGATATTTAAAAAAACTATTACACGGAGGGATTAAGACGGTCGTGTAAAGAACTACAAAAATGTATTTGGCCTTTTTTTTTGTTTCGGCAAAATTTTGAAAAAACAATTTCCCTTAAATTGTATAAAATTTACTAAGCCTGAAGAAAAAACTTCATCAATTCTAAGATAAATATGATGAACTAATTGGTTGCAAATTATCAATGAAATTTCCAAAATTTTTATTAAATTTTACTAAATAGTGGGGAAAAAACATTTGCCCAAAATTAAGTTAGGCCTTTGTTTGAGTGCAATAATACCTTTTTCGCGTTTGCTTTTTAAAGTCGTGTTTTAAATAAAACACTGTTTTATGGGTTTTTTTCATATGTTTTTGATAGGAAGATCGGCGTTGTAGTTAAGCGAAAGCATAGACTACAAAAGTTTTACAAGTAAGATATCGTGGCAACTAAGACAAGCTCCAAAAAGTCAATCAGCAATTTTTTTCAACACTGATAAAAAAATTTAATAAATTTGAGACGGTTTACCTAAAATGTTCCCCCGTTCTGTAAACAATCTTTTATGCTCGTTTTGGCTGAAATCTGTTTAAAACCAGAGTAAACGGGCTAAGTTTTTGTAGTTTGATATAAAATAAGACTTTTAAAAAAGTACTGTTTTTATTTACAATGTACTGTTTTTTGAGACCAAATGTACTGTTATTCCCTATTTCAAATCTGGCAACCCTACCAGGAGTGGATGAAACGATAGAACCAGTGACGGTCCGTGAAGTTGTCACTGGGTGTTCTCTAATTTATAAAAACAGAAAATTTAAGTATAAAATTCATGTTTTCATGGACCTAACGCATTCCCGAGATAGGTAATGATGGGATGTTACTAGTTTTGTACATTTTTTAATGAGATGCAGCCTAAATTCTATTTTATTGTAATTTTGTTGCCTCACCACATCGACAATTAACAAAAAGCATTATTTCGCAAATAAATGGAGTACAAAAATTAATTTTGGATGCATGTCAATAAAAAAAATTAAAACTGAGGCTTTGTCTATCACGGGAACATGTTACGTCCAGAAAAACATATTTTATATACATAAATTTTATATTTTAAATAAGTAGTGAACACCCAGTGACAACTTCACGGACCGTCACTGGATAGAACACATACTTTGTCACTGTCCAGCGGTGGCAAGAAGTCGCCGATCGATTACTGGTCAGATAAGCTTTAATACTTTGGAGGATATAACGCGAATGGATCTTAGAATATTAAAGAGATTCGCAATGACTTTGAACGTGTTTAACTTGCGCCGCTAGCGAAAAAGAAAAAAGTTTTGTGTTATCGCTATGGACTAAAAGGTCTATGCGAGGTGTAAATCGTACACCGCCACCCTAACCTAACCATCGCTGGCCCTCTTCACATGTGTGGACCCTAATGGGCCCTAACTTTGGATCCAAAAAAGTTAGCATTCCCGAAAATTTTAAAATGCTCATATTTCGGTAAATATTGCCGACACAACAAAAAGTCAAAAAGCGTTTTTGTAGCTCTCAACACGACAAAGAACAAGACCGCAAAATAGTCAAAAGCTCTCCGAGTAATATTTTTGAAGTTATAGAGTTTTTTAATTCTCAAGACCCCAGTGGTCCCCTATAATCACGTATCTCAAAAACTAAGCAAGGTAGAGCGAAACGGACACAAATTTTGGATCAAAAACTATGACGATTTTTAAGGAACCCAACTAGGTCTAGGCCCATCGGGGTCTGGACCTTTCGGGTCCGAACCTAATGGGGTACTCAGATGTGTATAAACTAAGTTCAAAAAAAAAATATTTAGTTAACTAATTATTGGCAAAACATTTCTGCTAACTTTAGCAAAAAAATTGTGGGTTCAAAATCAGCAAATTTTCTTGTAGGTTTACAAGCTTTTTTTGCTAACATTACAGTTTTTTTTTTGAGTGTAATTACCAAAATCAATTAGTTTTGTTGTTTATTATAATTAAATAAAGATGTTTAAAAAACTAATTGTAAATTATTTTAATAATAAAAAAAAAAATAAAATGTCTTCTTCTTCTAGAGAACACTCACTACGAATGAGTAGCTTTTATTTTCGAATATAAAATACAGTGTTGCACTGACCAAAACAAGTGGTGAGTTTAAAAAGTCGACATGTTTTGTACCAAAACACCCAATTTGAGATATTTTGCGCATATGAAAAATGTATGCACCCAAAAAATATTGTAGTTGATTACAACTTAAATATCAACTATTTTGTAGGTGAATTACCACTAACTAAAGTTTAGTTGATTTTCTTAAGTTGCTGATAACCACGAATAAACCAAAATATAAAATCAACTATATAAGTCGTTACTATTACCAATATTTAGTTGATTTCAACTTATATTTGACATATTTTGAAAAAATAGCTGAATACAACTATATGAACAGTTGAAAACAACTTCATATAGCTAAATATAACGATTAAATAAATAATTTTAACTTTAACTACCTTTTTAGTTAATAATAATTATTAAATTGCTGTATTTTGGTTGTTTGCTAATTAGAATAAGGTAAATATTTTTTAATTTAAAATAAAAGACGACCTGGAAGTTTTAAGAGATTTTATTTAAGTAAATCAAAGGACACTTCACTAATTTAGCATCTGATAGTTTCTATATGGAGAAACTGTTTCAATTTTTCTATAGAACAGAAAACTCAAAATCAGAGAATTTTCTATAGAAAAAATGTCTTAATCTAAAATTTTTCTATGGAAAAAAACTGTCTCAAGATCTAAGAATTTTTTTTATAGAAAAAATGTCTCAGAATCTAAGAATTTTTCAATAGAAAAAAATGTCTCAGAATCTGAGAATTTTTCTATAGAAAAAATGTCTCAGAATCTTAGAATTTTTCTATAGAAAAAACGTCTCAGAATCTTAGAATTTTTCTATAAAAAAAATGTCTCAGAATCTGAGAATTTTTGTATAGAAAAAATGTCCCAGAATCTGAAAATTTTTCTATTGAAAAAATGTCTCAGTATGTGAGAATTTTTCTATAGAAAAAATGTCTCAGAATCTGAGAATTTTTCTATAGAAAAAAATGTCGCAGAATCTGAGAATTTTTCTATAGAAAAAAATGTCTCAGAATCTGAAAATTTTTCTATAGAAAAAATGTCTCAGAATCTGAGAATTTTTCTATAGAAAAAATGTCACAGAATCTGAGAAAAAATGTCTCAGAATCTGAGAATTTTTCTATAGAAAAAATGTCTCAGAATCTGGGAATTTTTCTATAGAAAAAATGTCTCAGAACCTGAGAATTTTTCTATAGAAAAAATTTATCAGAATCTGAGAATTTTTTTATAGAAAAAATGTCTCAGAATCTGAGAATTTTTTTATAGAACAAAATTTCTCAGAATCTGAGAATTTTTCTATAGAAAAAATGTCTCAGAATCTGAGATTTTTTCTATAGAAAAAATGTCTCAGAATCTGAGAATTTTTCTATAGAAAAAATGTCTCAGAATCTGAGAATTTTTCTATAGAAAAAATGTCTCAGAATCTGAGAATTTTTCTATAGAAAAAATGTCTCAGAATCTGAGAATTTTTCTATAGAAAAAATGTCTCAGAATCTGAGAATTTTTCTATAGAAAAAATGTCTCAGAATCTGAGAATTTTTCTATAGAAAAAATGTCTCAGAATCTGAGAATTTTTCTATAGAAAAAATGTCTCAGAATCTGAGAATTTTTCTATAGAAAAAATGTCTCAGAATCTGAGAATTTTTCTATAGAAAAAATGTCTCAGAATCTGAGAATTTTTCTATAGAAAAAATGTCTCAGAATCTGAGAATTTTTCTATAGAAAAAATGTCTCAGAATCTGAGAATTTTTCTATAGAAAAAATGTCTCAGAATCTGAGAATTTTTCTGTAGAAAAAATGTCTCAGAATCTGAGAATTTTTCTATAGAAAAAATGTCTCAGAATATGAGAATTTTTCTATAGAAAAAATGTCTCAGAATCTGAGAATTTTTCTATAGAAAAAATGTCTCAGAATCTGAGAATTTTTCTATAGAAAAAATTGTGACGTGGTTTTATTCTTCGGCTGAGGTAGATCAGTCGTGTCCAGGTTCAACTTGAGGACCACCAAACCTTAGTAATAACACAATATATTTACCCTTTTTGGGGTTATATAATATATTTTCTTTATTATTTTTAATAACTTCAATACAAATAAATAGCAACTACTCTACTGGCTTCACTCGGGTACGATCGACTCGTCGGTTATATCTTCTCGGGTAACGACACTGGCTTAGTCGTTCTGGTATGATTCGGGTAACTTCGGCGTATCTCGGGTACGATCGACTCGTCGGTTATATCTTCTCGGGTAACGACACTGGCTTAGTCGTTCTGGTATGATTCGGGTAACTTCGGCCAAGGATCATAGAAGTAAATAGGATGTCCAGAACTTCAAGTTTCTGATAATCACGTTGCTCAGTCTGCTCAGCTTGCTCAGCTTGCTCTCCCAAAACAGGGGTCTTGTGGACTGTCCACAGGGGCCTTGTGGACTGTCCACAAGACCCCTGAACATTAACCATTAAAGCGTTCAAAACAAAGAAATCGAAATTTGCCAAACATTTTGAAAAATTTTCGATTTAAATTTTAAAAAAATGAGGAATATTAAGAAAAACTCAAAAAAAATTATTGAAAATACTAAGAAGAACCAAAAATGAATATTTATGGGGGAAAAAAAATAAAAAAGAATGAAAATTTTTTAAATTTTCAAAAATAAGAAAATAAATATTAATTTTTGGTTCTTCCTTGTATTTTCAATAATTTTTTTGGAATTTTTCTTAATATTCCTCATTTTTTCAAAATTTAAATTGAAAATTTTTTAAATGTTTGCCAAATTTCGATTTCTTTGTTTTGAACGCTTTAATGGTTAATGTTCAGGGGTCTTGTGGACAGTCCACAAGGCCCCTGTGGACAGTCCACAAGACCCCTGTTTTGGGAGATCAAGCTGAGCAAGCTGAGCAGACTGAGCAGGCTGAGCAACGTGATTATCAGAAACTTGAAGTTCTGGACATCCTATATACTTCTATGATCCTTGCTAACACCACTAACATAATTTTACAGCCTTCGCGGTCTGTTCGGATTTACAGCCTCTGCGGACTGTTCTAAGTTTACAGCCTTCGCGGTCTGTTATAATTTACAGCCTTTGCGGTCTGTTCTAACAAAACCATTTACAGCCTTCGCGATCTGTTCGGATTTACAGCCTCTGCGGACTGTTCTAAGTTTACAGCCAAGGATCATAGAAGTATATAGGATGTCCAGAACTTCAAGTTTCTGATAATCACGTTGCTCAGCCTGCTCAGTCTGCTCAGCTTGCTCAGCTTGCTCTCCCAAAACAGGGGTCTTGTGGACTGTCCACAGGGGCCTTGTGGACTGTCCACAAGACCCCTGAACATTAACCATTAAAGCGTTCAAAACAAAGAAATCGAAATTTGGCAAACATTTAAAAAATTTTCAATTTAAATTTTGAAAAAATGAGGAATATTAAGAAAAATTCCAAAAAAATTATTGAAAATACAAGGAAGAACCAAAAATTAATATTTATTTTCTTATTTTTGAAAATTTAAAAAATTTTCATTCTTTTTTATTTTTTTTCCCCCATAAATATTCATTTTTGGTTCTTCTTAGTATTTTCAATAATTTTTTTTGAGTTTTTCTTAATATTCCTCATTTTTTTAAAATTTAAATCGAAAATTTTTCAAAATGTTTGGCAAATTTCGATTTCTTTGTTTTGAACGCTTTAATGGTTAATGTTCAGGGGTCTTGTGGACAGTCCACAAGGCCCCTGTGGACAGTCCACAAGACCCCTGTTTTGGGAGAGCAAGCTGAGCAAGCTGAGCAGACTGAGCAGGCTGAGCAACGTGATTATCAGAAACTTGAAGTTCTGGACATCCTATTTACTTCTATGATCCTTGCCGCGAAGGCTGTAAACTTAGAACAGTCCGCAGAGGCTGTAAATCCGAACAGACCGCGAAGGCTGTAAATGGTTTTGTTAGAACAGACCGCGAAGGCTGTAAATTAGAACAGACCGCGAAGGCTGTAAACTTAGAACAGTCCGCAGAGGCTGTAAATCCGAACAGATCGCGAAGGCTGTAAATGGTTTTGTTAGAACAGACCGCAAAGGCTGTAAATTATAACAGACCGCGAAGGCTGTAAACTTAGAACAGTCCGCAGAGGCTGTAAATCCGAACAGACCGCGAAGGCTGTAAATCGAACGACCAACCGAAGTTTATCGCTACTAAAAGTTAGGTTAATACATTAAGTATTAACCTTTGGCAGTTTAATTTAACCACCCCGAATGGGTCTCAAACTAAAATACTTAAGTGTATGATTAAATGAACTAAATGAGAACTCGTACGGGTATGGTTAGGAAAATATAAATTTAAATCAAATAAACTTAGCACAACGCATATTGTGTTGTGTATGTAATTTAAATTACATACAAACAAACACAATAACTACATTTGATGGGTAGTACATACAACCAAACATGTGTAATTGATACAGAGTGGCGTGATCAGCGTGTTTACACTGCTACTAAAACAAACGTGTAATCTGTTTAGATTGATCATAAGAAAATTAATATGATCAATGCTGTTTTATACACTATTTAACGAAAATATGAACGTTGTAAATCGGAGTTTGATTTGCAACGTTACAAAATGTCTCAGAATCTGAGAATTTTTCTATAGAAAAAATGTCTCAGAATCTGAGAATTTTTCTATAGAAAAAATGTCTCAGAATCTGAGAATTTTCTATAGAAAAAATGTCTCAGAATCTGAAAATTTTTCTATAGAAAAAATGTCTCAGAATTTGAGAATTTTTCTATAGAAAAAATGTCTCTGAATCTGAGAATTTTTCTATAGAAAAAATGTCTCAGAATCTGAGAATTTTTCTACAGAAAAAATTTCTCAGAATCTGAAAATTTTTCTAGAGAAAAAATTTTTCTATAGAAAAAACATCTCGGAATCTGAAAATTTTCTATAGAAAAATGTCTCAAAATCTGAGAATTTTCTATAGAACAAATGTCTCAGAATCTGAGAATTTTTCTATATGTCTCAAAATCTGAGAATTTTCTATAGAAAAAATGTCTCAGAAAATTTTTCTATAGAAAAAATGTTTAGAATCTGAGAATTTTTCTATATAAAAAAATGTTTCAGAATATCAGATTTTTTTTATGAAAAAAATGTATCAGAATCTGAGAATTTTTCTATAGAAAAATTGTCTCAGAATCTGAGAATTTTTCTATTGAAAAAAATGTCTCAAAATATGAGAATTTTTCTATAGAAAAAATGTCCCATCTGAGAATTTTTCAATAGAAAAAATGTCCCATCTGAGAATTTTTCAATAGAAAATATGTCACAGAATCTGAAAATTTTTCTACAGTAAAAATGTCTCAGAATGTGAGAATTTCTGTAGAAAAAACGTTTTAGAATCTGAGACTTTTTCTATAGAAAAATTCTCAGATTCAGAAACATTTTTCTATAGAAAAATTCTGAGATTCTGAGACATTTTTTCTACATATAGAAAAATTCTCAGATTCTTTTCTACATATAGAAAAATTCTCAGTCTCAGAACCTGAGAATTTTTCTATGGAATAAATGTCTCAGCATCTCAGAATTTGTCTATAGAAAAAAAGGCCCAGAATCTTAAAATTTTTCTATAAAAAAAATGTCTCAAAATCTGATAATTTTTCTATAGAAAAAATGTTTCAAAAAATTCTCAGATTCACAGTCATTTTTTTCTATAGAAAAAGTCTCAGATTCCCACGCATTTTTTCTATAGAAAAATTCTCTGATTCTGAGACATTTCTTCTATAGAAAGATTCTCAGGTTCTAAAAAATTTTTTCTATAGAAAAATGTTCAGATTGGAGACATTTTTTCTATTGAAAAATTATCGTGTCTCAGAATCTTAGCATTTTTCTAAAAAAAAATCTCTGAATTGCAGAGTTTTTCTATTAAAAAATGTCTAAAAATCGTTGAATTTTTCTATTAAAAAAATGTCTCTGACACCTGATTCTGATTCTCAGATTCTGAGATTCTGATGACAATTTTCAGGTTCTCAGAAATTTTTGTATAGAAAAATTCTCATATTCTGAGTCATTTTTTATAAAAAAATTCTCAGATTCTGAGACATTTTTTCTGTTGAAAAATTCCTAGATTCTGAGACAATTTTTCTATATAAGGGTTCTTAGATTCTGAGACGTTTTATCCATAGAAAAATTGTCATGTCTCAGAATCTTAGGATTTTTCTATAAAAAAAATGTCTCAGAATTGCAGAGTTTTTCTATAAAAAAATTTCTCAGAATTGCAATTTTTCTTAAAAAAAAAAAATGTCTCAGAATCTGGTAATTTTTCTAGAAAAATTTCAAATACTTAGAATTTTTATAATGTAAAAATGTTTCAGAATCTAAAAATGTTTCAGAAGAAAAAAATGTCTCAGAATCTGAGAATTTTTCTGTAGAAAAAATGTCTCAGAGTCCAAGAATTTTTCAACAATTTATATGTAAGTCACGATAATGAACCAAATTGATTGTTATTTTAAATTTCCTCGTTTTCCATTTTCTATTTTAAATTTCCTCGGTTTCCATTTTCTATTGCGTGATGAAAACAAAATTTCTTTCATCTAAAAAAGAAAAAAACAATAGGTTATACAAATGGAATAAAATTAAAACTATTTAATTGATGTGTTCATCAATGTCAGTTTTAAATGGGATCCCTTTGGGAAAAAAATGTTGGGGGCAAAATTAATGTGGGTCGCTTTTGCATTTTACAACTCCAAGGGTGTATCTAGGGAATCCCCTTCACTCTCACAGCACCGAATACCAGTGACGGTCCGTGAAGTTGTCACTGGGTGTTCTCTAATTTATAAAAACAGAAAATTTAAGTAGAAAATTCATGTTTTCATGGACCTAACGCATTCCCGAGATAGGTAAAGATGGGATGTTACTAGTTTTGTACATTTTTTAATGAGATGCAGCCTAAATTCTATTTTATTGTCATTTTGTTGCCTCACCACATCGACAATTAACAAAAAGCATTATTTCGCAAATAAATGGAGTACAAAAATTAATTTTGGATGTATGTCAACAAAAAAAATTAAAACTGAGGCTTTGTCTACCACGGGATGTGTTCCGTCCAGAAAAACATATTTTATATACATAAATTTTATATTTTAAATAAGTAGAGAACACCCAGTGACAACTTCACGGACCGTCACTGCCGAATACATACATAAACATTCACTTATGTCCACATAACTTAACTCCACATTTCTCACCGAATAGCAAATCATCCAGCAACATATTAAAAACTCCTTGAGCACCATCTGCAATACTTAGCCTCTCTGCGAGTAACTTATTGCCCACAACTCCAACGTCACTATCCTTCCCGCACTCCGCCTCTAATTTCCAACCATTCTCTAATTCACTTCCGAACAATTTTTTAACAAAATTTCGATACAAATTGACAACATTATTTTTTTCTAATTTGTTGTATTTTTTTTTTGACAATTTTAAATAATTGTTTTTAATTGTGCAAATCAACTACGAAAAATGTTGTTGCTACCAACTAAAACAATAATTATTTACAATAATTATTTATATAGTTGATTTGTATTTTTTTAAATCAACTACAGATTTTCTTAACTATGCTACTACAAAATTTTTCGGGTGTGGGAAAACAGATAGAAAATGACATGATTTCCTCAAAACACTCTGATTTGCCCAAATCATGCCACTGGAAACATACTATTATTACTTTGAAAATCTACAGCATTTTTTGTTTTCTTGCTTGCCTTATTATTTCCGGCGCTAAATCTTTAGAAACAAATATAAAAGCAAAAAGTTAAGTCTAAATCACATCACCATTTTTAATTTCCCTAACCTGTCTTCTGTCTTCACTGGCTCTTAAAATTGTTCATTCAAGTCTGAATAAATTCATTCATATAATTTTGTGTTTGCATCATTTGGTTTGTTAAAACTGGTGATTGCATCGTTGTGGTTACATTTTTGATTAATCTTCCAGCTATCCTTGCAACACCGACGTATTTACTTTGGAACCCTTTAACAGGAGTACCGTCACAAACATTTGGTTTCGATAAGAACATGTTTCAATATTAGTTTGAATAAATGTCGTGGTGGCTTGTATTTATTCGTGTGTATGTTCATGTGTATGTATTTAATGTTGATATTTTATATTTTTTCTTGTACTTCCTTGAATTATTAACTAAAATATTATTTTGAGTAACAATGTTGTATATGTAAACCATTTTTTTTGAACACGTGCTTATAATAAGTAGTATATAGCTGTTCACTCTTGCGCATTAATTTGCTCATATAATTTTTTCTTCAATCTTTTTTCTCTTTCCCACCTAATTCGTAGAAAAAAATATAAAACTTGAACATATGGTTCGAAATTACTTTTTTGACAGCTGTCACTTATGTCGAGTCTGTATTAGAGTAGAAACAGAACAAGCACGGCACGGGGGACAGTTGCCGTTGCCGGAGAATAAAGGCCCAAAACAATGACGGGGGACGGCGACGGCAAAAAATGTCATTTGTTTGTTCAGTGGTGCTAACTTTTAATAAAATTAGAGTAATTTTACGGAAAAAAATCGCTTATCCACATAGTCAATGTGATTAAGTTGGAACTACTGTACGTTTGTTACACCATTGTGAATGAAAAAATAAAAAATTGTTGTGAAAATGCGGTAACCCTGGAGTGTGAGAGGGAGGGAGATTGAGAGAACTCGGAGATAAAATAAAATGAGTTTTAATTTTTTGTCGTACCGGTCACGGTTTTTAACTGTCAAATCGTATGGAAAAAGTCGAGCTGGGCTTGTTCTGTTCCTACCTTTAGTCTGTGGTGGCACTGTGCGGCGCAGCCGAATTTTTTTCTAGCCGCGCTGTTCTAAAAAAAACGTGGCACGCAGCCGAAACGCCGCCGCACATTGTTCATAACTGAAATTTTTTTTTTTTACAAAAATTATTAATTTAGGGTTAAAGTATATAAAATTACACTAAAAAATCTGTCACAACTATTATTCTGAGTTGTTTACTTTTCTTGCAATCCGACGTCAAAATCAAATAAATTTTTGTGTTTTTGAATATGGTGCTAAAAGTTGAAAATCAACTTATTTCTAGATTTTTTTTGGTATTTATTCATTCAAAGGTAATTTTTTTATTATGGAACCATCAACTTCAGGCATTTTCAAATACATTTCTGTTTCTTGTTTTTTGAAAATTGTTGTAAAAATATTTTTGAAATTTTTTTGTAAAATGTTCCAAAATTGGAGTATTTTTAACACTTGATGGAATGTAAAAAAAATTTAAGAGGTTGTTATTGCTTATTATTGTTATTGTGATAATAAAGCATATAGTATAAGCTTTAATTTAAAAGAAAAAAACGTCCGCGTTTAATGCCGTTATTTTTTTTTTATTTAAGATTTTATGAAAAAAATATGGTGGCTTCAATAACACTTCATCACAAAAAAACAAAAAAGTTTCTGACCCAGAAACTAGACCCACTTATCCTTATGTATTTTGGCCTTCTGAAATCGATTCTGCCATCAGAATTGAATTCTACACTCAACCAAAAATCATTGTATTCCCAAAGAAAATCGTTGTAAATTCAACAGAAATCATTGTTGATTTTGACCCTACAAATATTTATGTTGATTTCAATAAAAATTGTTGTCAGTTTCATTTTCTGATCTTCAAAGTGCTTCAAAACCAGCAACGAAGCGCTCTATTTCTGTCTACGAAAAGGCTCGTTGGGCCGAGCTCAACGATTTCTTTCACCATTTCAACTGGAAACTCTGTTTTCTTGATGACAATGTTAACGCTGCAGCAGAAATGATGGTAAATGTAATAATGCTGGGAATGAAATTATTTATTCCATCCAAGCAGGTTTCGACTAAACCAAAACATAAGTGCTGCAGTCAGATCCAGAGAGGATAGGTTCAGTAATTGGCGTAACGACAACAACCCAGTTACTGACGCGTTACGTAAACAGGCGAGGAACGAATGTGCCAGAGTACTCAGGCGTGAAAAATTTCTTTACGAACAACGTCTGCGTGCTAAGGTCATTGCTGCTCCTCGGGGTAGTAAGACCTTTTGGTCATTCGTTAAAAGGGTAAAGAATAATACTAGTTCATCCATTCCAACCCTTATAATGAATGACCAAATATTCACGGACCCGGTTGATAAAGCCAACCTTTTCGCTGAGATGTTTGCAAGAAACGCATACTTACCGGAAAGCAATCAACCACTGCCCGAACTTGAAAGGGTACCCTTTACTATGTCCAAGGTATTTTTTCGAGCACGTGCAGTTAAAAAGGTTCTTGAAGATCTTAACATAAATAAGTCCCCGGGGCCGGATGGTATTACAGCAATGGTGCTAAGGCGTTGTGCTGCGTCGCTTTCTCGTCCTTTGGCAAACCTATTTTGCTATTCATACCGGGTAGGAATTTTTCCCTCATGTTGGAAGGTGGCCAACGTCCAGCCAATCCCCAAAAAGGGTGAGGCTACGAACCCAGAGAATTACCGCCCAATTGCAATTTGCTCTACGATCTCCAAAGTGATGGAGAGCATGGTTAATCACCACCTTGTAAATTACCTGGAGTCCAATTCACTTTTGTGCGATCGACAGTATGGCTTTCGTAGAAGTCGTTCTACGGGAGACCTGTTAGCGTTCCTTACGGAACGTTGGAGTCGTTCAATTCACCAATTTGGTGAAAGCAAGGTGGTTGCTCTAGATATTTCCAAGGCGTTTGATCGTGTGTGGCACGGTGCACTCGTTTCGAAGCTTATTGCATTTGGTGTCGGTAGTGATTTCTCTCGATTTATATCGAGCTTTCTCAGAGACCGTACTATACGTGTTGTTATAGATGGGTTCTCATCAGATGAGTTCCGGCAAAATTCAGGGGTACCGCAAAGTTCTGTTCTTTCTCCTACCGTTTTTCTTATTTTTCTTAACGACCTTCTTTGTCAAACTTCCAATCCTATCTATTCTTTCGCAGATGACAGCAACATTTGTCATTCATTTTCCTTTAATCGTAGACCAAGCCTTACTGAGGTTGAATCTATGAGACAGAACATGAATGACACACTCAATCGTGACCTCTCAGCGATATCCGACTGGGGTCTTGCGAATAGGGTGGATTTTAATGCTCGTAAGACCCAATGTTGTATGTTGACCCACAGACGGATTGTGGGATCAGCGTCATCTGTATCCATGGGTGGTATAGCTATTGAGGAATCAGACACTCTTGATGTTCTAGGCATGAAAATTCAATGTGATGTCCGATGGAACCAACATGTTTTTCAAGTGTCGAAAGAAGCATTCAAGTGTCTTGGTTTCTTGAAACGGTGTAAGAATTACTTCACTCCGTCTGATCTCCTCACTATTTATACCGCCTATATCCGGCCGAAGATGGAATACAACTCCCATATCTGGGCAGGTGCTTCAAGGTCTATCTTGAAGCTTCTGGATCGGGTGCAAAGGAGTGCGTTGAAGCTAATTAATGACAGTAGGGTATCCAACTCTATTGACTCATTGGAGCATCGTCGGAATGTGGGTTGTGCGACATTGTTCTATCGATATTATAACGGTAAGTGTTCAGCTGAGATAGGCGAACTCATCCCTGAGACTCGGGTGCATACTCGTAGTACTCGCCTTTCCAGCAGTTCACATCCGTTCGTTGTCGACTGTCCAATGTATCGCACAACGCATTACAGAGAAAATTCGTTTCTCGGTCGAACTAGCCGTATGTGGAATAAACTCCCCGCAGACGTCTTCCCAACCAGCTACAATTTGGAAAAATTCAAATTAAACGTCCACAAACACTACTCCCTCTTTCCTTCTCCTCATAACCTATTTTCCTAATACCAACACAATGCATTGCATCAGTAGGGGGCATCCCCTGAGTGTTGGCTCAAAGTAAAAAAAAAAAAGTTGATCAACACGTTTTTTTGTAAATCAACTCGTATTTTTTGTAAACTCAACTCATAATTTTGTTGATATAAGAAATTTTATTAATAAAAAAAAGCTTTTTGTGATTTGTAAATATTCTTTTATTAAGTATAAATCACAATATTTTTTAGAATTATCACCGGCCTTTTATACGGAGTTCACACTACAGAATTTGTACTCGTTTAAGCCACTTGTTTAAAAAAGTAAACAAAATCGTTCACACTACATTTTGCTCGTTTAACGCTGAGTGTTTAACGTTTGTAAACAAACGCACATAACCTAATTCTGAAAAAAATTGCAAAAATATTTCTAAAATCCTTTTAAACTTTGGCGGAAGACAAGATATTTTATTTTTTTCTAACATTTACATAACACCACTACACGGAACACCTTTTTATTGACTCATTCCAAGTAAATAGGAAGATTTTTCTATTTTTTGTTCCGGACCTGTCCGAAGCTGTTTGCATATTTATACTTCGATGGAAGACAAAATTCACTATTAGTGCAGCTTTTCCAATATAATTATAAATAAAACACACACTTTTTGCTGATTTTTCAGTAGTTTTTATTAGTTTTTTAAATATTAATAATTTCTCAATTTTCCAATGTTTTGGTACGAAAATGGCGGACCGATATATAAGCTGGTTGCTATGAAATCTTTTTGTTTTTGGCATAGAATAAAGAAAAATTAAAAGGAAATATACCGAACCCTGCCTTTGAAATGTTTAGCGAAATGTTCAACAGGGAAACAAGTCGAATTTGATTGTTTAGCTGAACAACCAAATGTATGGGGAAACAAGTCAAATTTTGCTCGTTTAGCGCTTGAACACTCATGAGATGTTTAAAGTCGGTAGTGTGAACTCCATATTAAGCTGCAATATTTAAACAAGATTTTCACACACACTTCGATTATTTATGTTATGCACTCGTAAGCCATTCTCCAGTTTTCTAATGACGCCAAATCAAAAACCTTAAAAAAAAAACAAAAAAAATATATAATATAGTATGAATACATAAAGTAACCAATGTATTTTATTACTTACCAAATATTTACAGATCAGAATCTGATCATCAGATCCTATTTTTATTTATTTTTATAATATTAAATATTTTTATAAACAAACACATAAAATAATTTTATAAGAGACAAACAAATTTCACATTGCAGTGCATTGCTACCAACTTGATAATACAAAATTGAACGAACAGGGTTGTTTTTTCTTTTTTGGTTTTATCTATTGAATTCTGTATAAGCGTTGTAAATAGTTGATTCAAATTTACTGATTATTCAACGATATCAACATTAATTTTTGTTGAATACGGCAATATTCTGTAAAACTTGTTCTACAATGGGTTTACTAATTTTTCTACTAAGATATTTCTATGAGTGTATAGTTGGGGCACAGACTAAATACAGACTCGACAGTAGAGTCACAGACTAAATACAGACTCGACAGTAGAGTTTTATAAGAAAAAATGGGGAAAAACTAAGCGATTTTAGGAGAAAACACAGCGGTTTTTAGTCCGTTTTACGCTAACATGGCAACACTTTCTACGACTTATACGGCGTTCACACTTGCTGTTTTGAAGTGTTCAAGAGTGAGATGTTTAAAAAAGTCTTTGTTCTGTGTCCATTACGTTTTTATTCTGCTACTGGTGTTTTGTTAAACAACTTGTTTAAGGTCGCTAGTGTGAACGCCATATTAGGAGTGAGTGAAACAACAAAAACCGATCTGGCATCCATTTTTTCTAATGGCGCGTTATATTAGCTTTCTCTTTCTAACCTAATTCGTAGAATAATTTGAAAATTTTAACCATATGGTTAAAGAATACTTTTTTGACACCTGTCACTTATGTCGAGTCTGTATTAGTCTGTGGTAGAGTTTTATAAAAAAAAATTTCGAAAAACTAAGCGATTTTAGGAGAAAACACAGCGGTTTTTAGTCCGTTTTACGCCAACATGGCAACACTTTCTACGACTTAAGGTAGAAACAGAACAAGCACGGCACAGGGGACGGTTGCCGTTGCCGGAGAATATAGGCCCAAAGCAATGACGGGGGACGGCGACGGCAAAAAATGTCATTTGTTTGTTCAGTGGTGCCAACTTTTAATAAAATTACAGTAATTTTACGGAAAAAAATCGCTTATCACATAGTCAATGTGATTAAGTTGGCACTACTGTACGTTTGTTACACCATTGTGAATGAAAAAATAAAAAATTGTTGTGAAAATGCGGCAACCCTGGAGGGTGAGAGGGAGGGAGATTGAGAGAACCCGGAGATAAAATAAAATAAGTTTTAATTTTTTGTCTACCGGTCACGGTTTTTAACTGTCAAATCGTATGGAAAAAGTCGTGCCGGGCTTGTTCTGTTCCTACCTTTAGTGTGCAATTACAATTCTGGCGTTGGCTTTGAATTTTGTGTAATGAGCATAGGGGTGAAACGAAAGAGTTTCACACATGTGTATGTATTAGTGGCAGCACGCGCGTGTAACTTTTGACGTTTCATACAAAACATAAACAAACAACGAAAATACAGATGTAAAAGCTTACACGTACAGGCACACGTATTCTAGGCAAAGAAGCTAATTTAGTAGTATTTTGTATGCGTCCATATTGAAAGTACCAAAATAAGCACTCGTGTTGCATGTCTATATGGTCTGTGGTAATGAGAGGGCGTTTGATTTAAACAAAGGCTTTGGCTTTGAATTTTGTTCTGTCGATTGTTTGTATACATACACACAAAGAAGAACAGAAATATAAATATTTGGTGAAGAAAAAAAAATTTTTCCTGAAATTTTTTTTTTTTTCGGTGAAACAGAAAACTCCTTTGGTTTTTTTATTGATATTTTTTTGATACTTGTTTTTTTATAATAATTGGTGGTAAATTATATTTTCAGTTTCTTTTATATGTACTTTTCTTATAATTTTCCAATACACAGATGTGTTTCATAAACAAGATGTGTTTCATAAACAAAATCAACCCTTTTTTTGTAAAAGACTGGCAACGCCAAAGCAAAATACTCACGAGAGAGCAAAGCCAAGAAAATAGAATTGATTCTATTCTGGCTTTGAAACGCTAGCGTTGGCTTTGAATTTTGTGCTACATGTATGGGAACAAGCAAAATTCAAGGCCAACGCCAGAATTGTAATTGCACACTTAGGAGTGAGTGAAACAACAAAAACCGATCTGGCATCCATTTTTCTTATGGCGCGTTATATCAGTTTTCTCTTTCTAACCTAATTCGTAGAATAATTTGAAAATATTAACCACATGGTTAAAAAATACTTTTTTGACACCTGTCATATTTGTCGAGTCTGTATTAGTCTGTGGTAGAGTTTTATAAGAAAAAATGGGGAAAAACTAAGCGATTTTAGGAGAAAACATAGCGGTTTTTAGTCCGTTTAACGCTAACATGGCAACACTTTCTACGACTTAGGAGTGAGTGAAACAACAAAAATCGATCTGGCATCTATTTTTCTTATGGCGCGTTATATCAGTTTTCTCTTTCTAACCTAATTCGTAGAATAATTTGAAAATATTAACCATATGGTTAAAGAATACTTTTTTGACACCTGTCATATTTGTCGAGTCTGTATTATGCCAAATTCGCATTCATTTTTTTAAACATGTTTAAGCACTTAAACATGTTTATGTACCTTATATGGAGTTCACACTAGAGAATTTGTACTCGTTTAAGCCACTTGTTTAACAAAGTAAACAAAATCGTTCACACTACATTTTGCGCGTTTAACGCTGAGTGTTTAACGTTTGTAAACAAACCCACATAACCTCATTCTGAAAAAAATTGCAAAAATATTTCTAAAAACCTTTTAAACTTTGGCGGAAGACAAGATATTTAATTTTTTTATAACATTTACATAACACCACCACACGGAACACCTTTTTATTGACTCATTACAAGTAAATAGGAAGATTTTTCTGTTTTTTGTTCCGGACCTGTCCAAAGCTGTTTGCATATTTATACTTCGATGGAAGGCAAAATTCGCTATTAGTACAGCTTTTCCAATGTAATTATAAATAAAACACACACTTTTTTCTGATTTTTCAGTAGTTTTTATTAGTTTTTTATATATTTATAATTTCTCAATTTTCCAATGTTTTGCTAATGCCTTTATGATACTTGCTTTTTTCAAGTTACTTGTTGCTGCATTTATTAGGGTTTTTCTAAGGGAATTTCGATAAATTCAAAATTTTTAGTTGAAGTTATCGAAATTTTTATAGAAAAACCCTAATAAATGCAGCAACAAGTAACTTGAAACAAGCAAGTATCATACGCACTTAAGAAGATGGCGGACCGATACAGAAGCTGGTTGCTATGAAATCTTTTTTTTTTTGGAATAGAATAAAGAAAAATTTAAAGGAAATATACCGAACCCTGCCTTTGAAATGTTTAGCGAAATGTTCAACAGGGAAACAAGTCGAATTTGATTGTTTAGCTGAACAACCAAATGTATGGGGAAACAAGTCAAATTTTGATCGTTTAGCGCTTAAACACTCATGAGATGTTTAAAGTCGCTAGTGTGAACTCCGTATTAACAAGTTTAAATTTAAACATGTTTATGTGGTTAAACATGTTTAAAAAAATGAATGCGAATTTGGTATTAGTCTGTGATGGTGGTATGGTTTTTAGTACAGAATTATCAGCGCTGCCTACTGTATGTGTGCCCAAAGTTATAAAGTAATCCATCAACCGTTTTGTAGATCTGGCATCACCAAAGATAATTGGAAAATTCTGGCAATGCCAAACTAAAGTTCAAACGTAAAGCAAAGAGAGACAAAAAACAATCTGCATTCTCACTGTAAAACTGGTATCTTCCATCTCGCTCACATTTCGATTTGTGATAAAATTTCGTAAACAATACCATATGGTTTTTGTTTACTACTTTTTCAAACGCCATTTCGTCAGGTTATTATTGTTTTAGCCTATACGCCATCAACTCGGTTTTGAGAAAAACGGTGAAATAGGTTTACAATCAATTTTCTCAAAAAATACTCGATAGAAATGTTTTTAATGCTCCTAATTAATTGCTTCATATGTTTTTAACAAAACTATACATTTTCATGCCTTTTAATGCTATAAATTAAAAGTTTTAATGGTTTTACTAAAATATCATTGTGTCGTTTTGTGCTCCATATCAAATTTTATTTTTTAAATGTGATGTTTTCTTTGACGTGGAGCAAATTAAATGTATGAAACAGAGACACCCTGTAAACATGGAGATAAAACAAATTTAGTTATGTAACTGACATCTAGGGAGCGCATGATCAAAATAAGGCAAACATTGGCTAATGTAGCAAAACAATAGTAAAATATAATTTTGTTATTTTTGTATGCAAAATTTGCTCCATGTGCAAAAAATTGTCGTATGCAGCACAACAATGTTCAATGAACCTAAAAAATGTGGATGTAGCGCAAAGTCAATGTTAAATATCTCAAATTCTATACGAGATATTAAAAAATGGATTTTGGAATATGGAAGAAAATAATAATGCCATATATAATGCATTCCTAACTCATTTTTTTTTTCAAAAATGGCGTATAGGCTAAAACAATAATCACCTGACGATTTGTTATACAACTATGTCACAGACTAATACAGACTCGACAAATATGACAGGTGTCAAAAAAGTATTTTTTAACCATATGGTTAATATTTTCAAATTATTCTACGAATTAGGTTAGAAAGAGAAAACTCATACAACGCGCCATAAGAAAAATGGATGCCAGATTGTTTTTTGTTGTTTCACTCACTCCTAATTCGTAGAAAGTGTTGCCATGTTAGCGTAAAATGGACTAAAAACCGCTGTGTTTTCTCCTAAAATCGCTTAGTTTTTCCCCATTTTTTCTTATAAAACTCTACTGTCGAGTCTGTATATAGTCTGTGACTATGTCACTATGTGTGTGCCTGTACACCCAAAAAAATAACTAGTGTTAAACAGTCTAATGTGACTTAGGTAAATTTTTTTTTTTATTGAGTTCAAGAAATTGCTCAAGTTTTGACTAAATTGTATGTGACATTTATTTTGTAAAATAGCATTGTATACAATATCAAATTTAACCTACACAAACTTGAATCTTTTACCTAAGTTTTTTTTTTATAAATATAAATAAATTTAATTCAATAAAGTCGACAAATTAATGCCACATTGTAAGCAACATATTGACAACACATTGTCTTTAATTTTTTATAAAAAACATGAGGAAGTAATTTTTTTCATTAATTAAAAAGGTAAGCAAAACGAATGTGTTTATATATTTGCTAAACGTATATTAACCAAAATATTAACTTTCAGTTGCAGACGGTGGTGGTTTATCAGAACATTTGCGGCATCCGCCACACACTTTAAATCGGAACTTTTAGACAGTTTACATTTTAAGGAACGGGATACAAAACAAATTTAAGAGAACCCAATCATGCCTCAAGTGTTTCAGCAGAGGTAAAAGTTTAATATATAAAAAACAATTAAAAACCCCTAGACCTTGGTCTCACAATCTGGTACATTCTACAGAAAAATTGTCTCAGAATTAAAAAATTGTTATAAAGAAAAATTGTCTTAGAATCTGAGATTATTTCTATAGAAAAATTGTCTCAGAACCTGAGCTTTTTTGTAGAAAAATTTTTACAGAATTTAAAATTTGTTCTGTAGAAAAATTGTCTGAGAATCTGAGATTTTTTCTATAAATTTTTTTTTCAGAATTTGAAACTTTTATAGAAAAATTGTCTCAAAATGCAAGACTTTTTCTATTGAAAAAATGTCTCAGAATTCGAGAATTTTTCTATAGAAAAAATTTCACAAAATTATAGAATTTTTGAACAAGTGTCAAAGAATCTGACAATTTTTCTATCGAAAAAATATCTTAGGATTTGAAACTTTTTTCTATAGAAAAAAAAAACGTCTCAGAAACTTAAAAATTTTCTATAGAAAAAATGGACGGAGTCTGAACATTTTTCTATAAAAAATTTTCACAAAACATTTCAAAATTTCTCAAAAACAATTGTTCTATAGAAAATTTCTCAGACAATTCTATAGAAAATTTCCCAGACAATTTTCTATAGAAAGTTTCCCAAAAACAATTGTTCTATAGAAAATTTCTCAGACAATTTTTCTCTAGAAAATTTCCCAGAAAAAATTTCTCAAGGAAAATTTGTCTATAGAAAATTTCACAAAGACACTTTTTCTATAGAAAATTTGTCAAAGTCAATTCTTCTATAGAAAATAACTCTAAGGACAAGTTTTCTATAAAAAAAAATTCTGAAAGACAATTTTTCTTTAGAAAATTTTTTGAAAGACAATTTTTCTATAGAAATTTTCAAGCAATTTTTCCATAGAAAATATCACTAAAAGCAATTTTTTTATAAAAAATTTCTCAAAGACAATTTTTCTATAAAAAATTTCTCCTACAATTTTTCTATAGAAAATATCTACAAAGACAGCTTTCTAAAGAAAAATTGTTTTTGCAAAATTTTTTAAAGAGTAATTTTCTATAGAAAAATTGTCTTTGAAAAAGTTTCTATAGAAATATTGTCTTTCAAAAATGTTCTATACAAGAATTGCCTTTCAGAAATTTTCTATAAAAAAATTGTATTTGAAAAATTTTCTAAAGAAAAATTGTCTTTCAGAAAGTTTTTATAGAAAAATTGTCTTCAAGAAATTTTCTATTGAAGAATAATCTTTAAGAAATTTTCAGTAAAAAAATTGTCTTTGGGAAAGTTTCTATAGAAAAATTGTATTTCAAAAATTTTCTATAGAAGTATTGCCTTTCAGAAAATTTCTATAGAAAAATTGTCTTTCAGAAATTTTCTAAAGAAGAATTGTATTTCTATAGAAAAATTGACTTTCAGAAATTTTCTGTAGAAACATTTTCTGTCAGACATTTTCTATAGAAGAATTGTCTTTCAGAATTTTTCTATAGAAGAATTGTCTTTGAGAAATTTTCTATAGAAAAATATTCTCTCAGAAAAATTGTCTTTGAGAAATTTTCTACAGAATAATTGTCTTTGAGAATTTTTCTATGGAAAATTGTCTTTCAAAAATTTTCTATAGAAAAATTTCTCTCAGAAATTTTCTATAGAAAAATTGTCTTTGAGAAATTTTCTATAGAATAATTGTCTTTGAGAACTTTTCTATGGAAAATTGTCTTTCAAAAATTTTCTATAAAAAAAATTTCTCTCAAAAATTTTCTAAAGAAAAATTGTCTTTGAGAAATTTTCTATTGAATAATTGTCTTTCAAAATTTTTCTATAGGAAAATTCTATAGAAAAATTATCTTTGAGAAATTTTTTATACAATAATTAACTTTGAGAATTTTTCTATGGAAAGTTGTCTTCCAGAACTTTTCTATAGAAAAATTGAAAGATTTTCTTTCAAAAATTTTCTTTAGAAAACCTGTCTTTCAAAAATTTTATATAGAAAAATTGTGTTCGAGAAAGTTTCCATAGAAAGATTGTCTTTAAAAAAGTTCCTGTAGAAAAATTCTCTTTGAGACCTATTCTATAGGAAAATTGTTTTTGAGAAATTTTCTATAGAAAACCTGTTTTTCAGAAATTTTTTATAGAAAAATTATCTGTTAGAAATTTTCTATAAAAAATCTCTCTTTTAGAAATTTTCTACAGAAAAATTGTCTTTGAGAAATTTTATATAGAAAATTTTTCTTCCAAAAATTTTCTATAGAAAAATTGTCTTTCAGAAATTTTCTATAGAAGAATTGTCTTTGAAAAAGATTCTGTAGAAAAATTGTCTTTGAAAAATATTCTATAGAAAAATTGTCTTTGAGAAATTTTCTATAAAAAAATTGCTTTTCAGAAATTTTCTATGGAAAAATTATATTTGTTAAATTTTCTATAGAAAAATTATCTTTAAAAAATTTTCTATTAAAGAATTGTCTTTGAGAAATTTTCTATTAAAGAATTATCTTTGAGAAATTTTCTATAGAAAAATTGTATTTGAGAAATTTTCTATAAAAAAATTTGATATAAAAAAAATTATCTTTCAGAAATTTTCTATAGAAAAATATTCTTCCAGAAATTTTCTATCGAAAAATTATCTTTAGAAATTTTCTATAGAAGTATTGTCGTTTAGAAAGTTTCTATAGAAAAATTGTCTTTCAGAAATTTTCTCTAGAAGAATTGTCTTTGAGAAAATTTCTATAAAAAAATTGTCTCTAAGAAATTTTCTATAGAAAAATTGTCTTTCAGAAATTTTCTGTAGAAAAATTGTCTCTCAGAAATTTTATATAAAAAAATTGTCTTTGAGAAATTTTCTATAGAAAAATTGTCTTTGAGACAGTTTCTATTAAGAATTGTCTTTGAGAAACTTTCTATAGAAAAATTGTCATTGAGAAAATTGTCTTTAAGAAATTTTCTATAGAAGAATTGTCTTTCAGAAATTTTCTGTAGAAAAATTGTCTCTCAGAAATTTTTTATAAAAAAATTGTCTTTGAGAAATTTTCTATAGAAAAATTGTCTTTGAGACAGTTTCTATAGAAGAATTGTCTTTGAGAAATTTTCTATAGAAAAATTGCCTGTTAGAAATTTTCTATAGAAAACCTGTCTTTTAGAAATTTTTTATAGAAAGATTGTCTATTAGAAATTTTCTATAGAAAATCTCTTTTTTAGAAATTTTATATAGAAAAATTGCTTTTGAGAAAGTTTCTATAGAAAATTGTTCTTCCTGAAATTTACGATTATGTTGAAGGCAAGTCTTTAAATCAAAAGTATATATTTTAAGCTTATTAATATTTATATTTTATTATAAAAATGTCCTTTTTATTAAAAAAATTATTAAAAATAAATCTAATTAAAATTTATAATATTGAGCATTTTGTATGGAAGGGGATATATATAAAATTATTAAATCAACCTAAAAAAATACGTCATTTAACCAATCAAACTGTACCATTTATTTAAATATATTGGCTAAATAAACAAAACTTAATTTGAAATAATGCTTAGTTGCATTTTGTAAGTTTACCTAAGTTGTTTCGGCTAATAAGCAAAGAAACTTTTCAAGTTGGATTACTGCGAAAAAACTTAGGTAAATTGTACCCTAAAATTTTATAATTCCACAATTGTTTTTTTTTGGGTGTCCGTGTGAGATTTGTGCATGAATTTGTGTTTCTTCACAATACAGCAGCAAGCAGCAGACAGCAAAATTTTTACATGTATTTTGTTGTTGCGGCAACAGCAAAATACATGGAAAAATTTTGCTGTCTGCTGCTGTATTGTGAAGAAACAGTATGTTGTTTGTTTACCCACTGGCTCCACCTTCTATAATTATGTGGACATTTATTCCGACATACGTCAAAATCGTGTTATTTCTCGTGTGCCATAGTCAAATGTTATACATATTTGTGTTGGAAATAAATGTTAACATAGTTCTCCAAACATAAGTCTTAACAATTATGTTAACATAAGAAACGTCAAATTCATGAGTTTGTTGATGCCGACATTTTGGAAAAATACAAATACGCAAAAAACATTTACTTTATTAATAATAAATGTTGTTTTTTGAAAGAAAGTAACTTAACAACGTTAAATTTAAGCTTTTTAATTAAAAAAAGTGTGTTATGTGTATTAAAAAAATAAATAAAAATTAAAATCCAAACGACCTTCATCAACGAATTCCAGAAAAAAATGAGTTGACATAAATTACGATTACACCACCCTTTAACATAAAATGAAAATACAAAAAAATTCTGCCGACGTTATCTCTTATGTTATCTACAATTTTATGTTGGTGGAGCCGGAGCGTTAGCTTAAAGCTATAGTTAGTTTTGAAGTGTAGTAGTGAAGTAGTGAGGTAGAGCCTTATGTGATTTTCAATAAGAAAAAAGAGTGAAGAAATTTTTTAAATTTGTGTGTTCTTCATACACATTGAATTTTGACATAAGCATAAAAAGTAGAGCGAGGTAGAGAAATTCTATTCTCAACAGATTTTGTTTACGTCTCTCTACTTTTTAGTCTTATGGAAAAATTCAATGCGTATGAAGAGCACACAAATTTTAAAATTATATACACTCTTTTTTCTTATTGAAAATCACATAAGGCTCTACCTCACTACTTCACTACTACACTTCTAAACTAATTATGGCTTTACGATTTGTATGAAACGTCAAAAGTTACACCGTGTGCTGGCACCAGAGCTTGTATTGAATTGATTCCTTAATTCAATTTTCCGTTCTGAATTATAGTCGAAAGAATTAGGTCCTAATTTTGTAAATCACTCGCGTTGAACGCATCACCAACGTTACCGTGAACGCGAGGCTCAAAAAGTGCAATTTTTTAAATCACTACGTTATTGCGTTCAATTCTTACGTTATCACTTGAAATGTCAATTATATTAGAATCAGTGTTGCCAGACATTCTAAAATTAATAAAATTTACTACCCATTTTGTAGGGGATACACACCCATTATCGTGGGGAAAAACATATATATGATAAGGCAACACCTGCAAAGAGAATATTTGAGAAAAAAGAGAACAACAATAAAGTAACTTAAATTAGTTGAAAAAAGCAATAAAAATCACAACGAGACGCTTTGCTATTTTCGATGTTTTTCTTCTGCCGGAGAAGTTTTTTTTTACACATTTATTATTTTTTTGTTGTATATTTACATATTCCCAAAGAGTATAAGAAAGAGATGCAGTCAAAAAGATTTATAAATTTACAGCGAATCGAAAATCTTTTGAGCAGCACACTTCGCCCTTGCTTTGTTCATTTTCGTAAATTTCACTAATACATTCTTATATTTAAAGAAGAATCGCAGAAAAAACACTAACACTGTCGCAGTTTTTATTGTGTAAATGAAAATAACAAAACAGAATAGGAAGTGTGCTGCTGAAATTATTTTCACTTGTTAAAAGTCGGAGGGCTTGTTGTTGTTAAAATTGAGCGACTGATACCCTTTGCATATTCCAACATTATTTATTTATTTTTTGCTATTTAAAAGCATATTTGTTGCATCAACGCCCCAAAATTTCAAGTGATCATTTTGACACTTCAAGTGATGAAAAAACACTCTCTTGCGTTTTACAAAATTCCATTTTCCATACAATTTGTTTTACAAACACGTAAGTCAACGCGAAAAAAACAGCTGTTCAGTGCTCGCGTTTTACAAAATAGAAAATTGTCCAACGCGAGATAAAAAGACGCGTTGCGTTTTACAAAATTAGGCCCTTAATTCATTGTTCACATTGAATTTAATCAACGAATTCGTATTTATTTCCATTCAATAACACTGAAAAAGAATTCAATTCTTTTTTATGCTATGTTCAGATTGGCCTCGAAACCCCGTTGAAAGCTCGTATTTTCAATTTAAAAACTCACCTGTTCATACACAACAATTTTGACACTTATGTAGGTTTCGGAAAATATCACACAAAAAATATATTTTTTTAACTAATTCAATTATGCGGAAATAATTTTTTGCACGTTTTAATTTTATTTTTATTTCAAATAAATAAATATTTTAAAGAAATTTTGTAAACAAATTGATTTATTTATTTTTTTATTTTTGTCATTTTCCCATTTTCCCTATTTCTCATTGTCGCACAGTGGTAAAAATTTGAAATTTATACGGTTTCGATCGTACTTTCGTTGAAACCTCACTACAAAAAGGTTTAAATTTGTGAGGGAAAATACGTATTTTCAAATGAGGTTTAGCTCGAAACCTCGTTAAACGGGGTTTCGAGGCCAATCTGAACGTACTATTATTGTTCTTTAATACTATGTTCAGATTGGCCTCGAAACCCCGTTGAAAGCTCGTATTTTCAATTTAAAAACTCACCTGTTCACACACAACAATTTTGACATTTATGTTGGTTTCGGAAACTATCACACACAAAAATATTCTTGTTAACTGGTTTAATTACGCGCAAATAATTTTTTTTAACGTTTAAATTTTATTTTATTTAAAATAAATAAATATTTTTAAGAAATTTTGTAAATAAATTGATTTATTTATATTTTTGTTTTTGTTATTTTCCCATTTTCTCTATTTCTCATTGTCGCACAGTGGTAAAAATATGAAATTTACTAGGTTTCGATCGTACTTTCGTTGAAACCTCACTACAAAAAGGTTTAAATTTGTGAGGGAAAATACGTATTTTCAAATGAGGTTTGGCTCGAAACCTCGTTAAACGGGGTTTCGAGGCCAATCTGAACGTACTATAAAATACGTTCAAAGAATTCATTCACTACACTCAACCAAAAATCATTGTATTCCCAAAGAAAATCGTAGTAAATTCAACAGAAATCATTGTTGATTTTGACCCTACAAATATTTATGTTGATTTCAACATTAATTGTTGTCAGTTTTTGTAAAAGCTGATTAACTCGTATTTCTGTTGGTTCTATTTGTATTTTTGTTAATCATACTCGTTTTGTTTTGTATATTCACCCAAAAAAAAACAATTGTGAAATTATTTAATTTTAGGGTACAATTTACCTAAGATTTTTCGCAGGAATCCAACTTGAAAAGTTTCTTTGCATATTACCCGAATCAAATTAGGTAAACTTACAAAATGGGTTTGAACATTATTTCAAATTTAATTTTGTTTATTTAGCCACTATATTTAAATAAATGGTACAGTTTGATTGGTCAAATAACGTATTTTTTTAGGTTGATTTAATAGTTTTATATATCCCCTTCCATACAAAATGCTCAATATTATAAATTTTAATTACATTTATTTTTAATATTTTTTTTAATATAAAGGACAATTTTATAATAAAATATAAATACTAACAAGCTTAAAATACATACTTAGCATGATCAATGACAACTAAATTTTTCTATAGAAACTTTCTCAAAGACAATTTTTGTATAGAAAAAAAAAGGAAATTCTTCTTTAGAAAATTTCTGATAGACAATTTTTCTATAGAAACTTTCTGAAAGACAATTCTTCTATAGAAAATTTCTGAAAGACTATTTTTCTATAAAAAATTTCTATAAGACAGATTTATTATAGAAAATTTTTAAAGTAAAATTTTCTATAGAAATTTTCTCAAAGACAATTCTTCTATAGCAAATTCCTGAAAGACAGTTTTTTTATAGAAACTTTCTGAACGCCAATTTTTCTATAGAAAAAAATTTCTATAAAATTTCTATAAAAAATTTCTCAAAGACAATTTTTCTAAAAAAAATTTCTCAAAGATAATTCTTTAATAGAAAATTTTTTAAAGATAATTTTTCTATAGAAAATTCCTCAAAGACAATTTTTTAATAGAAAATGTTTTAAAACCAATTTTTCTATAGAAAATTGGTTTTAAAGCAATTAAAAAAGATAATTTTTCTATAGAAAATTTCACAAAGATAATTTTTTATAGAAAATTTCTGAAAGGCAATTTTTCTGTAGAAATTTTCTGAAAGACAATTCTTCTATAGAAAATTTTTCGTTAGAAAATTTCGGGAAGCCAATTTTTCTATAAAAATTTCTGAAAGACAATTTTTCTAAAAAAATTTTTGAAAGTTAATTTTTCTATAGAAAATTTTTGAACAACAATTTTTCTATAGAAAATTTTTTATAGAAAGTTTCTGAAAGACAATTTTTCTATAGAATATTTCTCAAAGACAATTTTTCTATAGAATATTTCTCAAAGACAATTTTTCTACAGAAACTTTTTCAAAGACAGTTTTTCTATATAAAATTTCTGAAAAACAGGTTTTCTGTAGAAAATTTCTGAAAGACAATCTTTCTATGGAAACTTTCTCAAACACAATTTTTCTATAGAATACTTCTGAAAGGCAATTTTCATAGAAAAATTCTCAAAGACAATTATTCTATAGAAAATTTTTTAGAGAAATTTTTCTAGAGAATATTTATGAAAAATAATTTTCCATAGAAAAATTCTCAAAGACAATTCCCAAGGACAATTTTTCTACAGAAAATTTCTCAAAGACAATTCTTCAATAGAAAAGTTTTTAAAGATAACTTTTCTATAGAAAATTTCCCAAAGATTATTTTTATATAGAAAATTTCTCAAAGATAATTTTTTAATCAAAAATTTAAAAAAAAAATGTCTATAGAAACTTTCTCAGACAATTTTTCGATAAAAAATTTCTCAAAGACAATTTTTTATAGAAAATTGCTGAGAGACAATTTTTCTGCAGAAAATTTCTGAAAAATAATTTTTCTATATAAAATTTCTAAAAGACAGGTTTTCTATAGAAAATTTCTGAAAAAAAATTTTTCTGAGAGACATTTTTTTTACAGAAAACTACACTCAAAATAATTCTACAGTAAAAGGTTTAGTAAGTGATATTGTACCAAAATCTACTAATTCGTTACTAATTTTAGTATCTTCAAAGTACTAACATTAGTAATTTTTACTGGATTTGACTAATATTAGTTAAAAATTTTAGTATTGGTTACCAATTTCTGCACTAGGTCCTTTTGGACTAAAATTAGTTAAATTTTTAGTATTGAATACCCACGTTTTTTTTTGGGTGTACTGAAAGAAAATTTTTCTATAGAAAATTTCTGAAAGACAGGTTTTCAGAGAAAATTTCTAAAAGAAAATTTTTCCGTAGAAAATTTCTGAAAAAATTTTCATAAAATATTTCCCAAAGACAATTTGTTTATAGAAAATTTCTCAAGGACAATTTTTCTATAGAACATTTCTGAAAGTCAATTTTTCTATAGAAAATTTCTGAAAGACAATTTTTCTATAGAAAATTTCTTAAAGACAATTTTTCTATAAAAACTTTCTCAAAGACAATTTTTAAATAGAAAATTTTTCAAATACAATTTTTCTATAGAAAATGTCTTAAAGGCATTATTTTTCTATAGAAAATTTTTGGAAGACAATTTTTCATAGAAACTTTTTCAAAGACAATTTTTGTAAAGAAAATTTCTTAAAGATAATTTTTCTACAGAAAAGACAGTTTTTCTATAGAAAATTATTCTGTAAAAAATTTCGTAAAAACAACTTTTCTTTAGATATTTTTTTGTTTTTTTTAGAAAGTATCTATAGAAAAATTATCTTTCAGAAATTTTCTGTAGAAAAATTGTCTTTCTGACATTTCTAGAGAAAAATTGTCTTTAAGAAATTTTCTATGGAAAAATTGACTTTGAGAAATTTTTAAAGAAAAATTGTCTTAATACATATTTTCTATAGAAAAATTGTATGAGAAATTTTTTATAAAAAAATTGTATTAAAAAAATTTTTTATAGAAAACTTGTCTTTAAGAAATTTTCAATAGAAGAATTGTCTTTCAGAAATTTTCTATAGAAAAATTGTCTTTGAGAAATTTTTATACAAAAATTGTTTTTAGAGATATTTTCTATGGAAATATTGCTTGAAAATTTTTTTATAAAAAAATTGTCTTTCAAAAAATTTTCTAAAGAAAAATTGTCTTTCAGAAATTTACTATACAAAATTTACAATTTACTATACATTTCTATAAAAAAGTCGTAAATTCTTAAACAATTTTTCTATAGAAAAAAATCTCAGATTCTGACACAATTTTTCAACAGAACAAATTTTAGATTCTGTGACAATTTTTCTACAGAAAAAGTCTCAGGTTCTGATACAATTTTTCTATAGAAAAAATCTTAGATTCTAAGACAATTTTTCTTTAGAACAATTTTCAGATTCTGAGACAATTGTTCTATAGAAAGTACCATATTGTGAGACTATTTTTCTAAAGAATTTTTTCTGTAGATGCTGAATTATCACTAACCGGAATCTGCAATCAAAAACCTCAAGTCATTTTCTGGATCTGCTTTGGTGTCTACTTTTGAACCAACACTGCGAACCGGAGACCAATTGTTTTAATTTAAACAGCCTTGGGTGGAGATTCCAAGTTATGTATTTTTACAAGTTCCGATTAAAAGCGTGGCGGATGCCGCAAATGTTCGGATAAACCACCACCGTCTGCAACTGAAAGTTAATATTTTGGTTAATATACGTTTATCAAATATATAAACACATTATTTTTGCTTACCTTTTTAATTGATTAAATAAATTAGTTCCTCATACATATATTTTATAAAAAATTAAAGACAATTTGTTGTCAATGTGTTGTTTACAATGTGGCGTTAATATGTCGACTTTATCGAATTAAATTTATTTATATTTATAAAAAAAACTTAGGTAAAAGATTCAAGTTTGTGTGTGTTAAATTTGATATTGTAAACAATGCTATTTTACAAAATAAATGTCATATACAATTTAGTTAAAACTTTAGCAATTTCTTGAACTCAATATAAAAAAAATTTACCTAAGTCACATTAGACTGTTTAACACTAGTTATTTTTTTGGGTGTTCTTGCAATTTTATTTATTAAAATGAAATTCTTATTTGTGTTGTAAATGTTATTTTATTTAATTGAATATTTTCACAATATTTTTCGTGGTTTTCATTAACTCATTATTTTCACATAAACTTATTTTGTTTTTAGATGATATTTTTTTGTTTCCTTGGACTGTGATGTATTTCGCTGTTGTTTTGTTGTCGGCAATCATTTTACGTGATTAGCTACTGGAGTTTTTAGAAAGATTCCAAATCAGAAATTGCTAAAAAAAATAAAAAATTGCTTTATTAATGAATTAAATAACAAATATATTTAATTACTCACCAAATATTTTCTTTTAATTTTGTAATAAAAAATATTTTTTTTTTGAGAAACATCCCTTCTGTACAATACAACAAAAATTTACAAATGGCGATCAGCAAAAACAGTGTTGCACATTTCATGTACTTATATTTTATACAATTTTTTCCAACTATGTATTTTTCAACTATTGAATTTTGTAATATCAACATTGATTTTTGTTAAATTCTGTAAAACTTGATCTACAATGGGTTTACTAATTTTTCTACTAAGATATTTCTATGAGTGTAAGAATTCATTCTTATTGATTTAATTCTTTACTGAATGAATTCAATTTCTTCACCATTCAGTAAGAATTGAAAAATTTGTTAACCATTCAGTAAGAACGCAAAATTTTGCTAACCATTCAGTAAGAATTGAAAAATGTTTTCACCGTTCAATAAGAAAATATTTTTTTTTTTTGCAAAATTAAAAATAAAAGTGTATATTTTTTTCATTGAAAAAGAAAAAATATATGGGGGTTTTCGTGGCAACTGACACAACTTTTGAAACCGATATCTTCCGATCGGGATGAAATTTGCACCAAGGTTAGTCCTATTGGATAGTAGTTCAGACCAAGGTAGATTTATATAAGGTAATATTTTAGTGACGTAAATGAAAACAATTTTCTTTCAAAATCATTTTAGTCGGCAAAAACGACTTAAATGTTCAGTGTACACATTAACCAATTTAAACGCTTTTTAAGACTTTAAAATTTTAGAAAACAACTAAATTATAAAAAAAATATTGAAATTCAAACGAAATTCTTTTATTTTCCACGACAAAAATTAAAAAAAAACAAGTAAGAAAGCTATATTCGGCTGTGCCGAATCTTTAAATACCCTCCACCAATGTGATGATTTAAAAAACAAAAAAGTTTGTTTTATTTATACCTCAGGAAATAAAAAAGTACCAAAAAGTGTACTTTCGGTACCTTTAATAAAAGGTACTTTTTATAAAAGGTACTTTTTATAAAAGGTACTTTTTATAAAAGGTACTTTTTATAAAAGGTACTTTTTATAAAAGGTACTTTTAATAAAAGGTACTTTTTATAAAAGGTACTTTTTATAAAAGGTACTTTTTATAAAAGGTACTTTTTATAAAAGGTACTTTTTATAAAAGGTACTTTTTATAAAAGGTACTTTTTATAAAAGGTACTTTTTATAAAAGGTACTTTTTATAAAAGGTACTTTTTATAAAAGGTACTTTTTATAAAAGGTACTTTTTATAAAAGGTACTTTTTATAAAAGGTACTTTTTATAAAAGGTACTTTTTATAAAAGGTACTTTTTATAAAAGGTACTTTTTATAAAAGGTACTTTTTATAAAAGGTACATTTTCTAAAAGGTATTTTTTATAAAAGGTACTTTTTATAAAAGGTACATTTTATAAAAGGTACATTTTATAAAAGGTACATTTTATAAAAGGTACTTTTTATTAAAGGTACTTTTTATAAAAGGTACTTTTTATAAAAGGTACTTTTTATAAAAGGTACTTTTTATAAAAGGTACTTTTTATAAAGGGTACTTTTTACAAAAGGTACTTTTTATAAAAGGTACTTTTTATAAAAGGTACTTTTTATAAAAGGTACTTTTTATAAAAGGTACTTTTTATAAAAGGTTCTTTTTATAAAAGGCACTTTTTATAAAAGGTACTTTTTATAAAAGGTATATTTTATAAAAGTTTTTTTTTATAAAAGGTACACGCAAAAAAAAATCTGTGTCGGAGTGAGCAAAAATCTGGCATAATTTTACCAAAAATATGCTAAAACTACAACCGACGAAGTAGTTTTCGTAATTTAGCCAAAACACTTATGTAAAAAATTTTGAAGAAAATGCTAATGCTATTTAAGCAAAAACTTGGTAAAATATACCAAAAGAAATATGGTGAAATATACCAAAATTATTAGAAAAGGTGACTAAAAATAATGCTAAAAATTCCCACATTTATGCTAAAATAAATTTTCAATAAAATTTTTGTAAAAATTTGTATATTTGTTGAATTTAAAATTTTCACAGAATAAATCCATATTAATATAATAAATGTTGTGTAGGATTTTATTTACCACCGACCAACTGACCCTTTATGTACAATTTTCTCCAGTTACTGCTGCCTACGCTTTTTCTTGAAGTGAAGGATCCGCTATAGCTTCACGAATTTATTTAAAAGCGTCCTGCAAAAATAGAAAATTATTACAAAACATAAATTTTTAATTTAAAAAACTAATAAACCCCATTGGTCTTCTGGTTAGGAGGAACACTTACTTTGTGATTCCATTTGTAACTCATCAAAACAGGTCTGGACTCCATTGGCTTTGCTATATAAATGAGTTTTTAGGTTTTAATTTTATAACTAAAGGGAGGACTGGTGCCCACGCTCTTTATTGTTGTGAAGGATTCGCCATAGCTTCAAAAATTTATTTAGCAGTACCCTGTAAAAATAGAAAATTATTACCAAACACTAATTTTTAACTAAAAATCTATTAAACCTTATTGGTGTCTTCGGAATAGCGGTATACTCACTTTATCATTCCATTTGTAATTGAAACAAACGTCTGGGACTCCATTGGTTTTGCTAAATGAATGGTGTTTTAAATTATGACAGCAAAATTAACTTTAGCTTTTTTTATCTTACATTTATTTATCTTTTAAAAAACTAATTATTTATATTTATTTATTAATTTATTAAAATTTTATTTATCAAATCCCTTTTTACGTTTTATAACACAAAAAATAAACGAAGCACGCACACAAAAATACAAAATGAATATGGCGGTCTGTATTTGTTTTTTTTTTTTGTTGTTTTCTTTCGATAAATTTTTGCGCAAGTAATTTGCGTTATTGTGCAAGCTACTTGGTTATTTTACATAAAAAACTAATTATGTTACTTTAACATCGACAAGCATAATTTTAGCAAAAACTTGGTAAAAAATTTTTTTTGGTATGAAAAAAGTTTTACTAACAAGGGAAGTCTCCCTAGTGTCACCCGCGGATCTTTATGGAATTGGTTTTATTTTGTAGATCAGAAAAAATAAAGGGACACGTATTTTTTTATAGCGGCCCAAATTCATATTTAGGGGGTAAAAAGGAGGGGGGAAGACAAGGCCATTTTTCAGTTTTTTTCGTTTATCTCCTATATTATGCAAAGAAACCTAGTCATGTTACATACCAAATGAAAGGTCTTTGGAAAACCTATCTACGTGTGCTAAGAACGTGTCCAAACATGCACAACTTTTCTTCATATTAAGTAAAATACCAAAATTTTAGGACATTTTTGTTAATTAGTCGAAAAATATTAACTTCTTTGGCCCGTTGTTAGCACCACGAGATAGGCATTTTTAATACCTTTAATCTGATACCACACATGCCTATATTAATTTTGTTTAAATAGGCGTAAATCGTAAAAAACTGAAAAAGGTCAATTTCCTCCCATACAAATCGACCCCCCCCTAAAAATGAGTTTGGGCCGCTAAAAAAAAATACGGGTCGAATTAATTTTCGTTCTTAACAACATATCCAAATTTCATGAAGATCGGAGGGTGACACCAGGGAGACTTCCCTTGTAAGTAGGATTGCTCAATCTGACACAGATTTTTTTTTTTGCGTGTACTTTTTATAAAAGGTTCTTTTTATAAAAAGGTACTTTGAATAAAAGGTACTTTTTATAAAAGATACTTTTTATTTAAGGTACTTTTTATAAAAGGTACTTTTTATAAAAGGTAATTTTTATAAAAGGTACTTTTTATAAAAGGTACTTTTTATAAAAGGTACTTTTTATAAAAGGTACTTTTTATAAAAGGTACTTTTTATAAAAGGTACTTTTTATAAAAGGTACTTTTTATAAAAGGTACTTTTTATAAAAGGTACTTTTTATAAAAGGTACTTTTTATAAAAGGTACTTTTTATAAAAGGTACTTTTTATAAAAGGTACTTTTTTTAAAAGGTACTTTTTATAAAAGGTACTTTTTATAAAAGGTACTTTTTATAAAAGGTACTTTTTATAAAAGGTACTTTTTATAAAAGGTACTTTTTATAAAGGAACCTTTTATAAAAGGTACTTTTTATAAAAGGTACTTTTTGAAAACGGTACAGAATTTTCGGAAAGTACTTGTTCCAGAATGTTTTATTTCACTAAAGGATCCTACATTCTAAATTTCAAGCAAAGATTAACAAGATCTCTAACGCCAAAATATACAACAACAAAAACATCAAAATGCACCTCTGATTACAACATAAAACATAAACAAATCCGCCATCTTGGTACAGCTGTGCGAGAGGGACAACTATATGAAGACGTCAAATTCTTTTCATTCACTCAATTCTGCCAAATAGAGGAATAAAGAAGAATAAACAAAAAACAAAAGAAAATGCATAGCAAGCAGCATCATAAAAAAATAAATCGACACAAAAAACAAGATAATTTGTTTGTAATAATAAATACATTTTATTTAGTTTATATTTAAGTATATACAATAAATACATCTTTTCTATTGAAAAATTCTCAGACATTTTTTCTGCACAAAATACTATTGGGCAAATTTCCAAATATAATAATGTGTTCACCAGATTCATCAAAGATACATTGTACAATAGAATCAAAATTTGGCCAAACGTTTTAGGCCTTCTATCAATTTGGACAAATTAGCAAGCAGGATTCTTGGGTTCCACAGCAACACGCACAGATGAGATAGACAATTTCATGACCTAAAAAAATTAACAAAAAACATATTAAAAACATACAAACCCAGGTACAAACTCCAACTGTGTTGTAGAAGCTTGCAAAGTACAATTTATGATCGCTTATGTGCTGGGAAAGCATCACATTACCTAAGCCATATCTCTACTCCCTAAAGGAAATCCCATTTAGAAGTACATTTAAAAAAAAAATTACTTCTACCGCTCCAACTGTCCTAAAAGAGCTTATAGAAAATTCAAATGTATGACCGACCCCATTAACTTTTTCCGTTTAACATTTTTTCCAACCATATCTAAGCCCTATCTCCACTTTTTAAAGGAACTCCCACTCAGAAGTATTTTTTTCTTTAAATTTACTTCCACCGCTCCAACTGTCCTAAAAGTGTTTATAAGGGATCCAAATGTATGACCGACCCCCATTAACTTTTACAGCTCAATATTTTTTCCAACCATACCTAGCTCCTATCTCCACTTCCTAAGGAAACTCCCACTCAGAAGTACATTTTTTTAAAAAATTTACTTCAACCGCCCCAACTGTCCTAAAAGTGCTTCTATAGGATCCAAATGTATGACCGACCCCCATTAACTTTTACTGCTTAATATAATTTCCAACCATACCTAACCCCTATCTCCACTTCCTAAGGGAACTCCCACTCAGAAGTAAATTTTTTTTAAAAATGTTAAAAAAAAAATTTACTTCCACCGCTCCAACTGTCCTAAAAGTGCTTCTATAGGATCCAAATGTATGACCGACCCCCATTAACTTTTACTGCTTAATATTTTTTCCAACCATACCTAACCCCTATCTCCACTTCCTAAGGGAACTCCCACTCAGAAGTAAATTTTGTTTTAAAATGTTAAAAAAAAAATTTACTTCCACCGCTCCAACTGTCCTAAAAGTGCTTCTAGAGGATCCAAATGTATGACCGACCCCCATTTACTTTTACAGCTCAACATTTTTTCCAACCATACCTAATTCCTATCTGCACTTCCTAAAGGAACTCCCACTCAGAAGTGATTTTTTTTTACAATTTACTTTTACCGCTCCAACTGTCCCAAAAGTGCTCCTAGAGGATCCAAATGTATGACCGACCCCCACTAACTTTTACTGCTTAATATTTTTTCCAACCATACCTAAGCCCTATCTGCACTTCCTAAAGGAACTCCCACTCAGAAGTAAATTTTTTTTTTAAATTTACTTTTACCGCTCCAACTGTCCCAAAAGTGCTTCTAGAGGATCCAAATGTATGACCGACCACCACTAACTGTTACCGCTCAACATTTTTTCCAACCATACCTGAGCGCTATCTCCACTTCCTAAAGGAACTCCCACTCAGAAGTAAATTTTTAAAAAAAATTTACTTCCACCGCTCCAACTGTCTTAAAAGTGTTTCTAGGGGATCCAAATGTAAGACCGACCCCCATTAACTTTTACCGCTCAACATTTTTTCCAACAATACCTGAGCCCTATCTCCACTTCCTAAAGGAACTCCCACTCGGAAGCAATTTTTTTTAAATATTTATCTCTACCGCTCCAACTGTCCTAAAAGTGCTTCTAGAGGATCCAAATGTATGACCGACCCCCACTAACTTTTACCGCTCAACATTTTTTCCAACCATACCTAAGCCCTATCTCCACTTCCTAAAGGAACTCCCACTCTATCCTCTAAATATAAAAATATTTAAACAAAAATTGCTTCCGAGTGGGAGTTCCTTTAGGAAGTGGAGATAAGGCTCAGGTATGGTTGGAAAAAATGTTGAGCGGTAACAGTTAGTGGTGGTCGGTCATACATTTGGATCCTCTAGAAGCACTTTTAGGACAGTTGGAGCGGTAGAAGTAAATATTTAAACAAAAACTGCTTCCGAGTGGGAGTTCCTTTAGGAAGTGGAGATAGCGCTCAGGTATGGTTGGAAAAAATGTTGAGCGGTAAAAGTTAGTGGGGGTCGGTCATACATTTGGATCCTCTAGAAGCACTTTTAGGACAGTTGGAGCGGTGGAAGTAAATTAAAAAAAAAAAAATACTTCTGAATGGGAGTTCCTTTAGAAAGTGGAGATAGGGCTTAGGTATCGTTGAAAAAAATTTTGAGCTGTAAAAGTTAATTGGGCCGGTCTTACAATTGGATCCCCTAGAAACACTTTTAAGACAGTTGGAGCGGTGGAAGTAAATTTTTTTTAAAAATTTACTTCTGAGTGGGAGTTCCTTTAGGAAGTCGAGATAGGGCTTAGGTATGGTTGGAAAAAATGTTGAGCGGTAAAAGTTAGTGGGGGTCGGTCATACATTTGGATCCCCTAGAAACACTTTTAAGACAGTTGGAGCGGTGGAAGTAAATTTTTTAAAAAAATTTACTTCTGAGTGGGAGTTCCTTTAGGAAGTGGAGATAGGGCTTAGGTATGGTTGGAAAAAATGTTGAGCGGTAAAAGTTAGTGGGGGTCGGTCATACATTTGGATCCCCTAAAAACACTTTTAAGACAGTTGGAGCGGTGGAAGTAAATTTTTTAAAAAAAATTACTTCTGAGTGGGAGTTCCTTTAGGAAGTGGAGATAGGACTTAGGTATGGTTGGAAAAAATGTTGAGCGGTAAAAGTTAGTGGGGGTCGGTCATACATTTGGATCTTCTAGAAGCACTTTTAGGACAGTTGGAGCGGTAAAGGTAAATATTTATACAAAAATTGCTTCCGAGTGGGAGTTCCTTTAGGAAGTGGAGATAGGGCTTAGGTATGGTTGGAAAAAATGTTTAGCGGTAAAAGTTAATAGGGGTCGGTCTAACATTTGGATCTCCTAGAAACACTTTTAAAACAGTTGGAGCAGTGGAAGTACATTTTTTAAAAAAGTTTACTTGTGAGTGGGAGTTCCTTTAGTAAGTGGAGATAGGGCTTAGGTAAGGTTGGAAAAAATATTGAGCAGCAAAAGTTTATGGGGGTCGGTCATACATTTAGATCCACTAAAAGCACTTTTAAACCGGCACCCATTTAACACAATCGGCGAAATCTTTAATAATAGTAGTGGGTGGAGGAGGATGGACCTTTTCATTACTGGTAAAGTAGGAAGTTACAGGACACTGAAAAGAGAATAATACAATTATTATATTCCAAAAACATGCATTAAAAATTTAACTTACCACTTGATATCTATATTTTTCTTATAATCATCAAAGGCCACAAAAGACTCCCCTCCATCAGCTAATACGGGTTCTATCCAATATTAATTCAGTTCTATGTAATCTGGTTCACCGGCAAATTAAAATCAGAAGTTTGGTGAATTGTGATTGTAGGTAACTTGGCCACCAATTATAAACAATAATTCGGTATCGTCATCACTAATTTTTAAAGTTTTATGGGGATGTTTTGTTGTGGCCTTTAGAGCATATCTAGCAGAAAAAAAAATAATAAAAACTCTTTTTTGTTTCAAAACAAACTTTTACTTACCTCTATTCTAAAAATGCACATAATTATGTGGCGATATACAAAATTTGCAAAACACGTTTTATTATTTTTTGTTGATAAAAGCTTTGTTTGTTTTTTTGCCTATTTTCTTTTAAATATATTCGCTCAAATAAATTGTTGTATAGCTGACTCTTTTTAACAGTTGTGCCGAATGAGGAAATGTAAACAAAAACATATGGTTTTTATTTACATTATTTTGATATAGCATTGCTTATATATCTTATTAATTTTTGATTTCAAGTTTGAATAAAATTTCAGTAAATAAAAAAAAGTACCAAAAGTACTTTTTTACCCATTTTACCTCAGTAGAATCAACATTGGCAAAACCCGAGCCTTAGTGAATCTTTTTTCCGGAAGGTGAAACGACATTGCAAATATCCATTTTCTAGTACCATTATTTAAGGATATATAAAATGTAACAAAAGTACATATTTTTACCCTTAGAAAAATTATTGGCAAAAATCCAGCCTTAGGGGATCTATATTCCGGGAGGTGAACATACAGTCCAAATTTCAAGTCTATGTGACAATTTTTTAAGGAAATATAAAAGGTGCCAACAGTACAGATTTTTTTCCCTTTTTACCCTCTTAGAATCAACATTGGCAATAATCCAGCCGTACTGGATCTATATTCTAGGATGTGAACATAATGTCCAAATTTCAAGTTTCTATGACCATTATTTCAGGAAATATAAAAAGCACCAAAAGTACAGTTGTTTACCCTTTTGACCCCCTTAGAATTAACACTGGCAAAAATCCAGCCTTAATGGATCTATATTCCGGGAGGTGAACATACAGTCCAAATTTCAAGTCTCTATGATCATTATATCAGAAGATTTAAAAAGTACCAAAAGTACAGTTTTTTACCATTTTTACCCCCTTACCATTGGCTAAACCCCAGCCATAGGGGATCTATATTGCGGGAGGGTAACATACAGTCCAAATTTCAAGTCTCTATGACCATTATATCGGGAGATATAAAAAGTACCAAAATTACAGTTTTTTACCCTTTTTACCCCTTTAGAATCAACATTGGCAAAAATCCAGCCTTAGTGGATCTTTATTCCGGAAGGTCAAACTACAGTCCAAATTTCAAGTCTCTAACTTCAGCGGTTTGGGCTGGGCGATGATGAATGAGTATGTCAGTCAGTCATATTACTCTTTTATATATATAAATTTTCCGGATTTGGGCGATTTTTGCCATAAAGTTTATTTCTGTCTTTTATTATTTAACAAAATTTATTTTTTTAAATGAAAATATTTTTTTTTTTAAAAAAATCTGAACAAAATTGAATTTTGGCGATATTTTACATCCGATTTGGCGACAAAGCCAAAAAAAAGTCTGGCAACCCCGTTAATATGACGAAGCAAAAAATGGACACACACACACACACATGCTATATAAAAATAACTTAATTTTTTATTATTACTTAACGAACTTTTTTTAATTAAATTTAGATTTTGTTTTACATATTTTAAAGCTTTTTTGTAAAGATTTTTTTTCCTTTTTCTCAGTTTTTTTTTTTCATTTCCGTTTTCTTTCTTATGTATCACACAAAATATGAGTTAATTTAGGGTTATGTTGAAAAAAAATATGTGTTTTTTAGTAATTCGCTCATAACTTTTAAAATACTTAACCGATTTAAAAAAAAAATACATCAGTTTTTGCCTGGGAAAATTACGCAACTTTTGGTACCCCATGCGTTTAAATCGGTTTCGGAGTATTGCCAAAAACGTGATTTCAACAGACAGACAGACAGACGGACAGACAGACAGACAGACGGACATCGCTAGATCGACTTAAAATCGATCAAGGATCATGAATATATATACTTTATGGGGTCCTAAACCAATATTTCAATGTGTTACATACGGAATGACAAACTTATATATACCCTCTATCACCAGAGTGGAGGGTATAAAAAATATTTTTAAGTATAAAATGTGTAGTGTAAACTGAAGTCATTTATGCCGAACAAAATATTTTTATTTCGTTTTGAAAATTCGTAAATATTATTGTTTTTAAATTTGTCAAAAAACTTACTATGGAGGAAAAGTGAGGTTATTGGATCTTACCTTTATAAATCTACCTTGGTTCAGACACAATTTTTCAAGGAGATCGGTCAAGAACTCTCTGAGTAAGAGGCGGTTGAAATTTGACATTTTGGCCAAAGAGGTGTATATTCTCATCCATGTAACTTCTTACCTATTGTTTTTAGCAAAATACGTCCAAAATAGTTTAGATAGCTATTTCTTCAGACTTTCGAAAAAAAAATTATAAAAAAAATAAAATTAAATTTTTTGACTTTTTCCACAAATTGGGCCTTTTTTTGACTCAAAAGAAAGCTTAGGTGATTTCCTTTAAGAGCTATGGGGACGCTTAGTGGGATGCGAGTGGGATATCTATGAAATTTTTTTTTTTTAACTTTGGAACACAAAAAACGGTTCTTCAATTTGCACTATTAGGCGTGGGATAGCTAAACAGCTTTCGATTTCGATCCGCGATAGCCTCTAATTTTTATAGGTTCGAAAAAGAAAGCACAATCCAAATAATGAGGGCAGTGGGGTTGGGCCATAGGGCCCCCATCGGGGACAAAGTTGGGCGTAAAGAGGTAAAAATCATCAAAAAGCCCCAAAACTCCCCTAGAAACGCCCCTGGAGGGGTGCAATGTGAGACCAACCTCCAATAATTTTCTGCCCCCAACATTTTTCTTGAACATACCTTACCCCTATTTCCACTTCCTAAGGGGGCTCCCATACAAAACATTTTTAAAAAAATTTGATCCTACCATTCTAACTTACCTAGTGGGGTCAAATGTATGACCGACCTCCATTATTTTATTAATTCCAACATTTTTTGCAAACATACCTACAATGTATCTTTAACCCTTAAGGTGGTCCCCATACATTTCTTTTATTTTTTATAAATTTGTTTTATTAAACCAGCTGCTACCGCCCCTACCGTGCCTCCTAGAGCCAAAAATTATGACCAATCCCCATTATTTTTTAGTTACCAACATTTTGTCCGAACATTATAACACCCTATCTCCACTCACTAAGGGTCTACCATATATTATGGGAGCCCCCTTAGGAAGTGGAAATACACTAAGAAAAAAATAATTTCAAATCAAGCAAAAACAATCTCATATTAAAAATAAAACAGTGACAAAAGTCAACAAACTTTGTTTTTTCTCAATTTGAAAATATTCATAGTCACTTTTAATATGACTTGATTATAGGAAACATTTTAAAAATGAAATGAAGACATATTGATTTAAAAATGTTTTTTGTTCAAATCAAAGGTGCACGTAATCAAATCAAAATGATAGTCATGTTTAATTTAAAATTGGCAATCACTTATATAAAAATGTTTATTTTAAATAAAACAATTATAAATTTTTGATTTATTTATTTTTATTTTATCACATAATTAATATAATGTTGCATTTGTACTAAGCATATAACGTTGGCTTAGTCGGCAAACCTGTCAAGTCCATTTATAATTTTTGATTTTAGGAGGGACAAAAAACTTTCTAACTTTTTTTAGGTTGACTTTTTTTAAGTTTATAAACGTAGTTTTTTTCTTTAGATTACCATATTTAAATTTATATTTATTAATTTCTTTCTTAATGGCGTCATTTGATGCTACGTTTTTAAATTGTAAAACACTCATTTTAATAATCTTTATGATCAAAATTATGACTTTCAACATGGCGTCATCATGAAATAAAAATTTGTAATTGGATACTTAATTCAAAAAATAAAATTTTTAAATCAAATCCGAAACATGTTAAATTTTTTAAAACTCAACGTCATTTTTAAAATGTTTTTGAAAAATTTAAGAATTTTAAAAATGAGTACGAAATTTTTTGATTTGAATATGATTTTTTCCCTCAGTGTAGAGGTATATTTAAGAAAAATATTGGGGGCAGAAATTAATGGAGGTCGGTCTCACATTGCACCCCTCCATCGGCAGTTGTGGGGCTTTTTGAGGATTTTAACTTCTTTACGCCCAATTTTGACCCCGATGAGGAGCCATATGGCCCCACCCCACCGCCCTAATTTTTTGGCTCATGCTTTCCTTTTCGAAGCTATCAAAATTAGAGGGTGTCTCGCATCGAAATCGAAAACTGGTGAGCTAACCCACGCCTAATAGTGCAAATTGAAGAACCGTTTTTTGTGTTCCAAAGTTAAAATTTTTTTTCATAGATATCCCACTCGCATCTCACTAAGCGACCCCATAGCTCTTAAAGGAAATCACCTAAGCTTTCTTTTGAATAAAAAAAAGGGCCCAATGTGAGGAAAAAGTCAAAAAAGTTTTGAATTTTTAAGAAAAATAAAAAATAAGGAAATTCGTTCAACTGTTGACGAGTGTGGACGTGTTTTATTTTAACTCCGTGCTATAAATTGAATTACTAAAATTGTTCGTAATAGGTTTGTTCGTAATAGGTATTTTTGTGATATTTTCATTACCACATCAAGGAAAATGAAAATATGGACACAAATGATACCGATTTAGTTCGAGGCTCTGCCTCACCGACTGGTGCTGGTCCTAGCACTGGTCTTAGGGTTGCGACCTTGAAGTCCGGCCTTGATTCTGGTAGGGGTGCTCAGCCTAATATTGGTGGTAAAAAGAAAAAGAAACTTAAGCCATCAAAGGTCAGGCACAACCAGAGAAGGCTTTGTTTGAAAATAATTAACAGACTAAGCCAACTCGATGGAACGAAGCTCTCCGAACGTGAGAGGGCGTCGCTATCATGGGCGAAAGGAGTCATTGAAGAACAGGACAAACTTTCGGCAATGCGCGCATCTGACAAACAGAGCGCTGTTTCGGCCTCGTCATCGAAGTCTGGTAAAAGGTTGCGCTCGCCCGACGAGAAACCTTTACCTAAAAGATCTAAGGTGACCGGCAACGTCTGGACTCAGTCTTTTAGTGAAGTGGTGAAAGGTAACTTCGTTAGGGCTGTGATAAACAGGCAAAATGGGGATTGTAGTATTCCAAGGGACAAGTGGAGTTTAGTTGAAACTAAACTAAATGAAATCTACTATAGGCTTCTTGAGAGTATGCCTGATTTTCTCCCTACTACTGTCAACGCAGGTTGGTATCAGGGGCGAGTAAAACTCGTTGCTTTTGGAAACGAAAGATCCGCAGCCGTGTTTAAGGTTGCCATTAGCCAAGTGGGAGAGTTATGGCCTGGAGCCAGACTGGACGTTGTGGAAAAACATGATATCCCCTCGCAACCCAGAGCTCATGCATGGATCCCAATGGCTACAAGTGACACTGCGGTGATTCTAAAGATGATAAAAGTCTGCAATCCTGACCTTCCAACTCAGAATTGGCAAATTGCCAGATTGGGTGAGATGGAGGGCGCTCGTCGTCAAGCAGTGGTCTTGGTTAATGAGGAATCGCTTCCGATTTTAGCCAGGACTGACGGCATTATTAGATTTGGCTTTTTTCATATAAGAGTCAATGTCTACAAGGGCGACCAGAAGCCTATTTTGGAAGCAGACAAGCCAGTGGCAGAGTCGGCTGGGGAGGAGAATCTGGAAAAGGTTGATATTCAGCTGACCGATTCTAGGCTGATGGGAGATGCATCTGGCATTTTCGAAACCGAATCTGGTAACGAATGCGACCTCTGTGATGGCATGGAGGATAAAGCTGATGCCACTATGGGTGACATTCAGGACGAGGCCCATGCAGTGAGGAATTCGGAGAGTTCTGTTGCCTCCGATTCAGAACAGATGGGACACATATCTGGCTTATTCGAAACCGAATCTGGGGACGAATGCGACCTCTATGATAACACGGAGGATGAAGCCAATAACACGGTGGTGGAAAGGATGGTGGAAAAAAAGCAAGATGTTGCGGTTCCTACAAATAAACCTCCATCACTGTAAGGCAGCCTCAGCTGCACTATTGCTGCGCCTGACGACAGGAGCAGTTGACTTGGTTTTTATCCAAGAGCCCTGGGTGCGGGGTGGCAGGGTTTGCGGATTGAAGACCCCTGGGTTTAAGTTGATGGTTGCCAAAGGTGAGGGCTCACCAAGAGCCTGCATCTTGGCGAAAAATGGCTTAAATATATTCTTTTTATCAACTTTTAGTGATATGGATGTTACAGCGGCTAGCTTAGAGCTTCATGGGAAATCTATTTGGCTCGCCTCTGCGTATTTTCCTAATCCGGGGCCAATACCCCCGGAGAAGGTTGGCGGTCTGATTCGGGAGTCTGAATCTAGGGGACACCAGTTACTAGTGTGCTGTGATGCTAATGCACATCATTCGATATGGGGTAGTACAGACACAAATGATAGAGGCGAATCACTTTTGGAGTTTTTGTTAAGCACTAACCTGTATATTTGTAACAAGGGTAGTGAACCAACTTTCGTTACAAGTACGCGGCAAGAGGTTCTTGACGTAACACTTGTATCAGATACATTGTCTGACAGAATTGATGACTGGAGAGTTTTGGAAGAGCATTCTTTCTCAGATCATCGCTACATTGAGTTTTTACTCAGGGAGCGTGCACCGGTTGAGACAGTCTCTAGAAATCTGAGAAGAACAAACTGGGTGAAATATAGGGAGACTTTTTCTTTGCTTTTGGATGAAGTACCCCTATCTGAACCGCATAGTTTAGCGGAAATTGACTGTCTGGTTGACCATATAACAAATGTTTGTAATAGGTGCCTGGATGCGTCTTGCCCTTCTGCAAAGCCTAGAGGGAAAAAAAAGCCACCTTGGTGGTCAAATGAGTTGCAGACGAGCAGAGATTCCTGCAGAAAGCTCTTTAATAAGGCTAAATTTTCAAGAGCGGACGAGGACTGGTCTGCATACAGGCTGCAACTTAAGAGTTATAAAAAGATGATCAGAAATGCAAAATGTGATTCTTGGAAAAACTTCTGTGGAAACATAGAAGACGTTTCTGAGGCATCCAGGCTGCGCAAGGTTCTGGCTTCTTCTCCTTGCACCCTAGGATACCTGAAAGATCCTAATGGGGTGTGGTCTTCCTCCAGTGGAGAGTCGCTGGATCTCCTTTTAAACACGCATTTTCCGGGCAATTCCATGACGCCGTTTCAAGCTTTGGAACGTTCTGACGCCCAAGCATCTGAAATTGCTTCGGAAATAATAAATATGCCAACATTAATCTGGGCGATAAAAAGCTTCCGGCCCTATAAATCCCCGGGACCTGATGGTATAATCCCGGCTGAGTTGCAGCAAGTGTTGGACTATATAGCCCCGTTGCTGTATAATCTATACACAGCATGCATCAACTGGTCGTATATTCCTTTAAAATGGAGGGATACCAGAGTCGTATTTATCCCGAAGGCTGGGAAAAGTTCCCACACAGCTCCGAAGGATTTCAGACCAATTAGTCTGTCTTCTTTTTTGTTAAAGACAATGGAACGAATGATAGACTCATATTTGCGTAGAGTGATTGACCCGAGGTTGCTTTCGACAAAGCAACATGCATACAGCAAGGGACGATCAACGGAAACAGCTCTTCATGAGCTCGTTGGTACCATCGAGAGATCGCTTTCGGTAAAGGAGTACACTATGGTGGCCTTTCTTGATATTGAGGGGGCTTTTAATAATGTCATTCCAGAATCGATAATATTGGCATTGTCTGGTCTGGGAGTAAAGCGTGAAATCGTTTTAATGGTGGAAAACCTACTTGCCAATAGACGTATAACGTCTGAATTGGGAGCGTCCGTCATATCTCGATTTGTCAATGGGGGCACACCACAAGGAGGTTTTCTTTCGCCGCTTCTTTGGAACCTGGCACTGAATTCAATGCTACTATCTCTAGAAGCACGTGGTTGTCATGTTATCGCATATGCTGACGATGTCGCGATAGCGGTAAAGGGGAAGCATCTGCCAACATTGCGGGACATTCTTCAGGGTTCTCTGAAAGATCTGTCTAAATGGGCAAGAGACTGTGGTCTAGGAGTTAATCCCAGTAGATTAGATTAGATTAGATTAGATTAGAAAAGGCCCTATGCACTGCGACCAATATGATCTTTTGTGCAGCCTAGCAGTTGCCCTATAAGTTAAGGCTTTTGATAAAGCCAAGTATCCTATTTGGCATGGATTCCCATATGTCACTTGGAGTTAATGAATGTCGCCCTAGATGTCGAGTTCGTCTGATGTTGAGTCTTGGGCACTCACAAAGGATGTGTTCCGCCGTTTCGGCGTCAATTTCACAGAATCTACATATTTCAGTGTCCGATAAATTTTTCTTCCTAAGTTGATAGCGAAGATTACAATGTCCAGTGAGGTAACCAGTTAGAATCCTTAGATCCTTTTTGTCGAGATTTAGTAGTCGTTTAGATACCCCAGGGGATGGAGAGATAAATCTTTTTGCCTGACGCTGTCCAGAACAATGGTTCCAGTGATTGGCAAATTCAGATTCTCTCCATGATCGTAAACTTTCCCTGATATGCCCAATGGACAAACCACAGAAGGGTTCCGGACCGATAAAAGGGCGACTTGCACCACGATTGGCCAAACAGTCTGCCCGTTCGTTGCCCAGGTGCCCCTCATGGCCCGGGACCCAACTGAGAGTAAGTTCATTGTTACGGCCTAGTTCGTTTAGGGAAAGAATACAATCCATGACAAGTTTCGAAGATACATCGTAGGCTGATAAAGCCTTCAATGCTGCTTGACTGTCAGATAGTATATATATGTTTGTCCTTTTTGTGCACCTACGTAAACATTCGGACACACATATATATATGGCATAAAGTTCTGCCTGAAATATCGATGGGGATTTCCCCAAAGGTAGTGCGCGTTGGAAATTCGGACCGAAAATCCCCGCACCAGTATCCCCATTGGTCTGTTTTGAGCCATCAGTAAACCACACTTGAGATCCTGGTTCTGGATTCCAAGAGTTAGTAGACCATATGCTCCTTTCAGGAATATCAATTCTAAAATGTCTTATAAAGACTTGTTTGGGTAGCATTCTGTCAGAGATCTTAGCGTATGGGTCCCCTATGAATCGTCCCGCTATCTTCATGTGGCCCTGAAGGTCCCCGCCCATTATGTTCCCAAATTCCGGTAGTCTGGTGACACTTCTGCTAGCATCCTCCTTTACAGATATATGTAGAGGTGGGATGTTTAGCATAGCCCCCATGGCATAAGTTGGACAGGATTTTCCCGCCCCTGTTATGCCGATGCAGGCCAGACGATATACCTTGTCCAGTATAGATCTGGCCGTGCTCTGTTCCACTTTTGGCCACCAAACCAGAGCTGCATAGGTGATCATTGGTCTTACGATCGTAAGAAATGACCAATATATCATGTGAGGCTTAAGCCCCCATGTCCTTCCAAATAGCCTTTGGCAGGCGTAAATTGCCCTGGTAGCTTTTTTGGTTGTCTTGTTCAGATGAGGAGTCCATGTCAGAGACTTGTCAAGTGTTATCCCTAAATATTTCACTTCATCCGAAAAACCTATCGTGACGCCATCTATTTTAGGCATGGACAAGTCAACAATCCTTCTTCTAGTAAAGGGTATCAGTGTTGTTTTAGATGGATTAATAGTCAATCCCCTTTCCTGACACCATTTTAAGGTCATGTTGAGTGCTTGTTGCATCCGATCAGAGATAGTTGGCGTATGCCACCCACTGACCGAAATCACAAGATCATCCGCATAACCGTAGGTTCTAAAACCAGAATTATTAAGCTCATCGAGTAAATCATCTATGACCAATGTCCACAACAGTGGCGACAAAACACCCCCTTGAGGGCAGCCTCTAGTTGCATTGACCGTCATAGATGTGTTACCGAGATTGAGCGTGATGACTCTGGAGATGAGCATCTCCAGGATCCAATTTATGATAAGTAAAGGAACATCCTTTCTTAGCATAGCCCTCTTAATAGCATCATAAGATGTATTGTCAAAGGCTCCCTGTATATCAATGAAGGCACAGAGGGCGATTTGTTTCGCATCCAGTGCCTTCTCTATTGATGTGACAACATGATGGACCGCAGTTTCAGTAGATTTGCCTTGTTGGTACGCAAACTGATACTTATGTATTGGTTTGCGTATCAAACAGGTTTCCCTGATAAAGTAGTCCAACAGTTTCTCCATCGTTTTAAGAAAGAATGAGCTAAGGCTAATTGGTCTAAAAGACTTAGCCAGATGTTCAGATTTCTTTCCTATCTTAGGTATAAAAACCACATTTACCTCCCTCCATGGACGTGGGACATAGCCAAATAGAAGGCTTGATCTAAATAAGCTGATCAGTTGTGGGATAATTAAATTACCCCCTTTCTGAAGCAGACATGGATAGATACCGTCCGGTCCAGGTGATTTGAAAGAGGAAAAATTTTCTATCGCCCAATGAACCCGTTCTTTCCTAAAGATGTTGGCCGTTAGACGGATGTCTCGGCCTATTAAAGAGGGATTTCTTAAAACAGGCATAGAATCATCTCCGGCCGTGCACCCAGGAAAGTGTGTTTCCAATAGAAGCTTACAGGTTTCATTGGATGATGTAGTGTAGGAACCATCCGGTCTTTTCAGAGTGCAAAGACCATTAGTGTGGTCCTGTGAAAGAGCTTTCTGAAGCCGCACAGCTTCTGGGAGATCGTCAATTTTCTCACAGAAGTTGTGCCACGTAGCCCTCTTGGACTTACGGATTTCCCTATTGTATTCAGTAAGTGCAGTTTTGTAGGTCACCCAGTCGCCTGTTTGTTTTGCCCTATTGAATAGTCTCCTAGCTTCCTGTCTGAGTTCCTCAAGACCATCGTTCCACCATGGAACATCTCTCTTCACCTTCCTGGCCCTTAAAGGACAACTCCTATCGAAAGCAAGTTTAATATTTGACTGTAAATCATATGCCTCCTGATCAATGCTTACCGAGCTTTTTATAAGCTCCCCTGATTGATTCGCATTTGCTTCTAAATGCAAACGGAAGTTATCCCAGTTAGTTTTCCTAGGATTGCGATATCTCTGTTCAGTGCCCACCGCACCCACTACGTCAAAAACCAAATGTTGGTGATCGGACATAGAAGGTTCGTCGGACACATGCCAGTTAGAGATGGCAAACCCCATATTAGAACTAGTGAGAGTGAGATCTAAGACCTCTGATCTAACTACATTTCTAAATGTGGGTTCATTTCCCCGATTCGCAATGTTAATATTATGTTTAAATATAAATTCCAAAAGTGACTCACCTCTTTTATTTATATCAGTGCTTCCCCAATTTGTGTGGTGCGCATTTGCATCACAACAGAGGATCCAGCTCAGATTCCTCCCGCTGCAGTACTCCACGAAGGCCTTGACCTCCGAGGTTGGAGCTGTAGTGAACTCACCTGGCAGATAGGCAGAAGCAATGACTACCTCGTGATCCCCTGAGAGAGAAGGCACATTTGCCAATATCGCCACCAAGTCCCCAAGAATAAACTCTGAAATTGGAAGAAATGTTATATTATTCCTAATAAATAAGACCGCCCAGTAAAACAGAGCTTGTTTTGTTTACAAGGAAAAATAAGATTCCTGCTTTTGATCCTATTTCTCTGGACGGTACTGAAATCACCTTCTCAGATGGAGCCAAGTATCTTGGAGTATTTCTAGATAGGAAGCTGAATTTCAGGCGTAATATTGAGGAACGGGTGAGAAAAGCAACGATTGCTTTGTATTCCTGTAAAAGGGCCATTGGAAAACGATGGGGTTTTAGCCCTCAAGTCGTTCATTGGATCTATACAGCAGTGGTGCGTCCAATTTTGCTGTATGGAATCATTGTCTGGTGGCCTGCTTTGGAAACAAAAGCGAACTTTGTCTTTATCACGAAGGTACAGAGAATGGCGTCAATGTGCATCACTGGTGCTCTTCGTACTACACCTACGGCTGCATTAGAAATCCTCCTTCACCTGATACCCTTGGACATATTGGGTAGGCAGTATGCGGCTGCGTCGGCAATTCGACTTAATAGCACGCTGCAATGGAGGAGCAGTGATTGTGGCCATAGCGCGATCTTGAAAAAGATAACAATACCACAAAATGTGGACTGTGCTCCCTCTTTGAGCCTCTTTGAGCGCCACTTTACCACTATGATACCATCCAGGGTGTCTTGGATGGGGGATACTCCGGGTAGTGGAGCTACCATAAATTTTTACACAGATGGATCGAGGCTGCACGAACAAGTGGGCTTTGGGGTCTATTCGGAAGAGCTTGGATTGAGCCTGGCTCGTAGATTGCCAGATCATTGCAGTGTTTACCAGGCAGAGATGCTGGCAATAAAGGAAGTGGCTGACTGGTTGAGCTGCAATGTCTTGTCTACAACCGCAGTCAACATCTATACTGACAGTCAAGCCGCGGTCAAGTCCCTGGATTCAATGTTTCTGAAAACAAGATCTGCCCTTAACTGCCGCACGTCTTTAAATGAGATGGCCAAGCAGTTTAACATACGACTCATATGGGTCCCAGGGCACAGAGACATTCCAGGGAATTGCAAAGCCGATGAGCTTGCAAGACTAGGAACTACCTTACAGGTTCCAACAGAATTGGAATGTGTTGGTATGCCTCTAGAAACTTGCAAGCAAAACCTACGGCTTTGTTCTGCGACGGAGACTAATCAAAGATGGGCAAATGGATGGACGTGTGAGACAACACGACTGATTTGGCCTTCTCTTAATCAGGGGCGCACAAGTGAGCTGATATCGCTTCCAAGAGGAGAGATTTCGACGGTGGTTTCTATAATTACCGGACACTGTCTTATAGGGAAGCACGCAGAGCGGTTAAATGTGCCGTCGAATGACTTTTGCCGAAGTTGCATGGATGAAGAGGAGTTGGAAACTATCGAACACTTTATTTGCCATTGCCCGGCACTTTCTGGTCAGCGACTTGCTTCACTGGGATCTAGGGAGCTGTACGATCTTTCTGATTTGTCGGATGTCAAAATACAACATCTAAGGAGTTTCATAAGAAGCTCAAACTGGTTTAACGACAGGGACTAGTAGGGAAACCTATTACGATCCCGTGGTATCACAATGGACCTCAGAGTCTACGTGTGTTGACGTAAAACGTCAGCAGCCACTTACAACCTAACCTAACCTAAGAAAAATAATCAAACAATTTTTTTTTATTTTTTTTTTAATTTTTTTTCGAAAGACATGGATGACAATAAACACCTCTTTTGCCAAAATGTCAAATTTCGACCCCCTCTAACTCAGACAGTCCTTGACCGATGTTATTGAAAAATTGTGTCTGAACTACTATCCAATAGGACTAACCTTGGTGCAAATTTCATCCCGATCGGAAGACATCGGTTTCAAAAGTTGTGTCAGTTGACACGAAAACCCCCATATGTAAAAACGGGAACTCATTAAGAATACCGAACTTGCTTAAAATTAACAAAAAAAATATCAAAGGTGAAGGTCATATTTTTTTTTTGTTAATTTTAAGCAAGTTCGGTATTCTTACACTCATAGAAATATCTTAGTAGAAAAATTAGTAAACCCATTGTAGATCAAGTTTTACAGAATAATGCCGTAACAAAAATTAATGTTGATATCGTTGAATAATCAGTAAAGTTGAATTAACTTTTTACAACGCTTATACAGAATTCAATAGATAAATCAAAATAGAAAAAACAACCCTGTTCGTTCAATTTTTTTTATTATTAACGAGTGACGAGTGAGTTGGTAGCAATGTGAATTGTGTTTATCTCTTATAAAATTTATTTATGTGTTTGTTTTTTATAAAAATATTTAATATTATAAAAATAAATAAAAATAGGATCTGATTTGTAAATATTTGGTAAGTAAAAAAATACATTGATTATTTTATGTATTCACTAGCTGTTTCGCACCCGGCGTTGCCCGGGTTGAAAAAAATATTATATAATGAATAACAGTTTATAATGCCCTATGGTTGCATTCTCGGTTAGCACTCCATCTGGTGAAAATTTCAATTTCGCATTACTTTACACCACCTCTGTCCGATCGCGCGCTGATATGACCCTTTATTCCCGCCTTGTTTAGTACTCGACGTTTAAGCGTGATAAACGAATAGGCAGAAATATATTTCAATATATTATAAATGGGTGTGGAAATTTACGTCCCTTTGTTCGATCGCACACTGATATGGGCCCGCATCTGTTAGTCATTTATTAAAAATTGGCTCAGCCGTTTTTGCGTGATTGCGGAACTGGCAAAAATACACGCCTTTGCCCAATCACGCGCTAATATGGCATATTGTTCCCGCCTCGGTTAGTAAGTACTATATGTGTTGAAATTTTGTTAAAATCAGTTAAGGCGGTTAAGCGTAATTACGGAACAGACAGAAAATAACTTTCAGTGTGGTGCAAAGGGGCGTGACAACTTACGCCCCGTAGTCTAAACACGCTTTATTATGGTTTATTATTCCCGTTTCGAAAGTACTAATATGTAGTGAAAAATCCATTAAAATTGGTTAAGCCGTTTAAGCTTGATTGTGGGACAGGCAGAAATAACTTTCAATGTAATACAAAAAAACGTGGGTCCCCTTTGTCAAACCACACTCTTTTGTGGCCTATAGTTCCTGCCTCGGTTAGTACAATCTGCTGTGGAAATTTCTTCAAAATCAGTTAAGCCGAATAAGCGTGATTGCGAAAAAGGCAGAAAGGAGGTGCAATAAATTTAACAGGGCGTGTTATTTTATGCCCCTTTGTCCGATCGCTCATTTTATGTTCTATAGTTCCCGCCTCGTTTAGTACTATCTGTGACGAAAATTTCATCTTAATTGATTCAGCCGTTGATGCGTAATTGCGGAACTAACAGAAACAACTTTTAGTATAGTACAAAAGAGCGATGCAACTAATGCCTCTTTGTCCAAACGCGCTTTATTATGGCAGTCAAAAATAATTTGAAATTAATACAAAGAGCGGCATTTTAAAACGCGTTTGCCCAATAACGTGCTGATATGGCATATTGTTCCCGCTTCGGTTAGTACTATCTGTGTTGAAAATTGCAATAAAATCTGTTCAGACGTTTAAGAGTAATTACGGAACTGGCAGAAATAACTTTCAATTTAATACAAAGGGGCGTGGACTTTTACGCCCATCCGTCAGAGCGCCCTCCTATTATAACCTATAGTGCCCGTCTGGGTTAGTACTATGTGTGGTGAAATTTTCATTAAAATCGGTTCAGACGTTTAAGCGTGATTACGGAACAGATAGAAATACCTTTCAATGAAGTACAAAGGGGCGTGGCATTTTCGCCTCTTTGTGTGATCGCCGCCCTATTATGAACTATATTTCCCGCTTGGATTAGTAGTATGTGGTGAAAATTTTTTTAAAATCGGTTCAGCCGTTTAAGTGCACGCAAAAAAAAACAGGTGTAAGATTACTCAAAAATCTGGCATAATCTACCTAAGTTTATACGTAAATATACAACTTAACAAGTTATTAGACTATTTAGTTAATATACTTAGGTAAAAAATTGTCTTACAAAAAATATGACGTTTATAAAAGAAAACTTTGTAAAAATGATCAAGTAAAATTTATCAATTTAATCAAGTCAAAGTTACCACTTATTCAAATATTTTATACAATTTAACAAATAAATTCCAACTTAATAAACCAAATAACGTATATCAATTTATACATTTACCTTTATATTTTTAACTTTCTTTACTACATAAATAAAAAAATTACAAAAAATGTTTTTATATATTATTTATTATGGTTAAAAATGATACATTAGATTAATTGATACATTAAATGCAAACATACAAAATAAAATTTACACATATTACTATAGAATTTTTTATCGATTTTGAATTTTCTACAGACAATTTTTTATCGATTATGCATTTTCTATAGAAAAATCTTTATCGATAATTATTTTCTATAGAAAATTTTTAATCGATTATAAATTTTCTTTAGAAAATTTTCTTTAGAAAATTTTTAATCGATTATAAACTTTTTATAGAAAATTTTTACCGAATTTAAATTTTTTACAAATAATATTTTATCGTTTATAAATTTTCTATAAAAAATTTTTTTATCGATTATAAATTTTCTATAGAACATTTTTTATCGATTATTAATTTTCTATAGAAAACTTTTTGTATATTTTAATTCTCCTATAGAAAATTTTTTATCAATTATAAATTTTCTATAGAAAATTTTTTTATAGACTATAAATTTTCTATAGAAAATTTTTTATCGATTATAATATTTTCTATAGAAAATTTTTTATCGATTTTTTGTCAAAAATTTAAAATCGATAAAAATTTTCCATAAACAATTTTTTATGGATTATAAATTTTCTATAGGAAATTTTTTATTGATTATAAATTTTCTATAGAAAATTTTTTATCGATTAGAAACTTTTTTATCGATTTTAAATAGAAAATTTTTTATCGATTAAAAATTTAAAAAAAAAAATTATATAAAAAAATTAAAATTGGTAAATGTAATCGATTAAATATTTTCTATATAAAACTTATAATTGATAAAAAATTTTCTATAGGAGATTAATAATCGATAAAAAGTTTTCTATAGAAAATTTATAATCGATAAAAAAATTGTTTGTAGAAAATTTAAAATCCAAGCAAATTTTCTATAAACTATTTATAATAAAATTTATAATCGATAAAAAATTTTAGTAGAAAATTTATAATCGATAAAAAAATTTGTAAAAAATTTAAAATCGATAAAAAATTTTTATAAAAAATTTATAATAAAATTTATAATCGATAAAAAATTTTCTATAGAAAAAATTTTTATGGATTTGAAAATTTTTTTACAAAAAATCGATAAAAAATTTATAATTATAAATTATAATCGATAAAAATTTTTTTATTTATAATCGATAAAATATTTTCTATAGAAGATTTTAAATCGATAAGAAGTTTTCTATAGAAAATTTATAATTGATAAAAAATGTTCTATAGAAAATTTATAATTGATAAAAAAAATTTTGTAGAAAATTTATAATGGATTAAAAATTTTCTTTAGAAAATTTATAATAAAATTTATAATCGATAAAAATGTTTTATGGAAAATTTATTTGTAATCGACAAAAAATTTTTTATAGAAAATTTATAATCGATAAAATATTTGTTATAGAAAATTTATAATCGATAAAAAATTGTTTATATTTTGTATAGAAAATTTATAATCGATTAAAAATTTTGAATAGAAAATTTATTATCGATAAAAATTTTCTAAAGAAATTTTCTAATCGCTTAAAAATTTTCTGTATAATATTATATAAAAAATTATATTATAAAAAATTTTTATGAAAAATTTATAATCGATAAAACATTTTCTATAGAAAATTTATAATCGATCAAAAATTTTTTATAGACAATTTATAATTGATTTAAAATTTTTTAATATAATATTTACAATCGATAACAAATTTTCTATAGAAAATTTATAATCGATAATTTTTTTATAGACAATTTGTTATCGGCTGTATATATATTATATAGACATTTTTTTAAGAAAATTTTTATTGATTATAAATTTTCTATACAAATTTTTTATCGATTTTAAATTTTCTATGGAAAGTTTGTTATCGATTGTAAATATTATATAGAAAATTGTTAATCGATTATAAATTTTATGTAGAAAATTTGTTATCGATTGTAAATATTATATTAAAAAATTTTTAATCGAAAAAAATTTTTAAACTTTTTATCGATTATAAATTTTCTATAGAAGATTTTTTATCGATTATAAATTTTCTATAGAAAACTTATGGTCGATCAAAATTTTTTAATAGAATTTAAAATCGATTAAAAATTTTCAATATAATATGTTCAATCGATAACAATAGAAATATTGTTCAATCGATAGAAAATTTAAAATCGACAAAAAATTTTTATAGAAAATTTATAATCAATAAAAATTTAAAAATTTTTCTATAGAAAATTAAAATTCAAAAAAAAAAAATTCTGTAGAAAATTAAAAATCGATAAAAAATTTTCAAGAAAATTTGTTATTGATTATAAATTTTTTATAGAAAATTCATTTTTCAACGTAGAAAAATTTTCAGATTCTGAAACATTTTTTAATAAGGATTTATCGGATGCTGGATTAATATAATTTTCAATATAATATGTTCAATCAATAACAAATTTTCGATAGAAAATTTAAAATCGACAAAAAATTTTTATAGAAAATTTATAATCAATAAAAATTTAAAAATTTTTCTATAGAAAATAAAAATTAAAAAAAAAAAAATTCTGTAGAAAATTAAAAATCGATAAAAAATTTTCAAGAAAATTTTTTATCATTATTTATTTTCTATAGAAAAATTTCAAATTTTCTACAGAAAATTTTTTTATGGATTATAAATTTTCTATAGAAAATTTGTTATCGATTATAAATTTTTTATAGAAAATTCATTTTTCAATGTAGAAAAATTTTCAGATTCTGAAACATTTTTTAATAAGGATTTATCGGATGCTGAAAAATTTTTCATAATAGATTATGTGAGAATTTATAATCGATTAAAAATTTTCAATATAATATGTTCAATTGATAACAAATTTTCGATAGAAAATTTAAAATCGACAAAAAATTTTTATAGAAAATTTATAATTGATAAAAAATTTAAATTTTTCTATAGAAAATTAAAAATCGATAAAAAATTTTCTAGAAAATTTTTAAAATTTTTTATCGATTATTAATTTTCTATAGAAAAATTTTAAATTTTTTACAGAAAATTTTTTATCGATAAATTTTCTATATAAAATTTGTAGAGTCCGACCGAATATTCGGTTTCGGTTTCGGCCGAATAATGGGGTTTTGGCCTCTATTCGGTATTCGGCAAACTTTTGGCCGAATATTAGCCGAAACCGAAACTTTTTGGTATTTTAATAAATATGTAAAAAAGTCGGTGAGTTTTTTGATTTCGTATTTCATTACACTTGTTTCAGTTCAATTGAAGAAAATGTTACAAGTTTATGCAATAAATGTAAAACTGTTTCAGTTCAAAAATTATTTTCTCCTAATCTGCAAATGAAATATACAATGTTTTTGTAAGCTTCTTAAAAAACATATTTTTTTTTTCAAAAATACAACAATTCCTGTAGTTTAAAAGCATTATATGCTGTATATTAATCTTTAACAACTTATTAATAATTTTATTCATGCCAGCCGGTAATTTTTTTTAAGTTTCGGTTTCGGTTCGGTTTCGGCCGAATATTATTTTTTCGGCCGAATATTCGGTTCGGTTTCGGTTCGGCCTCGAAAACTGGTTTCGGTCGGACTCTAAAAATTTTTTATCGATTATAAATTTTTTATAGAAAATTAATTTTTCACTGTAGAAAAGTTTTCAGATTCTGAAGCATTTTTAAATAAGGATTTATCGGATGCTAAAAATGTTTTCCCAACAGATTATGTGACATTTTTCCGTATAGAAAAAGTTTCAGATTCTGAAACATTTTTTTGTATATAATACAAAAAATTCTCCGATTCCAAAAAAAATTCGTATAGAAAAATTCTTAGATTCTTCAACATGGAAAAAGTTTTGATTCTGAGACACTTTCAGGGATCCGGCTATTTTGTTTTGAACTGTATCGTGCCTTCCACTGGACTCAAAATACAGGCATAATGATAAACTCGTTCTCACTTGTATTGGTGTCAAAATTTGGATGATTGTAATATGGTCAACCACCATTACCGCCTACATTGTAAACCAGTTTCCTTTGCGGGTTGTTCGCTTTTGAACTGAAGATGTAGGAAACATCACTTGACCTTTCTTACCGCTTGCTGGATAAAGAACTCGTAGCAATTAATACTTTAGACTCCCTTGGCGGTTCTTGAACGACGGCTGTTTGGTCTTCGCTCTAATTCATTTTTTAAGCAGAGTGCAGTTTCATTGCTTTTTTTTGTTAGCTTCCAGTAGAAGTCCAAATGTTGATCACAACCTTGAAAAATTTGGCATTGAATCTTCGGGGAATGCCTTTTTAATAAATTATATATAAACACACATTAAATAAAAAAAAACTCGTAATAAAACTATTAAATACTTACTTCAATGTTAGCACCCCTTAAAAGCTTTTCTTCCATTGCAATTTGCAATTTTAAGTATAATTATTTCTTATTGTTAAAATTAAAAAAAAAAAAAATTGATGGGAGATGGAAAATAAAGTACTTAAGTACTTATTTTATTCTCAAAAGCAAGCATTTTTAAATTGGTCGAGGTAACACTTTACAGGTTATCCCACTAAAAGTATGATACTTTCCAAATAACTTAGGTAAAGATATCAAGTTTACACTTTAAAAAAACCACAATGTCAAATATTTAAATATTATAAAGGAATAAGATTAAAAATGGTGCAACAAAGTGAACTTTGGCATAATACAAAATAAATGGCAATGGCAATTTTAACTCAAACTTTGGAAATTTATATATAACTTGTATATTTTTTTTGAAACCATATAAAAAAAAATTTACCTAAGCTACAGTAGTTATTCTTACACCAGTTAATTTTTTGCGTGTGTAATTGCTGAAAAGGCAGAAATAATGTTCAATATAATACAAAGGGGCGTGGCATTTTACGCCCACTTGGCAGATCGGTCTCTCTTATGGCCTATAGTTCCCGTCTCGGTTAGTACTATCTGTGGTGAAGATTTAATGTAAATCGGTACAGACAGACAGAAAAACCAAAGAATGCCACGCCCCTTTGTAAGGATCATATATTTACAAAAAGTGGGTGTAAAAAGAGGCGTGGCTTCCAATCAAGATGCGGGATGGCATATATTTCCTTGCAAAAACGCCCTATTAGTATGACAAATTGCATGTTTATCGGTAACAAACATCCAAATATAGTACAACAACCAAATATATTGAAAAATCGGAAATTCACAAAAAGTGGGCGTAAAAGGAGGCGGGGCATCCAATCGAGATGCCATTGGTGCCAGTTTTCATTCCAGGAAACGTACTATCTACATGCCAAATTTCATTTGAATCGGTTCAGTAGTTTTTTTCTGAAAGCGAAACAAACAAACTAACATGTCATTTTTATATATATATAAGGATAAGGATAATTCAAGAAAGATATTTTAAATATATAAAGTGGAATGTTAAAGAAAACAAACAACCAATATATTGTAAAATGTCGAATTTATAAAAAAGGTGGGCGTAAAGCCACTATTGCATTCCAGAAAACTCACTGTATGCCAAATTCCTTTTGAATTCGTTACATCGTTTTGGCGTGAAAACGGCATAAACTAACAAAAAGTGGGCGTAAAAAAGGCGGGGCATCGAATCCGAATGCGGTAAGGCCTATATTCACTTTCACAAAAATTGCTATATGTATCCCATGTGAATTGGTAACAATCAACCAAATATTGTAACAAACAGGCAAATGTATTGAAAAGCCTTGAATTTACAAAAGTGGGCGTAAAAGAGGCGTGGCTTCCAATCAAGATGCGGGATGGCAAATTTCATGGTAATCGGTAAGAAACATTCAAATATAGTAACAAACATCCAAATACAGTAACAAACATCCAAATATATTAAAAAATCTGAAATTCACAAAAAGTGGGCGTAAAAGGGGGCGGGGCATCCAATCGAGATGCCATTGGTCGCATTTTTCATTCCAGAAAATTCTCTATCTACATGCCAAATTTCATTTGAATCGGTTCAGTAGTTTTTTTCTGAAAGCGACACAAACAAACAAACATACAAACAAACAAACTAACATGTCATTTTTATATATATATAAGGATACTACACTCAACCAAAAATCATTGTATTCCCAAAGAAAATCGCTGTAAATTCAACAGAAATCATTGTTGATTTTGACCCTACAAATATTTATGTTGATTTCAATAAAAATTATTGTCAGTTTTTGTAAAAGTTGATCAACTCGTTTTTTTGTAAATCAACTCTTATTTTTTGTAAATTCAACTCATATTTTTGTTAATATAAGAAATTTTATTAATAAAAAAAACTTGTTGTTATTTGTTAATATTCTTTTATTAAGCATAAATAACAATATTTTTGTATTATCGTCGGCTTTTTAAGCTGTAATATTTGAAGATTTTCACAAAGATTTTCACACACACTTCGTTTATTCATGTTATGCACTCATAAGCCATTCTCCAGTTTTCTGATGATACCAAACAAAATCCTTAAAAAAACAAAAAAGTTTTAATATACATAGTATGAATACATAAAGTAATCATTGTATTTTTTTACTTACCAAATATTTACAAATCAGATCCTATTTTTATTTATTTTTGTAATATTAAATATTTCTATAAAAAACAAACACATAAAATAATTTTATAAGAGATAAACACGATTCACATTGCTACCAACTCACTCGTCACTCGTTAATAATAAAAAAAATGAACGAACAGGGTTGTTTTTTCTATTTTGATTTATCTATTGAATTCTGTATAAGCGTTATAAACAGTTGATTCAACTTTACTGATTATTCAACGATATCAACATTAATTTTTGTTGAATACGGCATTATTCTGTAAAACTTGATCTACAATGGGTTTACTAATTTTTCTACTAAGATATTTCTATGAGTGTATTATTCATATTAACACTTTTTTGTTTTTTTTTTTTTAAGGATTTTGTTTGGTATCATCAGAAAACTGGAGAATGGCTTATGAGTGCATAACATGAATAAACGAAGTGTGTGTGAAAATCTTTGTGAAAATCTTCAAATATTGCAGCTTAAAAAGCCGACGATAATACAAAAATATTGTGATTTATGCTTAATAAAAGAATATTAACAAATAACAACAAGCTTTTTTTATTAATAAAATTTCTTATATCAACAAAAATATGAGTTGAATTTACAAAAAATAAGAGTTGATTTACACAAAACGAGTTGATCAACTTTTACAAAAACTGACAATAATTTTTATTGAAATCAACACACTCAGAAAATTATTGCAGTTACTACATGACGGTCGTTTGTGTAGTAAGTAGTAGCTGTTGTTTTTAACTACAATTTCGGTCGTTTTTGTATGAAAAAATCTCAAACAACTTTTTTTGTAGTAGTTTCAAAAAATAACTACAAAAAATATACTACACTGTAGCAATAGTTGATTTATGTAGTTGTTTTTAGTTTTTTTTCTAAAACTCGTTTTTTTCTAGAAATTTTTATTGCAAACGAATGTGTCGAGCGAGTTGGTCGTGCGGGATGCGGAAGGAATTATTTTTATACCAAATAAATAATATCTAAATAAATTAAATTACAATTTATTAAATTTAATTATAACAAAAAATATGTTTTTGGAAAAATATTCTTGAGCGAAAGAAAATAAGTGGATAAATGAGATAACAAGTGTGTATAATATAGCGCTCACATAAGCGTGCGTAAAAACCAATCGGAAAAAAACAAAATAAAATGTGTGCAGTGTTTTGTTTTCTTATGAGCGCGCCATCTTTCTTTTCTTTGTATACACAACAGAGCAGGTACATACTTTTTTGAAACATTTCAAATTAATTCTTTTTTTTTATAAATCAATTTTGCCAAAACATTTCGTTTTTTTTATTCCAGACAAATTTTGATCAGTAGCGGTGAAAATTTGAAATGAACTATTAAAAAAACAAAGGTAAATACAATCAATTTATTTTGTTTAACATTTTATTAATATATTTTTTTTCTTCTATAATTCCAGATAAATACATCAAAAAATTGTCTTCATTTCGAAATTCTATACAACCAACTGAAATGTATTGCTTTTTAAATAAATAAATATCAATCATTTAAACGTTTAAGAAATTTTTTAAATAAAATTTCAGGCAATTGTAGAAAAAACAACTGTATTAAACAGTTTTGTAGTAGTTTTTACTACATTTTGTAGTTGAAAATCAATAGTTAAAAACAACAACATGTTCAGTTGTTTTTACCGTTTATGTAGTGGACGCCTTTTCAACGACAAAATGTAGTCAAAACAACTGTCTTTTGTAGTTGATTTTACCGACATACTTTTTTGAGTGCATAAATATTTGTAGGGTCAAAATCAACAATGATTTCTGTTGAATTTACAGCGATTTTCTTTGGGAATACAATGATTTTTGGTTGAGTGTAATGAGATAAATATGTACCATTTTATTATTCATTTTGCAAAAAAAAAAATATTTTCTTATTGAACGGTGAAAATATTTTTCAATTCTTACTGAATGGTTAACAAATTTTTCAATTCTTACACTCAACCAAAAATCAATGTATTCCCAAAGAAAATCGTTGTAAATTCAACAGAAATCATTGTTGATTTTGACCCTACACACAAAAAAAATCGAGGTAATATTTCCTAAAATTGTAGTATAATATCAGCTAATTTCTAAGGCAACATGGCAGTTGCTAAATTTTTAGGTACAATTACAAAAATAATAGGAAATTTCTAAAAAATTTCTATGTTCGAAAAATTACCTATATTTTTTGGTAATACTACTTGTAAAGTTAGGAAATTCACAAACGGAACCTTAGTAGATATTCATTTTCAATTTTTGGTATTTTATTAAATTTAACCCTTAAATGCTTTAAATAATTAACCCTTAAATGCTTTAAATATTTTTTTTTATTTTTATTATTTTTTAATTTTCTATATTAATATTCTTTATATAAAGTTAAAACTAATTAAAACTATTAACATGTTGGTATATGTACATATATACAGAAAATAATCAATATGTAAATATAAAAAATGTGTATTTGTTATTGTGATTTCATATAACAATGTTTAATGAAAAAAAAATTAAAAATACTTTAAAACTATTACCAGCATCTCAAGTTTTTTGTCTTGGCAAAGAAATTTGTATGTTTGTTAAATTTTAATTTAGAGTATTAATCATTAACTGCACAATTCTGATGTTTATTAACCATTTTTCACATTTTCAGCATTAAATCTTGCAGCTACGTCAGCGAGCTCTTGAAAACTATTTATTATTACTATTACTTGAATGATTTAGGAGCATGTTTTTTGGATTTTTTACATTTTTGCCATTCGATTACACAGCTACTTTCAGGGATCTGTTGTTTAGTAATACTGTTGTTTTAGTAATACAACAGTTGTATTTATTTAAACTGTCTTAGTATTACTATTACTTGAATGAATTAGGACCAGGTTTATTTGATTTTTCACATTTTGGCCATTCCATTACGCAGCTACTTTCAGGGATCTGTTGTTTAGTAATACAACAGTTAGATTTTTTTAAACTGTTTTAGTATTACTATTACTTGAAAGATTTAGGACCAGGTTCATTGGATTTTTCACATTTTGGCCATTCCATTACACAGCTACTTTCAGGGATCTGTTGTTTAGTAATACAACAGTTGGATTTATTTAAACTGTTTTAGTATTACTATTACTTGAAAGATTTAGGACCAGGTTCATTGGATTTTTCACATTTTGGCCATTCCATTACACAGCTACTTTCAGGGATCTGTTGTTTAGTAATACAACAGTTGGATTTATTTAAACTGTTTTAGTATTACTATTACTTGAAAGATTTAGGACCAGGTTCATTGGATTTTTCACATTTTCGCAATTCCATTACACATCTAATATCAGCGATCTGTTGATTAGTAATACTGTTGTTTTAGTAATACAATAGTGGTATTTAAAAAGCTCCAAAGATGTTGACTTGTCAATGAAAAATACTGTCAAATTGTTGTTGTAGGACCAAATTGTTTGGGATAATCCCATGTTGATGTAAACATACGTTTAAACAAAAATTAACGAAACAAGAGAATGAGGATAATAGTTGTTAAAGTATAGGTTGTTTTTTTTTTTCAACTAAACGTTGATATAGATAATGAATTTAAGAAATGGATGCAAAGTGTAAGTAAAACTATTTTAAAAAAAGGATGTATTGTAAGTTTACATAACATTTATCGATATTTTTAAATCAATATTTAATAAAAATTGTACCAATCAAGGTATGTATAATATACTTCAATTTGATAAAATAGCATGTAAGCAATTACAATAAAAGAATACAAAAAAGTATATAAATACATTGATTAAACAAAATAAAGATAATAGCAAAATGACTAAACTAATTCCAAAATAAATTATATTATTTTGTGGTATAATTTACTACAATTGCTACCATCAATTGTATACCATCATTTTGACGTATGATAGTAGTGGTTGTTGTTACCCGAGTAAAAATGTTTAGATATATTTTTATATATCACGTCTTATCCGAGATTTAAAAGATCTTACTCGGATCAGTACTAATCCGAAATTTGAAAGGTCAGTACTGATCCGAAAAATGGATCGCTAAGACTAGATCAGTTTTAATCGGACGGATACAATGTTATCCGAAAAATGGGTTTATATAATTAGATAAACCCATTTTTCGGATGAAATTTTATCCGTCCGATTAAAATTGATCTAATTCTAGCGATCCATTTTTCGGATCAGAATTGATCCTTCACATTTTTACTTGGGTAATCAGTTGACGCCAAGACAAGTACAATCATAAGCATTTTAATGAGTGTATAATATAATTACGTCCACAAAATATAATATAATTTAGAATTTTTTAGCCATATCGCAGAAATTAAAAAAAAAAAAATTAAGTTATTAAAAGAAGATTTAAATAATAGAAAATTATGTGTTTTAAAAATTCATCCTAAATTGTTGCATTTATATCTTGAATTAGAGTATTTAAAACCGGAGATTTCGATGATGTTTCAATTTCAAAAAGAAATTGACTTACAAACATCCATACTAATTCACACTGCGTAGTAAACTGGCAACTAAATAATTTAAATATTTTAAAAGAATATTGAACTGCTTCCAAAAAAGATCCAAATTCGAATTTTATGTTGTTGAAGACTACAAAATATTGTTTGAAATTAAAGTGTTCTCCATAGACAACTATGTACGGTTCTGTTTTCATGCATTGTAAACTGTTTTCTAAATCACTTTCATTGGACACTTCCACACAAAAAGCAACTTGGGAGTCTCCAATTGTATGTTTAATGAACTCTCCATTTACAACTTTACTTTTGGGAATTAATATTGCATGAAGCAATTTCATAATGTAGATATTACAAGTATCTGAAACATATTTATAAATTAGTTTTAAATTTATTTAATTGATAAGTTCTTCTTACCCATATCCAAACTTTCACGTTTACGCAAGAATTCATGTAAAAGAACAGTATTGTTTTGTTCTTTTATTCTGCTTTTGAACAAGATTTCTATATTCCCAGAAAACTTTTGCCACTTATTGAATAAGAGTTTCTTTGTTGGACAAATATAGTCGAAATCCATATCCACCTGGAATAAAATAAAAAAATGTTGATCTTTTAATCAGAGCTCTCGATATAAATCGTAAACAAATTATTTTTAAAAACACCTACGGATGTATTAAAAATGAAAAACGAGTGCCTAACATCAAGTGTCTAACTTTTTTACTCGCAATTTTCAATTAGAGAAAGCTAGTCTCTCGATGGAAGTCAATCATTTGACGATAATAATGAAGAGTAAAGAATAATAACAGGTCTTTTTTGTTGGCAAACTTTGATTGTTACCATGCATCAAAACGAAAAAAACGACACCTTAACTTCCATAAATTTCTCAATTTAATTTAGCGTCGTTTGGAAAAGTTTTGTAAAATATTACACATTTTCGATGAAATATTGATAAAATTAGTTTATTAGATGCAATTTAGCTTGAAAGCAACACAAAAACATTTATCCTTTTCATTAATACCAAAGAGAACCATTAACAATAAGAGAATTATTCACAATGAATGCAAGTTAATTTTTAACTTCTAGAATTTTGAGCGTTAACACTCACGTCAACTTTGTATGGTAGAACACTGATAATTATGCCAACAAAAAACACCTAACATCGATTAAAAAAGTCCATTTACACTATTTCCAATTGCATTTTAAAGTTTTCCAAATGTATTTTTAAATTTTCCAAATGTGTTTTAAAATTGTCCAAATGAATTTTAAATTTGTACAAATGTATTTTAAAATTGTCCAAATGTATTTTAAAATTTTCCAAATGTAGTTTAAAATTGTCCAAATGTATTTTAAAAGTGTCCAAATGTTTTTTTTAAATTGTCCAAATGTAGTTTAAAATCTTCCAAATGTATTTTAAAAATTTCCAAATGTTTTTTAAAATTATCCAATTGTATTTTATAATTTTCGAAATTCATTTTTAGAAATGTTCAAATGCATTTTAAAATTGTCCAAATGTAGTTTAAAATTTTCCAAATGAAGGGCTTACTGCAAAAAGCAGCATTTTATTTTTTGGTGTTTTTTGCCTTCTACTGTTGTTCCATTGACAAATTTTTGGCAGAAGTCTGGCTTAAGCCTTTCGTACAAGTATCTTGAGAATGAAAGTTCTGCAAAAGTAATTTTTTCCCAGCAAAAACTTCCATTACCAAGTAATTAACTTTGGGGTTTATAACGAAAATGTGTAACTAGTTACGTCCCAATTTCATTCTTAATTACTTTAACAAGGCGATGTCATTGGAGGCAAGGCCTTCTTTGTTCGCTTACGAAAATGCTAAAAAATAATAGCCCATTCCTAGCTCGCTTACAAAAAGTTGAAAATGTGACTGCATTGTTTGTTTAGTTGCTCTTATTAAATGAGAGAAAATAAATTAAGAGACAAATAATTTTTTATATATTTTTATGAAACTAAACTGGTTTTTAAAATTCAGATTGCAAATCATTTGCGATGTAAGTTAAAAGTAAGTCCTTTTTTGGGGTATAAAGTAACGCAACGAGTAATTAGTACTCATTACCAGGTAATCCAATTGCGAATGGGTACTCATTACGTAGTTTTTGCTGGGTTCTAAATTATTTCAAACGTTTTAAGGCAAAAACCACCATAAAAAAGCCCTTCAAATGTATTTTAAAATTGTCCAAATGTATTTTAAAAATGTCCAATTGTATTCCATTACCAAGTAATTAACTTTGGGGTTTATAACGAAAATGAGTTACTAGTTACGTCCCAATTTCATTCTTAATTATTTTAACAAGGCGATGTCATTGAAGGCAAGGCCTTCTTTGTTCGCTTACGAAAATGCTAAAAAATAATAGCCCATTCCTAGCTCGCTTACGAAAAGTTGAAAAGGTGACTGCATTGTTTATTCAAGTAAAACGTAAGGCCTCTTTTTGGGGTATAAAGTAACGCAGCGAGTAATTAGTACTCATTACCAGGTAATCCAATTGGGAATGATTACTCATTACCTAGTTTTTGCTGTGTATTTTAAAATGTTCTACATAGAATTATACAAGTTAAAATACATTTGGAAAATTTAAAAATACAATTGGACAATTTTAAAATACATTTGGACAATTTGAAAATACATTTGCAACATTCTAAACTACATTTGGACAATTTTAAAATACATTTGGACAATTTTAAAAATGCATTTGGAAAATTTTAAAATACAAATGGACGCTTTTAAAATACATTTGGAAATTTTTAAAATACATTTGGAAGATTTTAAACTACACTTGGACAATTTTAAAAAACATTTGGACAATTTTAAAGTACATTTAGGGCTGGTAACTTATCGAAAACTAATCATTGATTAACACTAATCACTGATTAACTTCATATAAATTTTAAGTTTCCAAACATTGATTAGCCTTAATCATTGATTATATTCCGAGTTGATTATATGAGTTACCAGCCCTTAGAGAATTTTAGAATACATTTGGAAAATTTTCAACTGCATTTGGACAATTTTAAAATATATTTGGACAATTTTAAAATTCATTTGGACAATTTTAAAATATATTTGGACAATTTCAAAATACATTTAGACAATTTTAAAATTAATTTGGACAATTTAAAATATATTTGGACAATTTTAAAATACATTTGGACAATTTTAGAATACATTTGGACAATTTTAAAATACATTTGGAAAATTTCAAAATTCATTTGGACGATTTTAAAATACATTTGGACAATTTTAAAATACATTTGGAAAATTTTAAAATACAATTAGAAACTTGATATAAAAAAAGAAAGACACTTGATGTTAGTCACTCGTTTTTCATTTTGAATACGGCCGCTAGTAAATAAAAGAAAAGACTTAAGTCACAAACTTAAAAAAAAAAACAATTGAGAGTGTTAAATTTGTGCCGGATCTTTGATACCCTCCAACATGTAAAAAACTAAAAAAAATGACACGACCTCGTCATATATGGTGCAAAATAAACAAATAATGTTTTTTTTACTTGCAAGGGAAGTATCTCAACCCTTATGAACCGATTTACCTGAAACTTAAAATATATATTAAAGAGACAATTTTAAGGTTGGGGTGTCTCGGCTTATCGGCCATATCGGGGATTTAGGGGTTCAAAACATGGGTCAAAAAATGGCGAAAAAATAGTTTTTTGGATTTTTCAGCCATTTCTTTTTAAGAAACTATATGATGTTTTCATATGAGAAGAAAGGTTTTTTTAATGCCTATCCAGTGGTGGCATAACCTTGTAAAAATTCGGCTTCTTTAAACATTTTTTTTTCAGGAAAATGTGTAAATTTTGGGGGGTACTTATGTGAAGACATAGACCTACGATATCCGTATGGATAAGAAATAATCTTTATTAAATTTAAGTCGACCCGTATTTTTGCCCTAGATGATATTCCTATTAGTTCGGAAGTTATCAAAATTTTCCCGAAGGTCCACATGGTTTCATAAGGGGACAACGAAATTTTTAAACACCGATATGGCCGATAAGCCGAGACACCCCAACCTTAAAATCGTCTCTTTAATATATATTTTAAGTTTCAGGCAAATCGGTTCATAAGGGTTGAGATACTTCCCTTGTTGGTGTAGTTTTAATTCTTTAAGGGGAAACTTTATTCCCCTGGTCCGATTTTGCCCATTCAAGAACTTAACCAGCTTATGACTACACGAACATTTACAGAATGTATTAGAATCGATCACTGATCAATAATAAAATGTAACACACGGAACGACAAAGTGAATATACCCCATGCTGTAGTTGGAGGGTATAAAAACAAAAGACTTAAGCGTCCAACATGAATCAAATTACGTTGCTTAAGGCGTAACGCCCAAAAATTTTTTGTTTCTAATATTTAAATGTGAGGTACCTAAATCAAACGGACGTAAAAGTTTCAAATTTGATGTGTTTGTTTTTTTTTACGTCTTGCGCAATGCAATTTGATTCTGGTTCGACCCTAAGACATTAAGGGCGGATTACTCAATGAAAAGTTACCTGCTAACTACCGATTTAACGGAGCCTTATGTCCAAATTTGTATGAAAAAGTTAAATTTAACGGAGAGTTATTTTATAACAGAGCATTGAGCAATCCAGCCTTAATCAAAAAGCAGTTGCATATGGAACATCTTTAAAATATAGAACTATAAAGCCTTAATAATTACAAAAAACACTACTTTTCGTTTGATCTACACATGGTATAAGTAATATTATCTTACTAGTTTTACGAAATGTGTTTGGCATAAGTAAAGTGGCCATTCTTTAATTGCTTCATTTATTTTTAATGACTTAATCTGAGCTGTTCTATAAATTATAGTTTTTTCCCATTTAGTTAAAATCTGTTGCGGATCTCTCACATATTTTAATTCTGCACATATTTCTTCCATTTCGTCATTACATTGAATTTTAGCTTGGACATTTTCTTCATTTTCTTGATTTTTTCTTTTTGAACTCAATTTTTTGAGAAATCGTTTTCTTCCAAAATATCTATCCCATAGTTTTCCCTTTGGTGGTTGTTTTTTTAAAGGTTGAAAGAAATATGTATCTAACAATTCGGTTGGAAATATTTCTATAATTCCATTAGCAATTTCCTTGCAAATTTCAATATTAAACTTTATGTTATTTTCCAAGTAATATTGAATTATTTTATGTACTATAAATGTTCTGTCAGTTGGATTCAGCACTTTATTTTTTTGATATGTACTTAAGAGATCTTCGCCTTGGCTTGTTTGTATCAAAATTTCTTTGACACTAGTAGCCTGGAATTCACAATAGAATTTATATTTTATTTAGTACTACACTTCGTAATAATAGGCTATTCGATTACCTTACTACAACCTACTATTTTTTACTCACTTTACTACAGGTGGAAATTTTTAATACAAAAAGTAAACAATACTTTCCACTTGTAGTAAAAAATAGTAAGAAATTTGGGTAATCGAATAGACCTAATATGTATAGACCTAATATGTACCTTTAAAACTTTTTCACGACTTATGTTTATTGTACTATGGGCTTCATTTTTGAAATACTTCGGTCTCAGATTAAATATCCCCTGAAACGGATGAAATTAAATTTAAATTGGCTCAAAAAGTATAGTCGGTTAAAACAGATTAATATTCTATTATAGGCCCTTTTTGTTGGCAAACTTTGATTGTTAACATCCATCAACGAGCTGATGGCCAAAGTAGCTAGTGCTCAAAAATCATAACTGTATAATGATTTATTAAATAATAAATAACATCCATTAAAACGAAAAAAAACGACGCGTTAACTTGCACAAATTTCTCAATATAATTTAGCGTCGTTGGAATAGTTTAGTAAAATTTTCGATGAAATATTAATAAAATTTACTTTTTTAACACAATTGATAGCAACACAAAAACATTATTTTTTGTTAATTCCAAAGAGCATCATTTACAATGAGAGAATCATTCACAATGTATTCAAGTTAATATTTAACTTCTAGAACTTTGAGTGCTAACACTAACGTGAACTTTGTATGGCAGAACATTGATAATTATGCCAACAAAAAGGGCCATATATTTTAAGTTACAACATTGGTTGAATCTACTAATAAACTTGAAAAAATATCCGTCAAGGTATATATTTAGCAAATATAAACACTAAATTGTTATTACATTTTCATTTTGCCATAGTCCCAATTTATGCTCCAAAATGATTTTGGAGCTTATTTTGTCTTCATTAAAGATTTCATCAAGGTGACGCGATTGTATATATTTTAGAGCATCTAGAGTAATATTTTTTTCTGAAATAACATTTTCGACTTTTTGACCATGAAAACGAAGTTTTTTCTAAGTAAAATTTTCAGAGAAATTGTAGCCCGAGACAATAGCTAAAACTTTTCTTTTGAAAATAAGTCAAAATTTTAAATAGTTAACGAAATATGAGCCAAAGAAAATTTGCAAATTTTCCAAAAAAAATAAAGTCTGAGAAAAAACTGCAAGTCAAAAATTGGAAGCTCGATTTTCACCGTAGACGTGTGGTCTAGTGGACTTTTTTGCTCAGTACAATCCCAAGAATCAGAAACGCGAAGCGCCCATTAAGATTTTTTTCCTTCCATACTAATCGCCCCACCCTAATGTACATTTATAAGTGGAGTGCTTAGACGGTATTTATACACAGCATTTTTTGCTTGCAATAAAGTCTTGCAACTTTTTTTTGTTGGCAAACGGGGGTGAGAAGCATAGAAGAAGGAAAACAAAATTCGTAATTTTTTTTCTACCCCGTTTTCTTTTCACCCCCGTTTGCCACCAAAAAAAAGTTGCAAAACTTTATTGCAAGCAAAAAAAGGCTGTGTATAAATACCGTCTTAGTGCATCTATGGACACATTTTAAATGGCCACAAAGCACGATTGGAGATGAAACTAATTTTTACACAAAAAACAATACATACCATTAATTTTTATGTTGCCTGTTTCTTCTATTTTGCTTCCTTAGGAAATGTGTCCATCCATGGACACATTTTTAATGGCCTCCAATCGTGCTTTGTGGCCATTTAAAATGAAAAAAAAGTTTTTACACAAAAAACAATACATACCTTAAATATTTACATATCTTGCCGGCTTCTCCCGTTTTGTTTATTACTGCTTTCTTGCTGATTTTTTGTTTTCGCTAAGCTGTGTATAAAAATAAATAAATTATTTAAGATTTTGTAAAATTTTGCTTTAACTTACCTTCGTTTGAAGAAAATTTTTCAGTTGTAATAAGAACTGACGCCAAAAAATAATAAAATATTTTTCGAACTGTTGCCTAATTTCATTAGTAAAAGTTGCATGGCCAATAGGAAAAATTCATGTTGCAGATTACCTATTGTCTAAGCAATATGTGGCATTTTTTATATTTACATACAAAAAGTAAATACCTATGCAAATTAAGGCAATATTACATCTAGGTTTTTTTTGTGTGTACAAATATTTATGTTGATTTCAATAAAAATTGTTGTCAGTTTTTGTAAAAGTTGATCAACTCGTTTTTTTGTTAATCAACTCGTATTTTATGTAAATTCAACTCATATTTTTGTTCCTATAAGAAATTTTATTATTAAAAAAAAACTTGTTGTTATATGTAAATATTCTTTTATTAAGTATAAATCACAATATTTTTTTATTTCCGGCTTTTTAGCTGCAATATTTGAAGATTTTCACAAAGATTTTCACACACACTTCGTTTATTCATGTTATGCACCCATAGCCATTCTCTAGTTATCTGATGATACCAAAACAAAATCCTAAAAAAAACAAAAAACGTTTTAATAAAGTATGAATACATAAAGTAATCAATGTATTTTATTACTTACCAAATATTTACAGATCCTATTTTTATTTATTCTTCTAATATTAAATAATTTTATAAGAAACAAACACATTAAATAATTTTATAAGAGACAAACACATTGCTACCAACTCACTCGTTCACTCGTTATAATAAAAAAAAAAAACCGAACGAACAGTGTTGTTTTTTCTTTTTTGTTTTATCTATTGAATTCTGTATACGCCGTTGTAACAGTTGAATCAGCTATACTGATTATTCAACGATATCAACATTAATTTTTGTTGAATACGGCATTATTTTGTAAAACTTGATCTACAATGGGTTTACTAATTTTTCTACTAAGATATTTCTATGAGTGTACTGAATGGTTAACAGATTTTTCAATTCTTACACTCAACCAAAAATCATTGTATTCCCAAAGAAAATCATTGTAAATTCAACAGAAATCATTGTTGATTTTGACCCTACAAATATTTATGTTGATTTCAATAAAAATTGTTGTCAGTTTTTGTAAAAGTTGATCAACTCGTTTTTTTGTAAATCAACTCGTATTTTTTGTAAATTCAACTCATATTTTTGTTGATATAAGAAATATTATTAATAAAAAAAAAGCTTGTTGTTATTTGTTAATATTCTTTTATTAAGTAAAAATCACAATATTTTTTAGAATTATCACCGGCTTTTTAAGCTGCAATATTTCAACACAAGATTTTCACACACTTCTTTTATTTATGTTTTGCACTCGTAAACCATTCTCCAGTTTTCTAATGACACCAAATCAAAAGCCTTAAAAAAAAACAAACAAAAATATAATATAGTATGAATACATAAAGTAACCAATGTATTTTATTACTTACCAAATATTTATAGATCAGAATCTGATCATCAGATCCTATTTTAATTTATTTTTATAATATTAAATATTTTTATAAGAAACAAACACATAAAATAATTTTATAAGAGACAAACAAATTTCACATTGCAATGCATTGCTACCAACTTGATAATACAAAAATGAACGAACAGGGTTGTTTTTTCTTTTTTGGTTTTATCTATTGAATTCTGTATAAGCGATGTAAAGAGTTGATTCAACTTTACTGATTATTCAACGATATCAACATTAATTTTTGTTGAATACGGCAATATTCTGTAAAACTTGATCTACAATGGGTTTACTAATTTTTCTACTAAAATATTTCTATGAGTGTACTGAAGGGTGAAAAAATTGAATTAATTCAGTAAAGAATTAATTCAATAAGAATGAATTCTTAGTGAATGAATTCTTTGAATGCATTTTAAAGAACAATAAAAAAAGAATTCAATTCAATGAACCTCACTTTTACCGAATGGACCAAGTTGAATTAATTCTACACGCAAAAAAAAACTTGTTACCAAAAATATGCTAAAACTACAACCGACGAAGTAGTTTTCGTAATTTAGCCAAAACGCTTATGTAAAAAATTTTGAAGAAAATGCTAATGCTATTTAAGTAAAAACTTGGTAAAATATACCAAAAGAGATATGGTGAAATAGACCAAAATTATTAGAAAAGATGACTAAAAATAATGCTAAAAATTACCACATTTATGCTAAAATAAATTTTCAATAAATTTTTGTAAAAATTTGTATATTTGTTGAATTTAAAATTTTCACAGAATAAATCCATATTAATATAATAAATGTTGTGTAGGATTTAATTTACCACCGACCAACTGACCCTTTTTGTACAATTTTCTCGAGTGACTGCTGCCTACACGCAAAAAAAAACTTGTGTCGGAGTGAGCAAAAATCTGGCATAATTTTACCAAAAATATGCTAAAACTACAACCGACGAAGTAGTTTTCGTAATTTAGCCAAAACACTTATGTAAAAAATTTTGAAGAAAATGCTAATGCTATTTAAGTAAAAACTTGGTAAAATATACCAAAAGAGATATGGTGAAATATTCTAAAATTATTAGAAAAGATGACTAAAAATAATGCTAAAAATTACCACATTTATGCTAAAATAAATTTTCAATAAATTTTTGAAAAAATTTCTATATTTGTTGAATTTAAAATTTTCACAGAATAAATCCATATTAATGTAATAAATGTTGTGTAGGATTTAATTTACCACCGACCAACTGACCCTTTTTGTACAATTTTCTCGAGTGACTGCTGCCTACGCTTCTTCTTGAAGTAAAGGATCCGCTATAGCTTCACGAATTTATTTAAAAGCAACCTGTAAAAATAGAAAATTATTACAAAACATAAATTTTTAATTTAAAAAATTGGTAAACCCCATTGGTCTCTTGGTAAGGAGGAACACTTACTTTGTCATTCCATTTGTAACTCAAAACAGGTATGTACTCCCTTGGCTTTGGGTTTTTAGGTTTTAATTTTATACCTAAAGGCAGGATTGGTGTCCACGCTCTTTATTGTAGTGAAGGATTCGCCATAGCTTCAAAAATTTATTTAGCAGTACCCTGTAAAAATAGAAAATTATTACCAAACACTAATTTTTAACTAAAAATCTATTAAACCTTATTGGTGTCTTCGGAATACTCACTTTATCATTCCATTTGTTATTCATCGAAACATACGTCTGGGACTCCATTGGTTTTTCTTAATGAATGGTGTTTTAAGTGATGAAAGCAAAATTAACTTTAACATTCTTTTATCTTACATTTATTTATCTTTTAGAAAACTAATTATTTATTTTTATTTATTAATTTATTTTTATTTTATTTATCAGTTTCCTTTTTACGTTTTTATAACACAAAAATAAACAAACAACGCACACAAAAAAAATGAAAATGGCGGTCTGTATTTGTTTTTTTGTTGTTTTCTTTCGATAAATTTTTGTGCAGGTAATTTGCGTTATTGTGCAAGCTACTTGGTTATTTTACATAAAAAATGAATTATGTTACTTTAACATCGACAAGCATAATATTAGCAAAAAGTTGGTAAAAATTTTTTTTTGGTATGAAAAAAGTTTTACCAAGTAGGATTGCTCAATCTTACACAGATTTTTTTTTTGCGTGTACGCTTCTTCTTGAAGTAAAGGATCCGCTGTTGCTTCACGAATTTATTTAAAAGCATCCTGTAAAAATAGAAAATTATTACAAAACATAAATTTTTAATTAAAAAAATTGGCAAACCCCATTGGTTTCTTGGTATGGAGGAACACTTACTTTGTCATTCCATTTGTAACACATCAAAACAGGTCTGGACTCCCTTGTCTTTGCGTTTTTAGGTTTTAATTTTATAACTTAAGGCAGGACTGGTGTCCACGCTCTTTATTGTAGTGAAGGATTCGCCATAGGTTAGGTTAGGTTAGGTTGTAAGTGGCTGCTGACGTTTTACGTCAACACACGTAGACTCTGAGGTCCATTGTGATACCACGGGACCGTAATAGGTTTACCTACTAGTCCCTGTCGTTAAACCATTTTGAGCTTCTTATAAAACTCCTTAGATGTTGAATTTTGACATCCAACAAATCAGAAAGATCGTACAGCTCCCTAGATCCCAGTGAAGCAAGTCTCTGACCAGAAAGTGCCGGGCAATGGCAAATAAAGTGTTCGATAGTTTCCAACTCCTCTTCATCCATGCAACTTCGGCAAAAGTCATTCGACGGCACATTTAACCGCTCTGCGTGCTTCCCTATAAGACAGTGTCCGGTAATTATAGAAACCACCGTCGAAATCTCTCCTCTTGGAAGCGATATCAGCTCACTTGTGCGCCCCTGATTAAGAGAAGGCCAAATCAGTCGTGTTGTCTCACACGTCCATCCATTTGCCCATCTTTGATTAGTCTCCGTCGCAGAACAAAGCCGTAGGTTTTGCTTGCAAGTTTCTAGAGGCATACCAACACATTCCAATTCTGTTGGAACCTGTAAGGTAGTTCCTAGTCTTGCAAGCTCATCGGCTTTGCAATTCCCTGGAATGTCTCTGTGCCCTGGGACCCATATGAGTCGTATGTTAAACTGCTTGGCCATCTCATTTAAAGACGTGCGGCAGTTAAGGGCAGATCTTGTTTTCAGAAACATTGAATCCAGGGACTTGACCGCGGCTTGACTGTCAGTATAGATGTTGACTGCGGTTGTAGACAAGACATTGCAGCTCAACCAGTCAGCCACTTCTTTTATTGCCAGCATCTCTGCCTGGTAAACACTGCAATGATCTGGCAATCTACGAGCCAGGCTCAACCCAAGCTCTTCCGAGTAGACTCCAAAGCCCACTTGTTCGTGCAGCCTCGATCCATCTGTGTAAAAATTTATGGTAGCTCCACTACCCGGAGTATCCCCCATCCAAGACTCCCTGGATGGTATCATAGTGGTAAAGTGGCGCTCAAAGAGGCTCAAAGAGGGAGCACAGTCCACATTTTGTGGTATTGTTATCTTTTTCAAGATCGCGCTATGGCCACAATCACTGCTCCTCCATTGCAGCGTGCTATTAAGTCGAATTGCCGACGCAGTCGCATACTGCCTACCCAATATGTCCAAGGGTATCAGGTGAAGGAGGATTTCTAATGCAGCCGTAGGTGTAGTACGAAGAGCACCAGTGATGCACATTGACGCCATTCTCTGTACCTTCGTGATAAAGAAAAAGTTCGCTTTTGTTTCCAAAGCAGGCCACCAGACAATGATTCCATACAGCAAAATTGGACGCACCACTGCTGTATAGATCCAATGAACGACTTGAGGGCTAAAACCCCATCGTTTTCCAATGGCCCTTTTACAGGAATACAAAGCAATCGTTGCTTTTCTCACCCGTTCCTCAATATTACGCCTGAAATTCAGCTTCCTATCTAGAAATACTCCAAGATACTTGGCTCCATCTGAGAAGGTGATTTCAGTACCGTCCAGAGAAATAGGATCAAAAGCAGGAATCTTATTTTTCCTTGTAAACAAAACAAGCTCTGTTTTACTAGGATTAACTCCTAGACCACAGTCTCTTGCCCATTTAGACAGATCTTTCAGAGAACCCTGAAGAATGTCCCGCAATGTTGGCAGATGCTTCCCCTTTACCGCTATCGCGACATCGTCAGCATATGCGATAACATGACAACCACGTGCTTCTAGAGATAGTAGCATTGAATTCAGTGCCAGGTTCCAAAGAAGCGGCGAAAGAACACCTCCTTGTGGTGTGCCCCTATTGACAAACCGAGATATGACGGACGCTCCCAATTCAGACGTTATACGTCTATTGGCAAGTAGGTTTTCCACCATTAAAACGATTTCACGCTTTACTCCCAGACCAGCCAATGCCAATATTATCGATTCTGGAATGACATTATTAAAAGCCCCCTCAATATCAAGAAAGGCCACCATAGTGTACTCCTTTACCGAAAGCGATCTCTCGATGGTACCAACGAGCTCATGAAGAGCTGTTTCCGTTGATCGTCCCTTGCTGTATGCATGTTGCTTTGTCGAAAGCAACCTCGGGTCAATCACTCTACGCAAATATGAGTCTATCATTCGTTCCATTGTCTTTAACAAAAAAGAAGACAGACTAATTGGTCTGAAATCCTTCGGAGCTGTGTGGGAACTTTTCCCAGCCTTCGGGATAAATACGACTCTGGTATCCCTCCATTTTAAAGGAATATACGACCAGTTGATGCATGCTGTGTATAGATTATACAGCAACGGGGCTATATAGTCCGACACTTGCTGCAACTCAGCCGGGATTATACCATCATGTCCCGGGGATTTATAGGGCCTGAAGCTTTTTATCGCCCAGATTAATGTTGGCATATTTATTATTTCCGAAGCAATTTCAGATGCTTGGGCGTCAGAACGTTCCAAAGCTTGAAACGGCGTCATGGAATTGCCCGGAAAATGCGTGTTTAAAAGGAGATCCAGCGACTCTCCACTGGAGGAAGACCACACCCCATTAGGATCTTTCAGGTATCCCACGGTGCAAGGAGAAGAAGCCAGAACCTTGCGCAGCCTGGATGCCTCAGAAACGTCTTCTATGTTTCCACAGAAGTTTTTCCAAGAATCACATTTTGCATTTCTGATCATCTTTTTATAACTCTTAAGTTGCAGCCTGTATGCAGACCAGTCCTCATCCGCTCTTGAAAATTTTGCCTTATTAAAGAGCTTTCTGCAGGAATCTCTGCTCGTCTGCAACTCATTTGACCACCAAGGTGGTTTTTTTTTCCCTCTAGGCTTTGCAGAAGGGCAAGACGCATCCAGGCACCTATTACAAACATTTGTTATATGGTCAACCAGACAGTCAATTTCCGCCAAACTATGCGGTTCAGATAAGGGTACTTCATCCAAAAGCAAAGAAAAAGTCTCCCTATATTTCACCCAGTTTGTTCTTCTCAGATTTCTAGAGACTGTCTCAACCGGGGCACGCTCCCTGAGTAAAAACTCAATGTAGCGATGATCTGAGAAAGAATGCTCTTCCAAAACTCTCCAGTCATCAATTCTATCAGACAATGTATCTGATACAAGTGTTACGTCAAGAACCTCTTGCCGCGTACTTGTAACGAAAGTTGGTTCACTACCCTTGTTACAAATATACAGGTCAGTGCTTAACAAAAACTCCAAAAGTGATTCGCCTCTATCATTTGTGTCTGTACTTCCCCATATCGAATGATGTGCATTAGCATCACAGCACACTAGTAACTGGTGTCCCCTAGATTCAGACTCCCGAATCAGACCGCCAACCTTCTCCGGGGGTATTGGCCCCGGATTAGGAAAATACGCAGAGGCGAGCCAAATAGATTTCCCATGAAGCTCTAAGCTAGCCGCTGTAACATCCATATCACTAAAAGTTGATAAAAAGAATATATTTAAGCCATTTTTCGCCAATATGCAGGCTCTTGGTGAGCCCTCACCTTTGGCAACCATCAACTTAAACCCAGGGGTCTTCAATCCGCAAACCCTGCCACCCCGCACCCAGGGCTCTTGGATAAAAACCAAGTCAACTGCTCCTGTCGTCAGGCGCAGCAATAGTGCAGCTGAGGCTGCCTTACAGTGATGGAGGTTTATTTGTAGAAACCGCAACATCTTGCTTTTTTTCCACCATCCTTTCCACCACCGTGTTATTGGCTTCATCCTCCGTGTTATCATAGAGGTCGCATTCGTCCCCAGATTCGGTTTCGAATAAGCCAGATATGTGTCCCATCTGTTCTGAATCGGAGGCAACAGAACTCTCCGAATTCCTCACTGCATGGGCCTCGTCCTGAATGTCACCCATCGTGGCATCAGCTATATCCTCCGTGCCATCACAGAGGTCGCATTCGTTACCAGATTCGGTTTCGAAAATGCCAGATGCATCTCCCATCAGCCTAGAATCGGTCAGCTGAATATCAGCCTTTTCCAAATTCTCCTCCCCAGCCGACTCTGCCACTGGCTTGTCTGCGTCCAAAATAGGCTTCTGGTCGCCCTTGTAGACATTGACTCTTATATGAAAAAAGCCAAATCTAATAATGCCGTCAGTCCTGGCTAAAAGCGGAAGCGATTCCTCATTAACCAAGACCACTGCTTGACGCCGAGCGCCCTCCATCTCACCCAATCTGGCAATTTGCCAATTCTGAGTTGGAAGGTCAGGATTGCAGACTTTTATCATCTTTAGAATCACCGCAGTGTCACTTGTAGCCATTGGGATCCATGCATGAGCTCTGGGTTGCGAGGGGATATCATGTTTTTCCACAACGTCCAGTCTGGCTCCAGGCCATAACTCTCCCACTTGGCTAATGGCAACCTTAAACACGGCTGCGGATCTTTCGTTCCCAAAAGCAACGAGTTTTACTCGCCCCTGATACCAACCTGCGTTGACAGTAGTAGGGAGAAAATCAGGCATACTCTCAAGGAGCCTATAGTAGATTTCATTTAGTTTAGTTTCAACTAAACTCCACTTGTCCCTTGGAATACTACAATCCCCATTTTGCCTGTTTATCACAGCCCTAACGAAGTTACCTTTCACCACTTCACTAAAAGACTGAGTCCAGACGTTGCCGGTCACCTTAGATCTCTTAGGTAAAGGTTTCTCGTCGGGCGAGCGCAACCTTTTACCAGACTTCGATGACGAGGCCGAAACAGCGCTCTGTTTGTCAGATGCGCGCATTGCCGAAAGTTTGTCCTGTTCTTCAATGACTCCTTTCGCCCATGATAGCGACGCCCTCTCACGTTCGGAGAGCTTCGTTCCATCGAGTTGGCTTAGTCTGTTAATTATTTTCAAACAAAGCCTTCTCTGGTTGTGCCTGACCTTTGATGGCTTAAGTTTCTTTTTCTTTTTACCACCAATATTAGGCTGAGCACCCCTACCAGAATCAAGGCCGGACTTCAAGGTCGCAACCCTAAGACCAGTGCTAGGACCAGCACCAGTCGGTGAGGCAGAGCCTCGAACTAAATCGGTATCATTTGTGTCCATATTTTCATTTTCCTTGATGTGGTAATGAAAATATCACAAAAATACCTATTACGAACAAACCTATTACGAACAATTTTAGTAATTCAATTTATAGCACGGAGTTAAAATAAAACACGTTCACACTCGTCAACAGTTGAACGATTCAAAAAAAAAAAAAGAAGGATTCGCCATAGCTTTAAAAAATTTATTTAGCAGTATCCTGTAAAAATAGAAAATTATTACTAAACACTAATTTTTAACTAAAAATCTATTAAACCTTATTGGTGTCTTCGGAATGCCGGTATACTCACTTTATCATTCCATTTTTTATTCATCGAAACATACGTCTGGGACTTCATTGGGTTTTCTAAATGAATGGTGTTTTAAGTGATGAAAGCAAAATTAACTTTAGCATTCTTTTATCTTACATATATTTATCTTTTAAAAAACGAATTATTTATTTTTATTTATTAATTTATTTTAATTTTATTTATCAATTTCCTTTTTACGTTTTTATAACACAAAAAAATAAACGAACAACGCACACAAAAATAAAAAATGAAAATGGCGGGCTGTATTTGTTTTTTTTTTTGTTGTTGTTTTCTTTCGATAAATTTTTGTGCAAGTAATTTGCGTTATTGTGCAAGCTACTTGGTTATTTTACATAAAAAATGAATTATGTTACTTTAACATCGACAAGCATAATTTTAGCAAAAATTTGGTAAAAATTTTTTTTTGGTATGAAAAAAGTTTTACCAAGTAGGATTGCTCAATCTTACACAGATTTTTTTTTTGCGTGTATGAAACAATTTAGAGTAGAATTAATTCAATCGAGTACAAAATTGAATTACTAAATAAGGAATTCGTTCAAAAATTGAATTAATTCGTCCAAGCTCTGGCTGGCACTAAGTGTTTCTTCACAATACAGCAGCAAGCAGCAGACAGCAAAATTTTTACATGTATTTTGTTGTTGCGGCAACAACAAAATACATGTGAAAATTTTGCTGTCTGCTGCTTGCTGCTGTATTGTGAAGAAACACTAAAGGCATAAATACTTGAGCGAATACGGTTCGGAGACGTGTCAGCTGATACGTTAGCTTGTATTAAAATAAATGGAAATAGGTACTTAAACGAATACGTGACCAGAGTCATAGAGTAGTCCAACAAATGGCGTTTGAAAAAGTAGTAAACAAAAACCATATGGTATTGTTTACGAAATTTTATCACAAATCGAAATGTGAGCGAGATGGAAGATACCAGTTTTACAGTGAGAATGCAGATTGTTTTTTGTCTCTCTTTGCTTTGCGTTTGAACTTTAGTTTGGCATTGCCAGAATTTTCCAATTATATTTGGTGATGCCAGATCTACAAAACGGTCGATGGATTACTATGTCACTATGTACGTGACGGTGGTGTAGCTGCCGAACTTTAAAACGATGCAACAGCCCGTCACCACAGACTAATACAGACTCGACATAAGTGACAGGTGTCAAAAAAGTAGTTCTGAACCATATGGTTAATATTTTCAAATTATTCTACAAATTAGGTTAGAAAGAGAAAACTAATATAACGCGCCATAAGAAAAATAGATGCCAGATCGGTTTTTGTTGTTTCACTCACTCCTAAGTCGTAGAAAGTGTTGCCATGTTAGCGTAAAACGGACTAAAAACCGCTCTGTTTTCTCCTAAAATCGCTTAGTTTTTCCCCATTTTTTTTCATAAAACTCTACTGTCGAGTCTGTTTATAGTCTGTGCCGTCACCACAGACTAATACAGACTCGACATAAGTGACAGGTGTCAAAAAAGTATTTTTTAACCATATGGTTAATATTTTCAAATTATTCTACGAATTAGGTTAGAAAGAGAAAACTGATATAACGCGCCCTAAGAAAAATGGATGCAAGATTGCTTTTTGTTGTCTCACTCACTCCTAATTCGTAGAAAGTGTTGCCATGTTAGCGTAAAACGGACTAAAAACCGCTGTGTTTTCTCCTAAAATCGCTTATTTTTTCCCCATTTTTTCTTGTAAAACTCTACTGTCGAGTCTGTATTTAGTCTGTGCCGTCACGCTACAGCACCGCTACAGTAGCGCTCAAGTGCCTGGGCCTTAAAGGCTCCCATACATTTCAAACAAATTGGATGACTTGTTGGATGACCAATGTAATTTTTCTCGTGTATGGGTCTGTCGGATGGTCGGATGGCTGGTCGGATGAAAAATCAAAAAGTTTTGATTTTTCGATGGTCGGATGAAAAGTTGGATGACATGTCGGATGGTGTATTGACTTGTCATCCGACCGTTGTACGAACAGAGACGTTTTAATTCATTATTTGTTATTGTTTTTCACAAAGTGATGTTTTTGTATAAAGCAATGATGTTAAAAAGTAAATTTTAACCTAAATATATTAAAAAAACATAAAAAAGAGTTGAAAAATAAAAAAAATGTTCATGTTACTCCTTCAAGAATTCTAAAAAAATGAGCGGTCATCCAACATGTGTATAAATTTGTCGGATAAATGTATTTTGAAAATATTTTTTCGTCAACTAACAACTCATCCAACATGTATTGTGTCTCTGGGCGGCTTTAATACTTACACACGTCCAATGCAACTCTGTGAACCTACTACTCATGTACATTGTTGCCAAGTTGGAGGTTTTCCCGCTAAATCTAGCGCTTTTTGTTTGGATTTAGCGGGGAAAAATTGATTTTAGCGGGAACCAAAGATTAACAAGATCTCTAACGCCAAAATATACAACAACAAAAACATCAAAATGCACCTCTGATTACAACATAAAACATAAACAAATCCGCCATCTTGGTACAGCTGTGCGAGAGGGACAACTATATGAAGACGTCAAATTCTTTTCATTCACTCAATTCTGCCAAATAGAGGAATAAAGAAGAATAAACAAAAAACAAAAGAAAATGCATAGCAAGCAGCATCATAAAAAAATAAATCGACACAAAAAACAAAATAATTTGTTTGTAATAATAAATACATTTTATTTAGTTTATATTTAAAGATATACAATAAATACATCTTTTCTATTGAAAAAATCTCAGACATTTTTTCTGCACAAAATACTATTGGGCAAATTTCCAAATACAATAATGTGTTCACCAGATTCATCAAAGATACATTGTACAATAGAATCAAAATTTGGCCAAACGTTTTAGGCGTTCTATCAATTTGGACAAATTAGCAAGCAGGATTCTTGGGTTCCACAGCAACACGCACAGATGAGATAGACAATTTCATGACCTGAAAAAATTAACAAAAAACATATTAAAAACATACAAACCCAGGTACAAACTCCAACTGTGTTGTAGAAGCTTGCAAAGTACAATTTATGATCGCTTATGTGCTGGGAAAGCATCACATTACCTAAGCCATATCTCTACTCCCTAAAGGAAATCCCATTTAGAAGTACATTTAAAAAAAAAAAAATACTTCTACCGCTCCAACTGTCCTAAAAGAGCTTATAGAAAATTCAAATGTATGACCGACCCCATTAACTTTTTCCGTTTAACATTTTTTCCAACCATACCTAAGCCCTATCTCCACTTTTTAAAGGAACTCCCACTCAGAAGTATTTTTTTCTTTAAATTTACTTCCACCGCTCCAACTGTCCTAAAAGTGTTTCTAAGGGATCCAAATGTATGACCGACCCCCATTAACTTTTACAGCTCAATATTTTTTCCAACCATACCTAGCTCCTATCTCCACTTCCTAAGGAAACTCCCACTCAGAAGTACATTTTTTTAAAAAATTTACTTCAACCGCCCCAACTGTCCTAAAAGTGCTTCTATAGGATCCAAATGTATGACCGACCCCCATTAACTTTTACTGCTTAATATTTTTTCCAACCATACCTAACCCCTATCTCCACTTCCTAAGGGAACTCCCACTCAGAAGTAATTTTTGTTTTAAAAATGTTTAAAAAAATTTACTTCCACCGCTCCAACTGTCCTAAAAGTGCTTCTATAGGATCCAAATGTATGACCGACCCCCATTAACTTTTACTGCTTAATATTTTTTCCAACCATACCTAACCCCTATCTCCACTTCCTAAGGGAACTCCCACTCAGAAGTAAATTTTGTTTTAAAATGTTTAAAAAAAATTTACTTCCACCGCTCCAACTGTCCTAAAAGTGCTTCTAGAGGATCCAAATGTATGACCGACCCCCATTTACTTTTACAGCTCAATATTTTTTCCAACCATACCTAAGCCCTATCTGCACTTCCTAAAGGAACTCCCACTCAGAAGTAAATTTTTTTTTTAAATTTACTTTTACCGCTCCAACTGTCCCAAAAGTGCTTTTAGAGGATCCAAATGTATGACCGACCCCCATTAACTTTTACTGCTTAATATTTTTTCCAACCATACCTAACTCCTATCTCCATTTCCTAAGGGAACTCCCACTCAAAAGTACATTTTTTTTTTTTTAAATTTACTTCCACCGCCCAACTGTCCTAAAAGTGCTTTTAGAGGATCCAAATGTATGACCGACCCCCATTAACTTTTCCCGCTCAAAATTTTTTTCAACGATACCTAAGCCCTATCTTCACTTTCTAAAGGAACTCCCATTCAGAAGTATTTTTTTTTTTTAAATTTACTTCCACCGCTCCAACTGTCCTAAAAGTGCTTCTAGAGGATCCACATGTATGACCGACCCCCACTAACTTTTACCGCTCAACATTTTTTCCAACCATACCTGAGCCCTATCTCCACTTCCTAAAGGAACTCCCACTCGGAAGCAATTTTTGTTTAAATATTTATTTCTACCGCTCCAACTGTCCTAAAAGTGCTTCTAGAGGATCCAAATGTATGACCGACCACCACTAACTTTTACCGCTCAACATTTTTTCCAACCATACCTGAGCCCTATCTCCACTTCCTAAAGGAACTCCCACTCGGAAGCAATTTTTGTTTAAATATTTTTCTATTTAGAGGAAGCAATTTTTGTTTAAATATTTTTCTATTTAGAGGATAGAGTGGGAGTTCCTTTAGGAAGTGGAGATAGGGCTTAGGTATGGTTGGAAAAAATGTTGAGCGGTAAAAGTTAGTGGGGGTCGGTCATACATTTGGATCCTCTAGAAGCACTTTTAGGACAGTTGGAGCGGTAGAAGTAAATATTTAAACAAAAATTGCTTCCGAGTGGGAGTTCCTTTAGGAAGTGGAGATAGGGCTCAGGTATGGTTGGAAAAAATGTTGAGCGGTAAAAGTTAATGGGGGTCGGTCTCACATTTGGATCCCCTAGAAACACTTTTAAGACAGTTGGAGCGGTGGAAGTAAATTTTTTTTAAAAATTTACTTCTGAGTGGGAGTTCCTTTAGGAAGTGGAGATAGGGCTTAGGTATGGTTAGAAAAAATGTTGAGCTGTAAAAGTTAATTGGGTCGGTACAAATTGGATCCCCTAGAAACACTTTTAAGACAGTTGGAGCGGTGGAAGTAAATTTTTTAAAAAAAATTACTTCTGAGTGGGAGTTCTTTTAGGAAGTGGAGATAGGACTTAGGTATGGTTGGAAAAAATGTTGAGCGGTAAAAGTTAGTGGGGGTGGGTCATACATTTGGGTCCTCTAGAAGCACTTTTAGGACAGTTGGAGCGGTAGAAGTAAATATTTAAACAAAAATTGCTTCCGAGTGGGAGTTCCTTTAGGAAGTGGAGATAGGGCTCAGGTATGGTTGGAAAAAATGTTGAGCGGTAAAAGTTAATGGGGGTCGGTCTTACATTTGGATCCTCTAGAAACACTTTTAAGACAGTTGGAGCGGTGGAAGTAAATTTTTTTTAAAAATTTACTTCTGAGTGGGAGTTCCTTTAGGAAGTGGAGATAGGGCTTAGGTATGGTTGGAAAAAATGTTGAGCGGTAAAAGTTAGTGGATCTTCTAGAAGCACTTTTAGGACAGTTGGAGCGGTAAAGGTAAATATTTAAACAAAAATTGCTTCCGAGTGGGAGTTCCTTTAGGAAGTGGATATAGGGCTTAGGTATGGTTGGAAAAAATGTTGAGCGGTAAAAGTTAATGGGGGTCGGTCTAACATTTGGATCTCCTAGAAACACTTTTAAAACAGTTGGAGCAGTGGAAGTACATTTTTTAAAAAAGTTTACTTCTGAGTGGGAGTTCCTTTAGGAAGTGGAGATAGGGCTTAGGTAAGGTTGGAAAAAATATTGAGCAGCAAAAGTTTATGGGGGTCGGTCATACATTTGGATCCACTAAAAGCACTTTTAAACCGGCACCCATTTAACACAATCGGCGAAATCTTTAATAATAGTAGTGGGTGGAGGAGGATGGACCTTTTCATTACTGGTAAAGTAGGAAGTTACAGGACACTGAAAAGAGAATAATACAATTAATATATTCCAAAAACATGCATTAAAAATTTAACTTACCACTTGATATCTATATTTTTTTATAATCATCAAAGGCCACAAAAGACTCCCCTCCATCAGCTAATACGGGTTCTATCCAATATTAATTCAGTTCTATGTAATCTGGTTCACCGGCAAATTAAAATCAGAAGTTTGGTGAATTGTGATTGCAGGTAACTTGGCCACCAATTATAAACAATAATTCGGTATCGTCATCACTAATTTTTAAAGTTTTATGGGGATGTTTTGTTGTGGCCTTTAGAGCATATCTAGCAAAAAAAAAAATAATAAAAACTCTTTTTTTGTTTCAAAACAAACTTTTACTTACCTCTATTCTAAAAATGCACATAATTATGTGGCGATATACAAAATTTGCAAAACACGTTTTATTATTTTTTGTTGATAAAAGCTTTGTTTGTTTTTTTGCCTATTTTCTTTTAAATACATTCGCCCAAATAAATTGTTGTATAGCTGACTCTTTTTAACAGTTGTGCCGAATGAGGAAATGTAAACAAAAACATATGGTTTTTATTTACATTATTTTGATATAGCATTGCTTATATATCTTATTAATTTTTGGCGGGAACGGTGCTTTAGCGGGAAAATCTAGCGCTTTTTATTTGGATTTAGTGAGTCAAATTTAGAGGTTTTTTTCCAAGTTTTCTTTTTTTTCAATCGAAAAAGCCAAGTTTGTCGAATTTTAGCGCTTTTTTTGTAAAATTTTTTCGACCGTTTCTTGCGCGTTTTTAATGAAAATTAAATTTTCGTAAAAAAAAATAATTTGGAGGATTTTTTTTAAATTTTTCTTTTTTGTTTAACAAAAATGCCAAGTTTTTCGGTTTTTAGCGCTTTTTTTTGTAATTTAAGGTGGGTAAGTTGTTCGGTTTTCACGTGAAAATCTGTCAAACTCCATATAAAAAAAACTTAAAATTCACACTGGCTTTACAAAAGCGTAAAAATTTCGCTGAAGAGGTATTTTGTTCACTGGTGAAAAACCGACAAAATAACCCGGTATATGTTGCATCAATACGCATCAACACTATAAGCAACATTCTTTTAAATTGTACAGACCATTTAAAAAGCTGTGAAATTTAACATTCAGATATAAAATGAAGTAATTATAAGTGCACCCAAAAAAATAACTAGTGTTAAACAGTCTAATGTGACTTAGGTAAATTTTTTTTATATTGAGTTCAAGAAATTGCTCAAGTTTTAACTAAATTGTATATGACATTTATTTTGTAAAATAGCATTGTTTACAATACTAAATTTAACATACACAAACTTGAATCTTTTACCTAAGTTTTTTTTATAAATATAAATAAATTTAATTCGATAAAGTCGACATATTAATGCCACATTGTAAACAACACATTGACAACAAATTGTCTTTAATTTTTTATAAAATATATGTATGAGGAACTAATTTATTTAATTAATTAAAAAGGTAAGCAAAAATAATGAGTTTATATATTTGATAAACGTATATTAACCAAAATATTAACTTTCAGTTGCAGACGGTGGTGGTTTATCCGAACATTTGCGGCATCCGCCACGCAACTTGTAAAAACACATTACTTGGCTGTTTAAATTTTAAGGAACGCCATAAAAAACATAAAACAATTGGTCTCCGGTTCGCAGTGTTGGTAGTAGACACAAAAGCAGATCCAGAAAATGACTTGGTGTTTTTGATTGCAGATTCCGGTTAGTGATAATTCAGCATCTACAGAAAAAATTCTTTAGAAAAATAGTCTTACAATATGGTACTTTCTATAGAACAATTGTCTCAGAATATGAAAATTGTTCTAAAGAAAAATTGTCTTAGAATCTATGATTTTTTCTATTGAAAAATTGTATCAGAACCTGAGACTTTTTCTGTAGAAAAATTGTCACAGAATCTAAAATTTGTTCTGTAGAAAAATTGTGTCAGAATCTGAGTTTTTTTTCTATAGGAAAATTGTTTAAGAATTTACGACTTTTTTTATAGAAAAATTGTCTCAAAATGCAAGACTTTTTCTATAGAAAAAATTTCTCAGAAATAGATAATTTTTCTATAGAAAAAAATTCTAAGAATTACAGAATTTTTTCAATAGTAAATTTCTGAAAGACAATTTTTCTTTAGAAAATTTTTTGAAAGACAATTTTTTTATAAAAAAATTTTCAAGCAATATTTCCATAGAAAATATCTCTAAAAACAATTTTAGTATAAAAATTTCTCAAGGACAATTTTTCTATAGAAAATTTCTGAAATACAATTCTTCTATAGAAAATTTCTTAAAGACAAGTTTTCTATAAAAAATTTTTTAAATACAATTTTTTATAAAAAATTTCTCATACAATATTTCTATAGAAAATATGTATTAAGACAATTTTTCTTTAAAAATTTCTCAAAGTCAATTTTTCCATAGAAAATTTCTTAAAGACAATTTTTCTCTAGAAATGTCTGAAAGACAATTTTTCTACAGAAAATTTCTGAAAGACAATTTTTCGATAGATACTTTCTAAAAAAAACAAAAAAATATCTACAGAAAAGTTGTTTTTACGAAATTTTTTACAGAATAATTTTCTATAGAAAAACTGTCTTTTCTATAGAAAAATTATCTTTAAGAAATTTTCTTTACAAAAATTGTCTTTGAAAAAGTTTCTATTAAAAATTGTCTTTCAAAAATTTTCTATAGAAAAAAATGCCTTTAAGACATTTTCTATAGAAAAATTGTGCTTGAAAAATTTTCTATTTAAAAATGCCTTTAAGACATTTTCTATAGAAAAATTGTATTTGAAAAATTTTCTATTTAAAAATTGTCTTTGACAAAGTTTTTATAGAAAAATTGTCTTTAAGAAATTTTCTATAGAAAAATTGTCTTTCAGAAATTTTCTATAGAAAAATTGACTTTCAGAAATGTTCTATAGAAAAATTGTCCTTGAGAAATTTTCTATAAAAAATTTTCTATAAACAAATTGTCTTTGAGAAATTTTTTAAAAAATTTTCTACAGAAAAATTTTCTTTTAGAAATTTTCTCTGAAAACCTGTCTTTCAGAAATTTTCTATAGAAAAATTTTCTTTCAGAAATTTTATGTAAAAAAATTGTCTCTCAGAAAAAAATTTTTTTTTAGAAATTTTCTATAGAAAACCTGTCTTTTAGAAATTTTATATAGAAAAATTGTTTTTCAGAAATTTTCTGCAGAAAAATTGTCTCTCAGCAATTTTCTATAAAAATTTGTCTTTGAGAAGTTTCTATAGAATTTTTTTTTTTTAAATTTCTATTAAAAAATTATGTTTGAGAAGTTTTCTATATAAAAATTATATTTGGGAAATTTTCTATAGAAAAATTATCTTTAAAAAATTTTCTATTGAAGAATTGTCTTTGAGAAATTTTCTGTAGAAAAATTGTCCTTGGGAATTGTCTTTGAGAATTTTTCTATGGAAAATTATTTTTCAAAAATATTCTCTAGAAAAATTTCTCTCAGAAATTTTCTATAGAAATATTGTCTAAGAAATTTTCTATAGAATAATTGTCTTTGAGAATTTTTCTATGAAAATTGCCTTTCAAAAGTATTCTATGGAAAAATTGTGTTTGAGAAAGTTTCCATAGAAAGATTGTCTTTCAGAAATTTTCTACAGAAAACCTGTCTTTCAGAAATTTTATATAGAAAAACTGTCTTTGAAAAAGTTTCTGTAGAAAAATTGTCTTTGAGAAATATTTTATAGAAAAATTGTCTTTGAGAAATATTCTATAGAAAAATTTTCTTTCAGAAACTTTCTATAAAAAATTTTCTATAGAAAAATTGTTGTTCAAAAATTTTCTATAGAAAAATTAACTTTCAAAATTTTTTTTAGAAAAATTGTCTTTCAGAAATTTTCTATAGAAAAATTGTCTTCCAGAAATTTTCTATCGAAAAATTTTCTATAGAAGAATTGTCTTTCAGAAAATTTCTACAGAAAAATTGCCTTTCAGAAATTTTCTATGAAAAATTATCTTTGTGAAATTTTCTATAGAAAAATTATCTTTTTTAATTGGTTTAAAACCAATTTTCTATAGAAAAATTGGTTTTAAAACATTTTCTATTAAAGAATTGTCTTTGAGGAATTTTCTGTAGAATAATTGTCTTTGGGAAATTTTCTATAGAAAAATTATCTTTAAAAAATGTTCTATTAAAGAATTATCTTTGAGAAATTTTTTATAGAAAAATTGTCTTTAAGAAATTTTTTATAGAAATTTTTTTTTTTAAATTGGCTTGAAAAAGTTTTCTATAGAAAAATTGTCGTCAAAAACTTTCTATAGAAAAATTATCTTTCAGAAATTTTCTATAGAAAAATTGTCAACCAGAAATTTTCTATCGAAAAATTTTCTTTCAGAAATTTTCTATAGAAAAATTGGCGTTCAGAAATTTCTATAGAAAAACTGTCTTTCAGGAATTTGCTATAGAAGAATTGTCTTTGAGAAAATTTCTATAGAAAATTTTACTTTAAGAAATTTTCTATAGGAGTATTTTCTTTCAGAAATTTTCTGTAGAAAAATTATTTCTCAGAAATTTTCTATAAAAAAATTGTCTTTGGAAATTTTCTATAGAAAAATTGTCTATTAAAAATTTTATATAGAAGAATTGTCTTTGAGAAATTTTTTAAAAAAATTATCTGTTAAAAATTTTCTATAGTAAATCTGTCTTTTAGAAATTTTTTTATAGAAAAATAGTCTTTCAGAAATTTTCTATAGAAGAATTGTCTTTCAGAAAGTTTCTTTAGAAAAATTGTCTGTCAGGAATTTTCTAAAGAAGAATTGTCTTTTTATTTCTATAGAAAAATTGTCTTTGAGAAAGTTTCTATAGAAAAAATTAGTTGTCACTGATCATGCTAAGTATGTATTTTAAGCTTGTTAGTATTTATATTTTATTATAAAATTGTCCTTTATATTAAAAAAAATATTAAAAATAAATGTAATTAAAATTTAAAATATTGAGCATTTTGTATGGAAGGGGATATATAAAACTATTAAATCAACCTAAAAAAAATACGTCATTTGACCAATCAAACTGTACCATTTATTTAAATATAGTGGCTAAATAAACAAAATTAAATTTGAAATAATGCTAAAATGCATTTTGTAAGTTTACCTAAGTTGATTCGGGTAATATGCAAAGAAACTTTTCAAGTTGGATTCCTGCGAAAAATCTTAGGTAAATTATACCCTAAAATTAAATAATTTCACAATTGTTTTTTTTTGGGTGTGTTTGGGACTGTAAATATTATTTATATCATATAAATTACCAAAAAAATGTTAATTAAAGTTATTTTATGTATGCTGATGCGCGAAACATAACCAAACATATGACTGTCAAATTTTCGCTACAAATTAATTGATGTTTCGAAACATTTTTTTTCACCGGTGAACAACTTACCTAGCTTTAGCGGGAAAATTTTAAATTTTCCCCGCTAAATTAATTTTTGGCGGTTTCTAGCGCTTTTTTCGTGAAATTTAGAGGTTTTTGGTAAAAAATAGTTGGCAACAGTGCTCATGTACTGTAGACACCACGGTTGGGAAATGTGGCACAATAGTGCCATTTTTGGCACTATTGAATGGTCTGTGGCACCACAAAAAACAGTTTTGGCCCTTTTTCATTCTCTGCAAATATTGTCAAAATTTAAAAAAAAAATATTTCTACTTAAATTTAATTATTACAAAAAAGGCAAAAAGTATAACTTTTTCCCCTTTTAAGAATCCTACCATTTATTGCAACTATACAAGTTTTTGTTTGCTTTAAATATATGATTTCAAAGTAAATGGTAACAAAATTCCTGTGAGAAATCAATTGGTCCTACAGGAACAACTGATACGAAAAACCCATCCTATAAATTATTCCAAGCGGACTGGTCATAGAACACAAGAATCTTAAATACCAGTTCGCGACCAGTTATGGGGTATGTCGCAAAGTGTTAACATTAAACACGTCCTTTCATACAAATGTACCACAGTCCTAAACTGGTAACCTTTCCCGCAGGAACAATTTTACTGTCAAAACTGTCAAATAAAAAAAACGAATAAGTTGCGTGATATTTAATAAGAAAATTATTGATTTTTTGGCCCTTTTCAACCCATAATGGCCCTTTTTATTCTTCAACTTGGCACTAATTGAAAATTCTGAAATACCAACACTGGTAGACACTACTCAAAAGACACTATTTCAATTAGTTTAGTGAACAGTAAAATTTAACTTTTTCATTCATGAACGACACTTCTCTAGCAAATGCAAATAAAGGCAATTGATCAAGAAAAAAGTTTGTAAAAAATTATCAAAAAGTGCTTTGTGTAAATATTAACGAAAAAAATAGTTTTTGGCAAAAGTTCAGATTACAACTCAAAAATTAATACAAAAATATGCCACCCTCCGCTTTGATCGCTACCAAGGGTCCAAAAAAAAAAAAATATACTAACAAATTGATTTTACTGGCATTGGATTGGCAAAAAAAAAGCAAATTTAAATAACTTTTGGCATTGCGGCAGGTGGAGTAACAGAAGTATCAAAAAAAATAACTTTTGGTTAAACTCACGGTTTAGATATGTACATATATCGTCAGGTGATTATTGTTTTAAGGCATAATTACTTGAGCGAATACGGTTCGGAGACGTGTCAGCTGATACGTTAGCTTGTACTAAAATATATAGAAATAGGTACTTAAACGAATACGTGACGGTGGTGTAGCGCCGAACCTTAAAGCCATAATCAGTTTAGAAGTGAGGTAGTGAAGTAGTGAGGTGGAGCCTTATGTAATTTTCAATAAGAAAAAAGAGTGTAGATAATTTTTAAAATTTGTGTGTTCTTCATACACATTGAATTTTGATATAAGCCTAAAAAGTAGAGCGAGGTAAAGAAATTCTATTCTCTACAGATTTTGTTTACGTCTCTCTACTTTTTAGTCTTATGGAAAAATTCAATGCGTATGAAGAACACACAAATTTTAAAATTATCTATACTCTTTTTTCTTATTGAAAATCACATAAGGCTCTACCTCACTACTTCACTACCTCACTTCTAAACTGATTATGGCTTTAAAACGATACAACAGCCCGTCACGCTACAGCACCGCTACAGTAGCGCTCAAGTGCCTGGGCCTTTAGCCTATACGCCATTTTTGAAAAAAATGAGTTAGGAATGCATTATATATATCATTATTATTTTCTTCCATATTCCAAAATCCATTTTTTAATATCTCGTATAGAATCTGAGATATTTAACATCGACTTTGCGCTACATCCACATTTTTTAGGTTCATTGAACATTGTTGTGCTGCATACGACAATTTTTGGAACTCATTAAGGATACCGAACTTGCTAAAAATAAAAAAATAAAAATATGACCTTGACCCCTGACCTCTAAAAAGTCGAGTGTGGTGTTCAAACCCGTGGGGACGTACCCCGTTTGGGAGGGGCAGGGGTTTAAAGTTAAAATGGTTTTTCTCAAATATTTCAAAAACTACTTATCCGATCAAGACGGTTATGGTATCGTTAGAAAGGGTAATTAAAGACCTTTCCAACGGGGTGCAACATGACGTAGTTTTATTAACTCTTTAAGTGACAAAACTTGATTTCAAATAATTTGGACTAGACTTTTTTTACAAAGTGCTTATTATCTCAAAATCGCACGTATATAAACATTTTTTGTCTATATAGGCTTGTAGCCAAGATTTTAAGCTTTCATTTGCGCAAAAAAACGGCGCTGTAAGTCTAAAACTTACAGAAATATTAAGGGTCAAAGTTGTTTTTTTAAAACTTTTTTCAGGTTTTTTGTTAAAATTGTATTTGTAGAAACATACAGACATCTGACTAACTACTAATCGAATTTAAAAATTTTTTTCTGCGTAGCCGGCCTTCGGCCGGGCTTAGGGATTACAAACTCCATGCATTAAACCCACCCTCTCTGCAGAAAACGGGGACTATGACCAAAATTGCTTTGGACTTACTCCCCATAATGTGAATGGGGGTTATGCGAAAAAAGTTCGGTAGTTTAGCCCGGTTAAAATCACTTTATGGGGGTTTCATGTTACAAATCGTTGGAAAGGTCTTAAATTCACCTTTTTAATGATACCACATTCGTCTCTATCGGAGTAGTAGTTTGTCAGATATCTGTATGTTTCCACAAATCAATAAAATTTTAACAAACATCCTTAAAAAAGTAAAAAATAAAAAATAAAGTTACAACTTTGACCCCTAATAAATCAGTATGTTTTAGACTTACAGCGCAGTTTTTTTGCGCAAATGAAAGCTTAAGGTCTTGGCTACAAGCCTATATAGACGAAAAAAATGTTTATATACGTGCGATTTTGAGATATTAAGCATTTTGTAAAAAAAGTCTAGTTAAAATTTTTTAAAATGAATTTTTGTCGCTTATGGGGTTAATTAAACTACGTCATGTTACACCCCGTTGGAAAGGTCTTTAATTACCCTTTCTAATGATACCATAACCGTCTTGATCGGATAAGTAGTTTTTGAAATATTTAAGAAAAACCACTTTAACTTTAAACCCCTGCCCCTCCCAAACGGGGTACGTCCCCACGCACACAAAAAAAATTCGTGTGTAATATTTAGCAAGTATACTTGGCAATTTTTTTTTTATATCAAGATGACAGCTGTTGACCAATCCTTACATAATTTGACCCAGTACTTGGCAGCAAAAAATGAACATCATGTTGCCAAGTACAACTTGGGAAAAATTAGTAAGGTAAAAATGGAAAAATAACTCAAGATATAGGGAAAATGTTAGATTTTTTTTTTCACAACGACGAGTACCAACATGTCGATGAAAAAAACAATATGTCGGTGCAATTGTAAAAAAATTTATTTGTGTACAAAAAAAATAGTTGGTAAATAAAAAATAAAAAGTAATAAGTAAGTAATAAAATTTAGTTTTTTTAATAAATCATAAAGATACAATATTGTTTTTTTTAGTTACAACTTAATGCCGTTCTGTTTGCTGTGGAAAAAAAGAAGCCGCCTTCGAGTACCTAAAAGATGTTCCAATAATATCAGCAGAGGTACTTATTATTGAATTTAAACTTTTATATAATTTTTTATGGAAATTTATTTTATTTAGTAAGTTTTTATATTGTTTTAAACAAAAATAATTTATTAATAAATTTTATTTTTAATAATTACTAAAATAAGGTGTTAATTATTTAAAAAAGCATGGGAATATTTATTAATGTGTATTGGGATATCAATGAATGCTAAATTGGAATATTTTACCAAGTTTTTTTCTAAAATGTCGTTAGTTAAACTTTAACTTATTTTTCTAAGCAACTTGGTAAATTGTGGAAAAAACTTGTAGAACGCATATCCTCCCTATAAACTTGGTAAAATTTGCCCCTAATTTTATGACCCAATACCAAGTTTTTTTTTGCGTGCGGGTTTGAACACCACACTCGAAATCAAACAGTCCAAGGATTAAGGTCATATATATTTTTTTTAATTTAAACAAAGTTCGGTAAAGTTTATTTATGCCCAATTTTTTGCACATGGAGCAAATTTTGCATACAAAAATAACAAAATTATATTTTACTTCATTTTACTATTAGGGTTTTCACAGTAACGATTAATTTTGCCTTTTTTAGTTAGGTATTTGGCAAATGTGCCAAACGTCAAAAAAATGCCAATTTGAATGTGGCATATTTTTCTTAAAATGCCCAACTCAAACCTTGTCTAAAAACAAAATGCCAGTGTGGAAATAAAAAAAACATAAAAATGGCAACAGCTGTGATTGTTTATGCTGAAATTTCGAACGCGGAAACAAAAACATTTATACAAAAAGAAACATACACATTTTTTGTGTTTATTTTAAAATTGTGAATGTAAAAAGTTAATTAAAGTTATTTTGTGCAAATTATTAACGAAAAGTGCGCTCACGATATGTAAAGAAAAAATGGTGGCAAATACTTGACGTTTAGTAAAATGGCAAATTTGCCAAATACCCAACTAAAAAAGGCAAATTTAATCGTCACTGTGAAAACCCCATATTATTCTGCTACATTAGCCATTGAGCGTGTTCAGCAGAGAAACCTGCTACTCAACAGCACTGTTGCCAAGTTGGAGGTTTTCCCGCTAAATCTAGCGCTTTTTGTTTGGATTTAGCGGGGGAAAATTGGTTTTAGCGGGAACGGTGCTTTAGCGGGAAAATCTAGCGCTTCTTGTTTGGATTTAGTTGGAAAAATTTAGAGGTTTTTTTCCAATTTTTCTTTTTTTTGTCAATTGAAAACGCCAAGTTTGTCGAATTTTAGCGCTTTTTTTTGTAACTTAGCGGGAGAATTTTATATTTTCCCGCTAAATTTTTTTTGCGGTTTCTTGCGCGTTTTTAGTGAAAAGTAAATTTTCGTAGAAAAATAATTTGGAGGTTTTTTTTCAATTTTTTCTTTTTTGTCAATCAAAAATGCCAAGTTTTTCGGTTTTTAGCGCTTTTTTTCGTAATTTAGCGGGAGAATTTTAAATTTTCCCCGCTAAATTTATTTTTGGCGGTTTCTAGCGCTTTTTTAGTGAAATTTAGAGGTTTTTGGTTAAAAATAGTTGGCAACAGTGCTCAACAGTTGGGATGTAGCATGTTTTGATTAGTTGATTCTGCTGAACGCAATTTTTTATGAATGTTTTAAAATATTGGAATAAATGATTTTTTTTTTTATATTTTTATTTATTTTATCTGTGGAAATTACTTTGTTATGATATTTTTGTTTATTTCCTTAAATAACGTCAAAAAAAAAAGAAATAATTTCAATAAAACAGCTTATTTATCAGTTTGTGATCAAATGTAGCATAATTTTTTAACGCTACCAGTGCACTGTGGCCGAAATCACTGATCTAGCGGCGCTTAAGTCAAAAATTAAAAATTTAGATCGATAAATGTTTTTGCACTGCATCGTTTACCTATACGGTACAGAAAAAATTTACGTTTTTACTTTTGTTTTTCTTTCAATATTCGCACAGTTGTAAGCTGTCAAATATACATTTTCTGCAGCAAGTGTATTAAAGGAATTTGGGGCCTAATTACTCAGTGAGTTTTTCTTGACACTTTTAAGTCAATTGTTTATACATTTTGAGCCAAAAAGTTTTAATTGAAAGTAAAAGGTATGTTTTAACTAAAAAATAAATGTTTGTGGCCTGTGTGTATCTAGTTTATTATAAGTGCATTATAGAAGTTGACATTTGTGATATAAACTATTGTTTCATGGACTGCAACTTTTGAAATTCGATCGTATTCGGTCCAATTCCTGTTTTGTTTATTTTTTTGGGCTATTTTTGTTGTGACGTTTTAGAATGGCGTGCTAGTTCGTGCAAGTTGTTCGGTTTTTTAGGGTCCATCTGCCTGTCCAAATAAACAGTATAAATGCGACACAGACCACAATTTTCAATCGATTTGACTAAAATTTGAAATTTAAGATTTTTTATCGAAAGAACAAAACCTATTAAATTTTTGACAAAATCGGTCCATGTTATCCCATAGCCCCCATGTTAATTTCCCTTCCAGTTTTACTAAAAAGCCCTAACAATGGTATTTTAACAAATATCCTCTTGAAATTCGACTGGTAAATGTTTTTTGTAGCCATAAATAATCACTCTAAATTTTAACGGAATCGGAACATTTTAACTTATAGTCCTCATACAGACCACCCTCCCGATATTCACATAAATTTCCCAATATACATAAAAACACTGAAATAAATAAATATGGTTAAAAATTAAGTTCTTTATAAGTTTTATAATCACAAATATGCATTGGGCTTTATTATTTTACATTTCCGAATTAAGCGCCGCTAGATTGGATGTTTCGGCCACTGTGCAGTGATGAGAAGCGCTCACTCAACATGTTGACTGAAATGTCAAAAATTAAGCCGTTCAGCAGAATGTTGCGGAACAGCTGGGTAGCAGCTTTCTCTGCTGAACGTACCCATTGTTTGCCTTATTTTGATCATGCGCTCCCTAGATGTCAGTTACATAACTACACCCAAAAAATTACATAAGGCGTGTTTTTTTCGAGTTTTTTATATACAACTATAACTACTTATAAAAAAACGATATCACTACTTAACATTACAATTTTGGCAACTCTTTTTATTTTGTTGAATGTACTTGGTATCACTTTATTATTTATTAATTTTTATTGAAGATACTTTTATTTAATTAATAGAATTTATAAAGGAATTTTAATATTTATTTTTTTGTTGTGAAAAAAAATTGTTCAAACTAATTTTTGTAATTTATTTATTTTTTTTGTTGACTTTTCAAAATAAAAAAAAGTGTTGGTAAGTGATATAAACGAAAATTTCAAGATTTGGCACCACTTTTTTTAAATACTTAACTTTTAAGAATATATAAATATCCCTACTTATCAAGTGTATACTAAGGGTGGGATAGTGTTGTGTGAGATTTTAAGCAGCAGTATTTGGAATCGCTAGAACCCCTCATTTTGTGAGGTTCGTAAAAAAAGTGTATGAGCCAAAAAATGGGGGATGTCGGATAGGATCTAAGGGTCGCTCATCGGGGTCAAAGTTGGGCGTACATGGAAAAAAATCCACAAAAAGCCCCACAACTCCCCTGGTTTTGCCCCTAGAGGGGTCAAATGTGAGACTAGCCCCCATTATTTTTTTGCCCCAAACACTTTTGCCAAATATACCTAAGCCCTATCTCCTCTCCTTAAGGGGGCTCCCATACAAAGGTTGAATGTTAAAATATATTTGCTCCTACCTCTCTAGCTGTCCTAGAAATGACCCTAGAGGAATCAAATGTATGACCGACCCCCAATATTTTTTCATCCCCAACATTTTCTTAGAACAGACATACCCTCTATCTTCAACCGTTAGGGTGGTCCCCATACATTTCTTTTTATTTTTTCTTAATTTTTTTTATTAAATCAGCTCCTACCGGTCCAACGGTGCTTCCTAGAGGGGTCATTTGCTCCCACCGCTCTAACTGGCGCAGGGATGACCCTAGAGAATTTAAATTTATGACTGACCCCCAATATTTTTTTAGCCCCAACATTTTCCCCAAACAAACCTACCCTCTATTTTTAAGCCTTAAGGGGGTCCCCACACATTTTTTTATTTTTTTATAAAATCAAAAGAAAGTTGCCCCCAATATTTTTTTAGCCCCAACATTTTCCCCAAACAAACCTACCCCTTATTTTTAAGTCTTAAGGGGGTTCCCACACATTTTTTATAATTTTTGTACATAAAATCAGATCTTACCGCTCCCATGGTGCCTCTTAGGAACGGGAAATGCAGACTGACCCCCAATAATTTTTGCCCCCCACTTTTTGTCCCAACATACCTACGTCGTATTTCCACTTTGTTAGGGTAATATTTTTTCCTCGCCATTACGGCACAATACGTTGTTATAGTCCTCTATTAATTTTACGCCTCCTTCGGTAGCGTCGTTGAAAACATGTAATTGAAGTAATATTTGCAGCGCTTGCTGGTAGTCCTCACAATTTTCCCAAGTGTTTGGACCGGAACCAATGGAATTTGTTGTTAATCCGAAGCGTGCAAAAAATTTTGGTGTCTCTTATATTACAAGTTCTGAATTTACTTGTTTCGATTCCATGTTAATTATTTTCACACCCTCGAATCCAACAACGTGTACTGGATGATCACGATCTTTGTTGCCACTTTCGCCGCTATCCCCCGATTTGCATTTGCCATTTTTCGTTTTATTTAACAAGAGATATTCGAATCAAATAGTGCAACTGCTTCACCACTGAGATACCAAAGATGTGAGAGAATCTCTTCTCCAATCGTTGAGACATCTTATTAATTGAAGCATAATTAGCAATCGCTTTAAAAAAATGCAAATCATTATTTGGAGGTTCTATTGCTTTAGAGGCGCTTAACCAAAATTTAACGTAAATTGTTTTTGATCAAACCTAAAACATTTTTGGGCAATATATGCTTTTTGCCATCCATCGAGCATGACTGATGGATTCTGCTGAGATAAAATGATTATTAGGAATATTTTCACCAAGGTATAATAAAACAATTTCAAGAAACTCCTTGAAGTCGTCTCTGGGTCGCTTTTCCTTAATTTGAGCACAACAAAACAACTTGATGCAGTTTGGTTTTGAGCTGGTATGTTGCCAGCCACTTTCTAATCTTCTATGTCAGGACTGTATGGTTTGTCTTTTATTTATATTTTCCCACTGCTCTTTAAAACGCGCAAACATTGGCACTCCTGGTCCAGACGTTTTGCGTATTTGGTTTCAAACACTTATTTTAATTGAAGTCATAAATATGATGTTTGCATGGCAGATATAGGGGGTCAGTCTGCATTTCCCGTCCCTAAGAGGAACTATATGAGCGGTAAGAGCTGATTTTATAAAAAAGTGTTGCTACTTATTGTACTTTTGTAAATTCTAAACACTCCAACGTTAGGTTCTAGTACCATTACGAATTTTGTTTTACTATGGGGAGAACCCTTACAAAGTGGAAATACGCCATATTCGGAAAAAATGTGGGGGGCAAAAACTAATGGGGGTAAGTCTGCATTCCCTATCCCTAGGAGGCACCATGGGAGCGATATGATCTGATTTTATAAAAAAATAAAAAAATGTGTGGGGACCCCCTTAAGACTTAAAAATGGAGGATAGGTTTGTTTGGGGAAAATGTTGGGGCTGAAAAAATATTGGGGGTCAGTCATACATTTAACTTCTCTAGAGTCACCCCTGTGCCAGTTAGAGCGGTGGGAGCAAATTTTATAAAAATGTCATTTTGTGTGGGAGACCCCTTAGGAATTGGAGATAGGGAAGTGGCATATTCAGAAGAAATGTTGGGGGCTGAAAATAAATGGGGGTCGGTCTTGCTAATGACCCCTCTAGGAGGCACCATTGGACCGGTAGGAGCTGATGTAATAAAACAAATTAAGAAAAAATAAAAAAAATGTATGGGGACCACCCTAACGGTTGAAGATAGAGGGTAGGTATGTTCTAAGAAAATGTTGGGGTTGAAAAAATATTGGGGGTTGGTCATACATTTGGTTCCTCTAGGGTCACTTCTTGGACTGCTAGAGGTAAGAGCAAATTTTTTAAAAAATTTAACCTTTGTATGGGAGCCCCCTTAGGAAGTGGAGATTAGGCTTAGGTATGTTCGGCAAAAGTGTTCGGGAGGAAAAAATAATGGGGGTTGGTCTCACATTTGACCCCTTTAGGGGCAAAACCAGAGGAGTTGCGGGGCTTTTTGTGTATTTTTTCCCCTTTACGCCCAACTTTGACCCCGATGAGCGACCCCTAGATCCTATCCGACCTGCCCCATTTTTTGGCTCATGCATTTTTTTTACGAACCTCACAAAATGAGCGGTTCTAGCGGGTCGAAATCGTAAACTCGTGCACTATCCCACCCCTAGTGTATACCTACTTAAATTTGTATGGGAATTTTATAACAAACTCGAAAAAAAACACACCTATAGTTGATAATTACTATTTTTTCAACTATGTCATAGGTGAAATAACCCCAACTATGTCATAGTTGATGAGACATAGTTGATGAGACATAGTAGTGGGTAACTATGTTTCTTTAAATCGACTAATCAACTATGGAAAAAGTTGATGACAACGATGTGTTTGATAAAATGTAAAAATAGTTACTAATTACTAGGGATGAGATTTCCATGCAAATGCATGTTTTTTGTCGATAGTCTAAATACGATATCAACCAATTATCTTTCCGAATCAAGAAATTTGCGTTAAAATGGCATCGATTTGTTTTTGCATATTTTTGCATATTTTGGCGAAAATGCATATTTTTGCATATTTTGATTTTAAATGCATATTTGGTGCATATTTCTAGTTTTTAAGTGCATATTTTTGCATATTTTGGCATAAATTAGCAAAAACACAAATTGAAATTTATTTTTCTCAAACACTATTTAAAATTTTAAAAATTTATTTTGAAAATAAGAAAATTTATTTTTTTCTTAAATTTTTTTCACAGATTTTCTTAATTTTCTTAAAAGAAAACTTGCTTATATAAAGTTTTGAATGATACTATTTACAGCCGGCGTTATTTTTTGCTTTTTAAGAAGTTTTTCCTATGAAAACAAGATTTTTATTGGAAACATTTTATTTTTTAGTGCATATTTTAAGGTTTTTTAGTGCATATTTTGAATTTTTTAGCGCATATTTTAAGCCCATATTTTCGATTTTTTAGTGCATGAAAATCTCATCCCTACTAATTACTATTTAACCCTTTCACTACCGACTTTTTTTGGGTAGTAATTTCTTGACCAAAATTTGTGAAAATGTAGATCTATGCAAAGTAAAAACTTTTTGTTGATTTCGTTGGTCTACCACGCCCTCTAGCGGAGATATATCCAACCAAACTTGAAGCTTTCACATGCAATATCTCCCGAACGAGTAAACATTTTTCCAAAATTCGAATTTTGTATTTTTCGTATCGAAAAGTTCTACAAAATCCGCTTTTAAGAATGCTTGTACGATTATTATTCGATTTTTGAGAACTTTTTTACGTTTATTTTGTTTTGCAATTTTTTTACGTTATTTGAAAAATTTCCAGTTTGCCACCAAATATTGCGTGTAGAGTCCACCTGAATGCCAATTTATTTTTCCGAGCACATCTATCGTAAAGATAACCCTTCAATGATCGATCTTGTCAAAACAAAACACAAAAATGTTGTACGGTTAATTTTTAATGAATTTTTAAAGATGTGTACACTAGTGTACAAGGGGAGTGAAAGGGTTAATCGTTGTTTTTAATAAAAAATCAGACATGGTTAACATTTACTATCTAATTTCGGAAGTAGTTATTATAAATAACCAATTTTTTTTTTTAATAAAAATGCAATATTTTGGTTTATATTTTTTAAATTGATTTATTAAAATTGCACAATAAATGTCATAAGTCTCAGAATCAGAGAATTTTCTAGAAAAATGTCTCAGTCTCAGAAATTTTATATGGAAAAAATGTCTCAAAATCTGAGAATATTTCTACAGAAAAAATGTCTCAGAATCTGAGAATTTTTCTATAGCAAAAATGTCTCAGAGTCTGCGAATTTTTTATAAAAAAATTTCTCAGAATCTTTCTATAGAAAATATGTCTCAGAATCTGAACATTTTTCGGCAAAAGTGCACTTTACGGGGCACACATATTTTAGGGGGGAAAAAAATTGGACCCCCTCTGGAATTAATAAAGAAAAAAACCGAAATTAAAATTTAAGGGGCTGGGCCCCGGGGACCCCCCTTGATCAAAAAAACTGACCCTCCCACCTACAGGTTTGTGTGGGTACTTAAGTAAAAGGTAATTAAAAAAGAAAATAAAGGGGAGCTAGGTCCCTGGGCCCCTCTAGGTCCAAAAAACCGACCTGATCCGTTTTTTTTTCAAAAAAAAGTCCACCAAAAAAAAATTTTTTTTTGCTTAAAATTTTTTTCTGCGTAGCCGGCCTTTGGCCGGGCTTAGGGATTACAAACTCCATGCATTAAACCCACCCTCCCCGCAAAATAAAACTTTTTTGTGAATCAAGCCTTTTACGTTGTTAATTACTGAATGGCTTAATTATTGAACTGAAAGTTACTAAAATGGATTTAGGGGTTACAATATTGTTAAAATACATACAAAAAATACATATTTGCAATCGTGAGCAAATTACCTTTCATTTGAGTACCCATACGTACAGGTTTGTGGGTGGGGCGGTTTTTTGGCTCCAGGGGGTCCACCGGGGCCCAGCCCCCTTAAATTTTAATTTCGGTTTTTTTCTTTTTTAATTCTAAAGGGGGTCACATATTTTTTTTTGCCAAAATATTTGTGCCCCGTAAAGTGCACTTTAGCCCATTTTTCTAAAGAAAAAAAATATCTCAGAATCTGAGAATTTTTCTATAGAAAAAGTGTCTCAGAATCTGAGAATTTTTCTATAGAAAAAATGTCTCAGAATCTGAGAATTTTTCTATAGAAAAAATTTCTCAGAATCTGAGAATTTTTCTATAGAAAAAATGTCTCAGAATCTGAGAATTTTTCTATAGAAAAAATGTCTCAGAATCTGAGAATTTTTCTATAGAAAAAATGTCTCAGAATCTGAGAATTTTTCTATAGAAAAAATGGCTCAGAATCTGAGAATTTTTCTATAGAAAAAATGTCTCAGAATCTGAGAATTTTTCTATAGAAAAAATGTCTCAGAATCTGAGAATTTTTCTATAGAGAAAATGTCTCAGAATCTAAGAATTTTTCTATAGAAAAAATGTCTCAGAATCTGAGAATTTTTCTATAGAAAAAATGTCTCAGAATCTGAGAATTTTTCAATAGAAAAAATGTCTCAGAATCTGAGAATTTTTCAATAGAAAAAATGTCTCAGAATCTGAGAATTTTTCTATAGAAAAAATGTCTCAGAATCTGAGAATTTTTCTATAGAAAAAATGTCTCAGAATCTGAGAATTTTTCTATAGAAAAAATGTCTCAGAATCTGAGAATTTTTCTTTAGAAAAAATGTTTCAGAATCTGAGAATTTTTCTATAGAAAAAATGTCTCAGAATCTGAGAATTTTTCAATAGAAAAAATGTCTCAGAATCTGAGAATTTTTCTATAGAAAAAATGTCTCAGAATCTGAGAATTTTTCTATAGAAAAAATGTCTCAGAATCTGAGAATTTTTCTATAGAAAAAATGTCTCAGAATCTGAGAATTTTTCTATAGGAAAAATGTCTCAGAATCTGAGAATTTTTCTATAGAAAAAATGTTTCAGAATCTGAGAATTTTTCTATAGAAAAAATGTCTCAGAATCTGAGAATTTTTATACAATGATTTTTGGTTGAGTGTACAGTTGTCCAATCGTATTCAACGTGATATCGTCAGGTTATTATAGTTTTAGCCTATACGCCATCAACTCGGTTTTGAGAAAAACGATGTAATAGGTTTACAATCAATTTTCTCAAAAAATACTCGATAGAGTTGTTTTTAATGCTCCTAATTAATTGCTTCATATGTTTTTAACAAAACTATACATTTTCATGCCTTTCAATGCTACACTCATAGAAATATCTTAGTAGAAAAATTAGTAAACCCATTGTAGATCAAGTTTTACAGAATATTGCCGTATTCAACAAAAATTAATGTTGATATCGTTGAATAATCAGTAAATTTGAATCAACTATTTACAACGCTTATACAGAATTCAATAGATAAAACCAAAAAAGAAAAAACAACCCTGTTCGTTCATTTTTGTATTATCAAGTTGGTGTGCTCCATATCAAATTTTATTTTTTAAATGTGATGTTTTCTTTGACGTGGAGCAAATTTAATGTATGGTACAGAGACACCCTGTAAACATGGAGATAAAACAAATTTACACCCAAAAAATTACATAGTAGCATAGTTAACAAAATCCATAGTTGTTTTAAATAAATTTCAAATCAACTATTTATAATCAATAACAACTATGAACAAAGTTGGTCACAACTATGAACAAAGTTGATCACAACGATTTAATTAAAATTTGAAAGTGTCAAAAAATTAAAAAAGAACAAAATATAAAAATTGTAAAAAAAAATATATTAAAAAAACAGAAAAATGGCAGAAGTAAAAAAAACTTAATTGAATTAATAAATAATTATAATATTTAAGGTGGTTATTCATAAAACCTGAAATATATTTAAAGTAGGTTTATTTGACAGATATTGCAGGAATAATTGTCAAATAAACCTACACTTCTAGAGAAAAATTCTCAGATTCTGAGACATTTTTTCTATAGAAAAATTCTCAGATTCTGAGACATTTTTTCTATAGAAAAATTCTCAGATTCTGAGACATTTTTTCTATAGAAAAATTCTCAGATTCTGAGACATTTTTTCTATAGAAAAATTCTCAGATTCTGAGACATTTTTTCTATAGAAAAATTCTCAGATTCTGAGACATTTTTTCTATTGAAAAATTCTCAGATTCTGAGACATTTTTTCTATAGAAAAATTCTCAGATTCTGAAACATTTTTTCTAAAGAAAAATTCTCAGATTCTGAGACATTTTTTCTATAGAAAAATTTTTTTATAAAAAAAAATGTCTCAGAATCTGATCATTTATCTATAGAAAAAATGTCTCAGAATTTGAAAATTTTTGTATAGAAAAAATATCTGAGAATTTTTCTGCATTTTAAATTTTGTCTAAGTTTTTTAAAGTCCATTTATATTTTATGTTAGTACCGATTTCCGCCGCATGAATGGAAAAAATGCATCCCAGGTATATACGGTTTCCAAGAATTGAAAAAGAGTTCCAAAATCTTCATTGATCTGTATAGGAAAAAAAATGAAAAAGAATATTTGAAGACTTGCTAGCAACTAACAAAGGTAACGATATTTTTGTCTGAAATGTAATGGTGAAAAGATTTAATGGAAATAAACTTACCAAATAAATTTATCCTGTTTTCATATTGAGGGATATCATTGCTCTTTTGTTTATTACTCATTTAAATTTACAGCTTCGCTATAAAATCGTTTAATTAATAAGGAGCGGAAGATGTTGCACTGGATTTTGATGGACTATAAGGGCACAATATGTTAAGCACATAAAATAAAAATATCCAAATTAAATAACCGTTAATACTATAAATAAAACGCTAATAATATTACGTTATACTTACATGGGGCCCCTGTAGGTTATTTGGTAGCGTGCTAGCCTATGAAGCAGGAGGTCGTGGGTTCGATTCCCACAAAAACCCTTGGTCGATTTCGCTACAACGAGACGACGGTCATTGTTACCAGTTCTCGTTTAGGTTTAAATTATTAAAAATGATGTGTAATTAAATTGGAAAAATAAATAAAAACTGATCATTGGATCAAATTATTATTATATTATTATTATATATTACTTACATGGTTATTAAAGACTTATGTCCAAATTCATAAAAAATAAAAGCATTTAATAACAGGTTTATTAACCGAATTTCCATACAAAATTTTCTTTATAAAACTCTTATTAGCCTCTTGTAACTTTTATGAATTTGAAGGTTAGGCTCTTATTCATAATACTTATAACAGACTTATTGTAGGTTTATTTGACAATTATTCCTGCAATATCTGTCAAATAAACCTACTTTAAATATATTTCAGGTTTTATGAATAACCACCTTAAATATTATAATTATTTATTAATTCAATTAAGTTTTTTTTACTTCTGCCATTTTTCTGTTTTTTTAATATATTTTTTTTTACAATTTTTATATTTTGTTCTTTTTTAATTTTTTGACACTTTCAAATTTTAATTAAATCGTTGTGATCAACTTTGTTCATAGTTGTGACCAACTTTGTTCATAGTTGTTATTGATTATAAATAGTTGATTTGAAATTTATTTAAAACAACTATGGATTTTGTTAACTATGCTACTATGTAATTTTTTGGGTGTAAATTTGTTTTATCTCCATGTTTACAGGGTGTCTCTGTACCATACATTTAATTTGCTCCACGTCAAAGAAAACATCACATTTAAAAAATAAAATTTGATATGGAGCACAAAACGACACAACGTCAGGTTATTATAGTTTTAGCCTATACGCCATCAACTCGGTTTTGAGAAAAACGATGTAATAGGTTTACAATCAATTTTCTCAAAAAATACTCGATAGAGTTGTTTTTAATGCTCCTAATTAATTGCTTCATATGTTTTTAACAAAACTATACATTTTCATGCCTTTTAATGCTATAAATTAAAAGTTTTAATGGTTTTACTAAAATATCATTGTGTCGTTTTGTGCTCCATATCAAATTTTATTTTTTAAATGTGATGTTTTCTTTGACGTGGAGCAAATTAAATGTATGGAACAGAGACACCCTGTAAACATGGAGATAAAACAAATTTAGTTATGTAACTGACATCTAGGGAACGCATGATCAAAATAAGGCAAACAATGGCTAATGTAGCAGAATAATAGTAAAATATAATTTTGTTATTTTTGTATGCAAAATTTGCTCCATGTGCAAAAAATTGTCGTATGCAGCACAACAATGTTCAATGAACCTAAAAAATGTGGATGTAGCGCAAAGTCAATGTTAAATATCTCAGATTCTATACGAGATATTAAAAATGGATTTTGGAATATGGAAGAAAATAATAATGATATATATAATGCATTCCTAATACCCTGTTCTCACGAGCATCTAAAAACGGTTTTAAACGACATTTGTTTTAATTAAAAAAAAAGTGTTCACACGTAATTTCACTCGTTTTATTTTGGTTTTTATGTTTTTATTTTGACATTTGCATTATTAGCTGATAAACATGTACACATTTTAACAACAAACGATATTAAAATATTGAAATTATGTTCATTAATTATACATATAACTGTTTATAATGTTCAAGAATTGTTTAAAGATAAAAATAGCATGATTTTTTTTGTATTATTTACATTTTAGTAATAAACAATGTTGCCAATATTAATAAAATGCTTTAAAAACGCTGAACATTCAAAAATACTCAATTCAACCCCTGGAATTCCGCTCGTTTTAAATCGTTTTAATTTTAAAACGAGCTAAAAACATTTTTATTTTGACATATTACAACAACAAAAATGTTTGGTAAAACGAGTCATAAAAATGGTTTTTAAGCATAAAACGAAAAATGTTGCTAAAAATGGTTTTTAAGTGTAAGTGAGAACAGGGTATAACTCATTTTTTTCAAAAATGGCGTATAGGCTAAAACAATAATCACCTGACGACAATGATATTTTAGTAAAACCATTAAAACTTTTAATTTATACACTCAACCAAAAATCATTGTATTCCCAAAGAAAATCGCTGTAAATTCAACAGAAATCATTGTTGATTTTGACCCTACAAATATTTACGTTGATTTTAATAAACATTGTTGTCAGTTTTTGTAAAAGTTGATCAACTCGTTTTTTTGTAAATCAACTCGTATTTTTTGTAAACTCAACTCATTTTTTTGTTGATATAAGAAATTTTATTAATAAAAAAAGGTGGTTGTTATTTGTAAATATTATTTTTCTAAGTATAAATCACAATATTTTTTTTAGAATTATCACCGGCTTTTAAGGCTGCAATATTTAAACAAGATTTTCACACACACTTCGTTTATTTATGTTATGCATTCGTAAGCCATTCTCTCATTCTAATGACACCAAATCAAAAACCTAAAAAAAAAACAAAAAAAAATATCATATAGTATGAATACATAAAGAAACCAATGTATTTTATTACTTACCAAATATTTACAGATCAGAATCTGATCATCAGATCCCATTTTTATTTATTTTTATAATATTAAATATTTTTATAAGAAACAAACACATAAAATAATTTTATAAGAGACAAACAAATTTCACATTGCAATGCATTGCTACCAACTTGATAATACAAAAATGAACGAACAGGGTTGTTTTTTCTTTTTTGGTTTTATCTATTGAATTCTGTATAAGCGTTGTAAATAGTTGATTCAAATTTACTGATTATTCAACGATATCAACATTAATTTTTGTTGAATACGGCAATATTCTGTAAAACTTGATCTACAATGGGTTTACTAATTTTTCTACTAAGATATTTCTATGAGTGTAGCATTGAAAGGCATGAAAATGTATAGTTTTGTTAAAAACATATGAAGCAATTAATTAGGAGCATTAAAAACAACTCTATCGAGTATTTTTTGAGAAAATTGATTGTAAACCTATTACATCGTTTTTCTCAAAACCGAGTTGATGGCGTATAGGCTAAAACTATAATAACCTGACGATATCACGTTGAATACGATTGGACAACTGTACACTCAACCAAAAATCATTGTATTCCCAAAGAAAATCGCTGTAAATTCAACAGAAATCATTGTTGATTTTGACCCTACAAATATTTATGTTGATTTCAATAAAAATTATTGTCAGTTTTTGTAAAAGTTGATCAACTCGTTTTTTTGTAAATCAACTCTTATTTTTTGTAAATTCAACTCATATTTTTGTTAATATAAGAAATTTTATTAATAAAAAAAACTTGTTGTTATTTGTTAATATTCTTTTATTAAGCATAAATAACAATTTTTTTGTATTATCGTCGGCTTTTTAAGCTGTAATATTTGAAGATTTTCACAAAGATTTTCACACACACTTCGTTTATTCATGTTATGCACTCATAAGCCATTCTCCAGTTTTCTGATGATACCAAACAAAATCCTTAAAAAAACAAAAAAGTTTTAATATACATAGTATGAATACATAAAGTAATCATTGTATTTTTTTACTTACCAAATATTTACAAATCAGATCCTATTTTTATTTATTTTTGTAATATTAAATATTTCTATAAAAAACAAACACATAAAATAATTTTATAAGAGATAAACACGATTCACATTGCTACCAACTCACTCGTCACTCGTTAATAATAAAAAAAATGAACGAACAGGGTTGTTTTTTCTATTTTGATTTATCTATTGAATTCTGTATAAGCGTTATAAACAGTTGATTCAACTTTACTGATTATTCAACGATATCAACATTAATTTTTGTTGAATACGGCATTATTCTGTAAAACTTGATCTACAATGGGTTTACTAATTTTTCTACTAAGATATTTCTATGAGTGTAGCGGTGTTCTATAACTCTCGAATCGAAAGATTTCTCACATGAAACAGGAAAAACGAAATAGAAACATCGTGAATCAGCACAAAAACTGACTTTTCGCATTCGACTGTTTCTGTAATTTTGTTATGCGGAAACTTTCTGTCAAATATGATTTTTTTTCAAAATTATTGGAAAGATGCGAGAAAAACTGTTTCTGTAAACCAATTGATCGAAAACTTTTGAAGTTGAAGTGTCAAAATCACTCACATATAAAAATGGTGCGATATTTCGTAAATTAAACAACTTTTGAGTTATAATAAATAAAAAACAATATTTTTTTCAAGAAAATACTATCAACTAATATTATTAATGATACACTACACATTATTTTCATAATTTAATTTATTATTTCATTTTTGTTTGCCAATGTTATGTTTAAAAAAAATGTGAAATTGCGTTTTTTTGTTGTGATTTTTATTATTTTCTCGCCTTATTTACCTTTTTGACAGCTGATTTGGAATATTCCAATAAAAATGCTGCCGTTTTCGCATTGATATACAGAAACAACTTTTTTTCCAGAATCGAGAAACGACGGAATTTTTTGTTTCATACTTTTCGATGCGAAAACTTTTCGCATAAATTACAGAACACCACCACAGGTCATGTAAATTTTTTGACAAGTTTCGGTGTTTTCTTTTAATATTTGCAACGTCACACAGTCCCAATTCACAACAGGCAATTTTTGTGTTTCTCTTTTGAACTTGCCGTATATGTATGTGTGTAGGGTTGCCATTTCCATTTTGAGAAAAAGAGGACGCCAACCTCAAAAAAGGAGGATATTTGATCCAAAAAAGAGGACAATTTTTTTTTTTATAAATTAATTTAAAAAAAGTAAACTGCGCGACACAATATGCAAAAAAAAATTCATTTTTATTAAGGAAACAATTTTTACTTCCACTAAAAAAATCACAAAAATAAATAAAAGAAAATCTTCCAAGTATATTTCAAAAAATTTTCAATTTTAAAAAATTTTTAACTATATTTCCAATTATATATGATAAATTTTCAATTATATTTTTTACCCAATAAACACAAGAACGATATGATAGCGTAAACGTTATTACCTTTATGATACCTTATGCGACTACTTAAAAAAAAAAAAAAAACTGGAATATTTAAATTTGAAAAAAACTTCAAAAATTTTCACAAACTATTTTATTTTTGTGTTTGAAAAAAATCGTGAAATTAAAATTATTTTATATGCTATTTACATATACCCCGAAATCCACATAAATTTGGATTTCAAATCCAATTAAAATCTATACCGTTTACATATGCTTTTTTGACATTTAGCGGGATTTTGTTTGTACTAACTCTGTATTTTCTTTTGATTTGTGTACAGGGTTGTTAGTTGGAAAATTACCCAATTTTATAAATATTTCTAAAAACAATGATTTTTCTTTGCCGGAGCCAATATTTTCAATCCCACTAGTATATGTTGGGACCACAATATCAAAAAATGTGTTTTTATGTAGAGCTGCTTCTTTAAATGCAAGAAAATTAACATTTTTGCCAAGTTTGGGGCAGCCACCATTAAGTGTTTTTCTTTGTTAGGAAGACCAAATTGGTCAACTAAATTGTGCGTTTACCATTTGCAATGGTAAATTTTATATATTTTTTCGGAGTAGACGCTTCTTGCGCTAGAAACACCGCGCCATTTTATTATAATATTGTATTAAGCTTGGCTCGGCGTGGTAATTAGTTGTTAATCTTGAAGATTATCTTAATTTTAATTTGTATAGAAATTTACTCTAGTGGTTTCCATACCAAAAAGTAAGTTCCATTTCTATAAATAGCTTGAATTTATCTAATTGAATTGTATTTATAGGAATTTTAATATAAGAAACTTGAATTTTAAATAAATTATATTTTTGTTTGGAATTGAGTGTTCTTTATTCAAAATCCCCGTGGAAGTCACTAGCGAGGCGGTTTCCTCTCCCAACACGAAGCTTATATAAATACCTTTCAATAATGTCGAAGGTGTGACTCAGTTTAATTAACCCCTTAAGTGCCAAAACCCGCTTTAAAAGTTTTTGTCATGACTTTTTTTAAAAAATGGTTGATATCTCAAAACTGCACGTATATAAGTAAAAATTTAGACCAAACAGATTGGTAGCCAAGATATTAAGCTTTGATTTGAGCCAACCACTGGCGTTGTAGCTCTAAAATTAACCGAGATATTAAAGGTCAAAGTTAGATTTTTTTTTTTGTTATGTTAAGAATTGATTTTACACTACTCTATTCTACTGGCATTGCTTCAATTTTTTTCCGCTGAAAACGGTTTTAACTACATTTTTTGTTTTAATCTGACAATATACTGTAATAGCATAAATATATTTCTTAAAACATGTTTTAAAACTTAAGTGAGAACAGACCTTAACCCTTAAATGCTTGAAGGAACTAAACCAGAATACAGAAATTTGCGATTTATTTATTTTTTTAATTTTAAAGAAAGCGTACAAACTTAATAGGTTAAGCCCAAACGGCTTAGCTAAATAAAGTTTTTCTGCGTAGCGGCCTTCGGCCGGGCTTAGGGATTACAAACTCCATAGATTCCTTTAGCGGCTTCGCTAAAGAAAGCTTTTCTGCGTACAAACTTTATAGGTTCAGCTCAAACGGCTTCGCTAAATAAAGCTTTTCTGCGTACCGGCCTTCGGCCGGGCTTAGGGATTACAAACTCCATAGATTCCTTTAGCGGCTTCGCCTAAGAAAGCTTTTCTGCGTACAAACTCCATAGGTTCAGCCCAAACGGCTTCGCTAAATAAAGCTTTTCTGCGTAGCGGGCTTAGGGATTACAAACTCCATAGATTCCTTTAGCGGCTTCGCTAAAGAAAGCTTTTCTGCTGGTTCAGCCCAAAAATTAGCACCAAAAATTTAATCCTTTATATCTCTAATGTTAGAAGAGTTAGAGATTCGAATAAAAGACCAAATGAAAGCTTAGGAACTTGGCTACACACCTATGTGTTCCTTGTATGACCTTATATACGTTACATTTGTGAGATATTTGAAAATTAAAAAAATAAAAATAAAATCGCGTTTTGGTGCTTAACGGGTTAATGAAATTTTTTTATGTAAAGGAATGTTCGAAAGGAATTTCATCAAGCTTTCGAATGATACCAATTTCATTCAAATCGAATAAGTACTTTTTAAGATATTTAAGAAAAACGTTTTAACTTTGAAGGCCCGCCCACTCGAAAGAGGGCCTGACCGGTCCTTGAAATTGGTGCCACTCGATGTATCTTTGACCCCTCTACCAAACCACAAAATTTTATCAAATTAGGATCCAAGGCCCTAACCTTAACATATGCCAAAAATTAATATAAATTAAGAAAAAGAAATCTAAAAATATCTTAAGAGTGCTTAAAATGGCACTAAAGTATTTACAATAAATTTTTATTTGGCTTTTTTTTTTTGATAAAAAATTTATTTTTGTCTCAGCTCCTCCGATGATTTGGAATATGAGACCTACATGGATCGGTTCTAATTGACTCCAAGATTGTTTTCTATAAGCCCCATCTTGGAGAAATGTCTTGAAGCCCTACACTTGGCACTAAAGTTTTTTCATTAAATTGGACATTTTTATAAAATTTGATTTCTCAGCTCCTCTGATGATTTGAAATATGAGACGTATATGGATCGGTTCTAATTGACTCCAAAATTGTTTTCTATAAGCCATATCTTGGAGAAATTTCTTGAAGCCCTACAATAGGCACTAAAGTTTTATCATTAAATTTGAGTTTTTTATAAAATTTGATTTCTCAGCTCCTCCGATGATTTGAAATATGAGACCTATATGGATCGAAAAGGTAGCCAAGACCTTAAGCTTTCATTTGCGCCAAAAAACTGCGCTGTAAGTCTAAAACATACTGAGGTATTAGGGGTCAAAGTTGTAACTTTATTTTTTTTTTACTTTTTTCAGGATGTTTGTTAAAATTTTATTGATTTGTGGAAACATACAGATATCTGACAAACTACTAGTCCGATCGAGACGAATGTGGTATCATTAAAAAGGTGAATTAAAGACCTTTCAAACGATGTGTAACATGACACCCCCCATAAAATGATTTTAACCGGGCAAAAGGCTTGATACGGTGACAGGACATAATCGCCACGGACATTACCCCCATAATAGTTGTGGGGACTATGACCGTTTCCAAAACGGTCACAATTCCAATGTGGATTATGTCCGTTCCTTGTTGGGATTACGACCGAACTTTTTTCGGTCATAACCCCCATTCACATTATGGGGAGTAAGTCCAAAGCAATTTTGGTCATAATCCCCGTTTTCTGCAGAGAGGGTGGGTTTAATGCATGGAGTTTGTAATCTCTAAGCCCGGCCGAAGCACTATGCCCATGGACAAAAGTCAAAAAAAAATGTTTGTCTCAAATTGTGTTTAAATACAGGTTTTTTGAAAGCTAATAAGGTATCTCAAATAAATATTAACAAAAATATTTTTTCTGATTGCTTTTGCCACCACGAGAGGGCGCTAAACTCAGAGAATTTTATGCAAAAATGACTTAACAGGAAAATGTTTTTTAGCTGTTTCACAAAAATAATTCTCAAAAATCCATTTTTTAATAAAATGGTTCGAAATTTTGTTTTAAAGTACTTTGATATATTTGTAGTGAAGTTAACATATAGAATTTTGTATATATTTACAAAAAAAAAATTTTTATTGCGCAGAAAAACAAGTTTTTTTGTTGAAAATTCAAAAATAACTAAAGTTTGATGGAGTTTAAAAAAATATATAAAAAAATAGATATTTTTTTTTACTTTTTTTTGTAAGTTTAAACTCTTATCTAACAGCGTATTCAAAAATTAGCGCCTATTTTTTACCACAAATTGGAAAAAAATGCGTTTTTTTAAATGCCTAAATTCATGATTTTTACTCAAATATCAGTCATTTAGGAGTGTTTAATATCATTGTGCAACACGATTTTATGTTTTGAAAGGGTAAAAAAGCAAAATAAATGTATATTAATAGTAGATCGAAACCCCGCAGAATTTTGAAAATTTAGATCGAGTTTTTTTTATGGCCCACTGAAGTTTTTATTTTTTTTTCAAAGGAGTTCAGAATAAGTAAAAAAAAAAATTATTAAATTTAATTTTGAGCTAAATGAGGTTACTAGATGTGCAACGAAATTTAATGGCGGTTCTTTTCTTAGAACATATTAATCCTCTATCTCCCATTTTTAGGGGTCACTTTAGTCCCTTTTCCAAATATCGTCGTAGAACACCACTTACTCTTCTTAACTAATATATTTAAAGGGTTAACATGTTCTATAAACTTTTTCTGCATAGAATTTCATTGTTAGTTGTAAAAGACCAAAAATTCGTGAGGTATAAGCAAAATGCTTAAAAAAGTAAAATTTGTAATTATCATATATTGTTAAATTGTGATTCACCAAAGTCGTGTGAAATAATTCGACAAAATATAACAAATTTACTTCTGAGCTTAATACTGTTAATAGATGTCTTCGGTAAAATTTGATGTTTCATTTTTCTTAAAACATATTAACCCTCTATCTCCCATTGTAACGGGTCATTTCAGTCCCTTTTTAAAATATTCTTATAAAAAACACTTAAACGTGCGTTTAAAGTGTTAAAACGTTCTGCAAACATTTAATAGATATCTTTTATCATTCCAAACCCATTAAAAAAAAGTAACGACTTCAATGGGCCATAAAAATAACTCCAGCTAAATTTTCAAAACAATTCGTTTTTGGTTTACAAATGGTATACCTTCATTTTTTTGTTTTGTCCAATTTAAGATACACTCTGTGACCTCAAATTTGTTGCACAGTGTATTCTATTGAAGCTTTAGGTTATGTTAAATAACTCTTTAATTATAAATTATATTCAAGAAACATTAAAAAAGTAATATAGTATTACGCTTTAACCTTTAAACGCTCGTTTATTAAATTTTATAAAAATATTTGAAATAAGGACTAAATGACCCCTTAAAATGGGAGATGGAGGGTTAATATGTTCTAACAAAAGAACCGCCATTAAATTTCACTGAAGACATCTTAAGACATTTTTTATCTCAGTAGTATTTTTAGTACATTTTTTCGAACTATTTCAGTCTACTTTGGTAAAAGCTATTTAACAATATATGATATTTTACAATTTTACTTTTTAAAGCATTTTGATTATATGGCACGATGTTTTGGTATTTGACAACCCCTAGTGAAATTTGATGCTTAACATTTTTGTAGAACATTTTAACTATTAAAACGCACATTTTAGTGTTTTTCTATGAGGATATGTTAAAAAAGGACAAAAATTACCCCTAAAATGGGAGATAGGGGGTTAATGTATCCTAAAAAAAGAACCGCCATCAAATTTTACTATAGACATGTATAAACATTATGTAGCTCAGAAGTTTAATACATCTCTTTGACCTTTTTTAGACGACTTTAAAAATAAAAATAACTTCCCAGGTAGAAAAATACAACCGTAAAAATGCTTTTAAAGCGCTCTGCATGGTAGTACGAATGCTTTCAGACCATACGGAACACCATCCTCAGAGCGCTTTCAGATAATCCTAATGATAACACCGTTAAACGGTTTATATAAAGCGTTTTTAAAGTCATTTATAATAGTGATTTGAGAACGCTTCGTTAAAGCATTATTAAAGCGTTAAAAAGCAAAAAATATAGCAATTTTAAAATTTTTGTTAACTTTGTCGTACTGGACGAGATATGTTGTATCTTGGTATAGGCAAGAAATTGCTCCAAAAATTAGTTTTAAAAAAGTTCAAGTTCGCAAGAAAATGTAATATTGCAACAAAATTTTAATAACATATCTGACATAACTTTGGAGTTTCAGAGGAAATCTTTCGTTTTAATGGATATTGAAAAATTGAAAATTAGATATTTTTGTTATATGGTTGAGCAATTATTCTTAAAAATGTAATGGATTTTAAACAATACTGGTACTTTAAATTCTTTATACAGTGTGTCGTATTTTTCCATCCAGCAAAATATATACTTCAAAAGCGGTTAATGCGAAGACAATTTCAAGAAAATTATAAGAAACAAGTAAGGGTGTTAAATTCGGCTGTGCCGAATCTTTTATACCCTCCAACATGCAAATAAAAAAATTGCAGGGGCGTCTTCTTTTTTTTTTTTTGGGTGGGGTCGGTAGTGGTAATTGGCGGGTCACATTTCCTCTCGAATAAAATTAATTCTTATGCTTTTTGCACTAAAGAAATACAAATTTATCATTATTTAAAAAAAAAAATAATTTATTCCACGCCCATAAAAGGGGGCGGACAGAAAAACGATATTTTTTAATTCTCTTATTCTGATAACGTATGCCCAATTTGAAATGCAAAAACTATGATTGTAAATCAAATTTTTATCACAAAGTGATCCAAACACAAATCTGATAGTATTTTTTTGAAAGGCATATCTTCAATGAAATAAACAAATTTTTTAAAATACTTTGTAATGGGAAAATTATGATAGCAAACCCAATTTTTTGATCAAATCAATAAAAAAATGCATGATTTTTTTTTATGAAAAATCATAAATTGCAAAGTACTGCAAAAACGGTATTTGAAAACGGTTTTAGTCGTTTAAAACCATATTTTACAGGTTGTATAAAATAAAAATTATTTTTAAAAAAATCATAGGTTTGGTTAAAAAGTATTCTCAAAACGCTTTTACGAGTCGTTCGAAAAGCGTTATGAAGTTATGCTTTAAAATTGAGTTATTTTTGATAAGTCTTGATTTTATTTTATAACCATCATGAATTTCTACTTGGTGGTGTTTTGAAAACGCTTTTTCTTATTACCGTCATGAATTTCTACTTAAGAGTGCTTTAAAGGCGCTTTATTTTTATAACCGTCATCATGAATTTCTACTTGGGTTATTTTCCAAAAAAGGATATTTTTATATTCCCGAGTAAAAATGTTTAGATATATTTTTATATATCACATCTTATCCGAGATTTGAAAGATCAGTACTGATCCGAGTAAGATTAGTTGGGATCCGAGATTTGAAAGATCAGTACCCGACTAAAAATAAATATACAGGTCCATATATAATTTGAAATTGAGCCATATATAATTTAATTTGTCCCAACACGTATTTGGATAAAATAAGATGATGAAATTGGTGGATCAAAATACCCGAGTAAAAAAAAGTTATATGACGCAATATTTAATTATACACTCAAAAAAGTATGTCGGTAAAATCTACTACAAAAGACAGTTGTTTTGACTACATTTTGTCGTTGAAAAGGCGTCCACTACATAAACGGTAAAAACAACTGAACATGTTGTTGTTTTTAACTATTGATTTTCAACTACAAAATGTAGTAAAAACTACTACAAAACTGTTTAATACAGTTGTTTTTTCTACAATTGCCTGAAATTTTATTTAAAAAATTTCTTAAACGTTTAAATGATTGATATTTATTTATTTAAAAAGCAATACATTTCAGTTGGTTGTATAGAATTTCGACATGATGACAATTTTTTGATGAATTTATCTGGAATTATAGAAGAAAAAAATTATATTAATAAAATGTTAAACAAAATAAATTGATTGTATTTACCTTTGTTTTTTTAATAGTTCATTTCAAATTTTCACCGCTACTGATCAAAATTTGTCTGGAATAAAAAAAACGAAATGCTTTGGCAAAATTGATTTATAAAAAAAAAGAATTAATTTGAAATGCTTCAAAAAAGTATGTACCTGCTCTGTTGTGTATACAAAGAAAAGAAAGATGGCGCGCTCATAAGAAAACAAAACACTGCACACATTTTATTTTGTTTTTTTCCGATTGGTTTTTACGCACGCTTATGTGAGCGCTATATTATACACACTTGTTATCTCATTTATCCACTTATTTTCTTTCGCTCAAGAATATTTTTCCAAAAACATATTTTTTGTTATAATTAAATTTAATAAATTGTAATTTAATTTATTTAGATATTATTTATTTGGTATAAAAATAATTCCTTCCGCATCCCGCACGACCAACTCGCTCGACACATTCGTTTGCAATAAAAAATTCTAGAAAAAAACGAGTTTTTAGAAAAAAACTAAAAACAACTACATAAATCAACTATTGCTACAGTGTAGTATATTTTTTGTAGTTATTTTTTGAAACTACTACAAAAAAAGTTGTTTGAGATTTTTTCATACAAAAACGACCGAAATTGTAGTTAAAAACAACAGCTACTACTTACTACACAAACGACCGTCATGTAGTAACTGCAATAATTTTCTGAGTGTATATGAACAGATATGCTTTTATGTAAATCCATATTAATTTTGATCCGAAAATTGGCGGATCGAATATTATACGATTATATCAAATTCTATTATTTTTGATAAAATAATATCAAATTTGATTAAGTTTGATCCCAAAAATGGGTCTATCTAATTGTATTAAATCATATCTTATCTGTTAAAATTAGATAAATTTTTATATAATAAGATGAAATTTGGTAAATTGTTTTGGAATTTTAAACGTGAAATTAGAAATTATTTTATCAGATTGGATACATTGTCAATTAGAAGTGTTTTTATTGCATTCTTCGGAATTTTTTCGGGACTTAGCAAATTATTAAAAATTTGTCAATTTTTTTTTCTAAAATCATTTTTAAGGGATTTTAAAATTCCAAAAAATGTTTGTGTCTTAGAACATTTAAAAACATTTTTCCGGAACATAAAAATTTTTCAAAAAAAAATAAAATTTCTCCTAAAAACATTTTTAATGATTTTTTTACTCCAAAATAAATTGCCAAAAAAATTTTATGTCCGGGACTTTGGAAAATTTTCATAAAATTTTTTAGGACTTGAAAATTTTTTAATTTTTTTTAATTGTCCGGGACTTACAATTAAAAAATTTTAAAATATTTTTTCGGGATATAATTATAAATAAAATCATATATCTTTTTATCTGCCATATCCAAAAATTCCCGACCTTATATGTCATATCTAATTTCATATAGATCGGTATATCAATAGATATGAATATGTATGTTATCATATTAAAAAATAAGGAAAAATACAATGCTATATATAAACTTATGTGTCCATATCAAAGCTCATGCACAAACATATATAAATAATTATATAATAGCATATATGATTATATCAGATCTTTTTTACTCGGGTAGCTCAAAATTTGTTATAATAGATTAAATATGATCGTTTTTGATCCGAATATTGGGTTTATCTAATTTGATATAATTTTATATAATTTTATATCATAAGATAAAATATGTAGAATTTTGCATTAAATATTTTTTTTATCTCATAATTTTCAAATTTATCCCAAATTTTTTCGGGAAATGCAAAAAAAAAAAATTGTGTCCGGGACTTAGAAATTTAAAAAAAAAATCGAAATTTAAAAAAAATTTTCTTTAAACTTTGTTAATAAATTTTTACTTCAAAACGCGAAAAATGTACCAAAAATGTTTTTTATCCAGGACTTAGAAAATTCTACAAAACTTTTTTAGGACTTAAAAAATTTTTCAAAAACTTGGCTAAATTTTTTTTTAAATCATTTTTAATGAAATTCTTAACTCCAAAACGCAAAAATTATTTGTGTCTGGAAATTTTAAAAAAATTTCTCGGGACCTAGAAAACTTTTTTCCCCCGATTCAGCACCATATATATATGTATATCTCATCTTGTATGAGGTCAGACATGGAGTTGTACATCATTTATTTATTCATCTAATCTTGTATGAGGTCATTCATAGAGTCATATAAAATTTTATATGCAATATCTAATTTAATAAAGCTTTATATATTGTAAGTTGGGCCACACATGATTCGATATCCTTTTATATGGCACCATATTAAATTTTGGGTGTAAAACTTAATGCAAGATACATTTACATATAATTATGTAAAGTACTGTGTATGGCCATATATAAATATATTAAATAATATGTTGCTATATCTAAACTTTTTTAGTCGGGTACTGATCCGAAAAATTGATCGCTAAGATTAGATCAGTTGTAATCGGATGGATACAATGTCATCCGAAAAATGGGTTTATAAAATTAGATAAACCCATTTTTCGGATGAAATTGTATCCGTCCGATTAAAACTGATCCAATCTTAGCGATCCATTTTTCGGATCAATACTGATCATTTACATTTTTACTTGGGTTTTCCATACTACCAATCCGATTTTGCCCAAATTTGGCATTAATATATATCTAAGGAATATTAATTTGCTTACAAAGTTTTTTTTACGATCGGACAATTTTCGTAGGTGTTATAGTGTTTTAAAGAAAAAGGATACATGGCAGGACCTTGAGTCCTTGCTCCGATTTAAGTGAAAATTTATACACGCGTTGCAAGTTGAATGTGTATCAGTATGACCACTTTTTATAATTTTTTGTGCATTATTGAAGCTAAAATTACATTTTTCAGTTTCAGGACACATGGGAGGTAGGCGTGTCCTTGCACCGATTTTTCCAAAAATTCATATTTTTCTTAACTAATATATTATGTTAGCGTACCAAATCTCAAAAATATATGACAACTCCTTCTAATTTTGTCCCTTCGTTACATGGGAACGAAGCACTGTGCGAAGGCCGGCTACGCAGAAAAACTATTAAGTAAAAAAAAAAAATTCTTTTAATTTTGGGGATTATGACCAACTAGTATAGAAGACATAATCCCCATAATGGGGATTATGGCCATTTGTTACGTGGTCATTATCCCCATAAATCTGGGAATTATGTCCGTTTTTTATTGGGATTATGTCCAAATAATTTTCGGTCATAGTCCCCACCATAGTGACATAGTAATCCATCGACCGTTTTGTAGATCTGGCATCACCAAAGATAATTGGAAAATTCTGGCAATGCCAAACTAAAGTTCAAACGCAAAGCAAAGAGAGACAAAAAGCAATCTGCATTCTCACTGTAAAACTGGTATCTTCCATCTCGCTCACATTTCGATTTGTGATAAAATTTCGTAAACAATACCATATGGTTTTTGTTTATTACTTTTTCAAACGCCATTTGTTGGACTACTCTATGACTCTGGTCCCCACTACCATTATGGGGATTATGACCGAAATGAATTTGGTCATAATCCCCATAACGGAAATAAGGATTATGTCCGTGGGGATTATGACATGTCACCTTTTCGGGTGACAGGACATAATCCCAACGGACATTACCCCCCATAACGAAAATGGCGATTATGACCGAATTCATCACGGACATAACCCCCATAATAGTTGTGTGGACTATGACCGTTTTAGAAACGTTCCCTGTTGGGATTACGATCGCAAATTATTCGGTCATAACCCCCATTCATATTATGGGGACTAAGTCCAAGGAAATTTCGGTCATAATCCCCGTTTTTGCGGAGAGGGTGGGTTTAATGCATGGAGTTTGTAATCCCTAAGCCCGGCCGAAGGGTGGCTACGCAGAAAAACTTTTAATAAAAAAAAAATACAATTTTTGGGATTATGACCAACTAGTATAGTGGACATAATCACTGTAATGGGGATTATCGCCATAGGCGTAGATAGCCCTGTCTGGGGGGGCTTAGCCCCCCATGATAATTTTAGCCCCCCCCCAGAATTTTAATCATTCACAATTTTTTTTTTTTAATAATTTAATGATTTCATTAATTTTTGCAACAATAAATAATAATAATATGTAATGAGTCTTTAGGACTAGTTATGATTATTCAATGAGTCTTAAGGACTCGTAATGATTATTATATAAGATGTAATAGTTTTTTCCATTGAAAAATAGTTTGAATTATTGAAAAAAGTTTTTATACGAATCTGATGTTTTTGTCAGTAATAACAACATTACCGAATCTTAGGGTCTTACCTATAGGAAAACATTTTAACTTCTTTGATTTAAAAAAGTTTCTAAATTCTAAGGGGTTTTTTTATAGACAAAAGTTATTGAAAGAAAGAATCTGATAATTTTGACTAATAATCATCATTTTTTGCAATCATCAGAACTTTTTCTTGAAAAAAATCATAGTAATCTAATGATTTTACTTTAGGAAAAACATTAAAAATCTTTCATTCTCAAAACATATCTAGGAGCATGGACGTATACAGGGGGTGGGCACAGGGGGCACGTGCCCCCTTTTCGATTTGAAAATTTTTAAAAAATTAATACACTGCAACTAGAGTTTTTCTTTTCCCGGACTTTTTCATTTCCCGGGAAAGCGGGATTCATTTTAAAATTTCCCGGGATCCCGGGAATTCCCGCAAAAACTAAAACCCCAAATTTTTTGTCAAAAAAATATATGAAAAACCTTCTGAATGCGATTACACTATTTATAATGTTTATTTACACCATAAAAATCTTATTTAGTACCTAAAAAAATAAGTTTCGAGAAAAAAAGAACAATTTTTGTTACACAGTTTTTATAAAAAAACGGTAAAAATATGTCGAAGTCTTTTAAAAGTATTTTAGGTTTTGTGGATGTTTATTCTGGCTCGAGGTCATTATTTTTTTTTACTAATTAAAACCATGATATTCCCATAGCATAATTTTCAAGATTTTTTTTTTTTAATTTATTTATGTTGATCATTTTTTTGTTGGTTATTGACAATCGTTGCCTTACTAAATAGTATAGTACAATTTCTTCGTCTTTCTAATTCCCATTGTGGATGGAGGCGAATATGTATTAATATTTTAGTTTGTGCACAAACGATTTGTCATTAGACTCGTTTGCTACTTTGTAGTAAATGGTTTCTATTTTTGCTAAATAATCTTGACAATGGAATCTGACAAATTCCGAAACACGTGTCGATTAAGTCTTGCAAAAATGACCAACATAAATAAATTTAAAACAGAAAAATAATTTTCTAGAAAATTATGCTAGAAGAATATCATGGTTTTAATTAGTAAAGAAAATAATGACCTCGAGCCAGAATAAACATCCTCAAAATATAATATTTTAAAGGTCAAATAAAACAATTTTTATTTTTTAATAAAAATTAATCAGAATTTGAGTATTAAATGTTTAAATGTTTCAAAGAAATGAAATTGTAAGAAACTTTACCCAAAAAATTATTCAAAAAAAATTTACAAATTTAAAAATTCTGGTTTCTAGAAGAATAACCCGTTAATTTCAGAGTCATTCCTTACACAGATTTTATATCAATTTATCGATTTAAAAAGAATCATGTCCAGAGACATAAATATTTTTTACAGGTCTCAGAAAGAAAAAAATTATCAGGTTCTGATAATTGTATCCTATCGAAGATTTAGATATTGTGAGACATTTTTCATTTCGTAAGTCTCAGATTTCATGACATTTTTTAGTTAGAAGGTCTTTCTTGGAATACTTTTTGGGCCCTCCTGGTCCCTGCGTACGTTTCTGCCATCAATTATCAAGAATTTTAATAAAATCTCTAAAAAATCACATACAAAATAATCAATAGAAGTCGAAAAATCAACAATTTCAAAGAAACGACAGTTCCCGGGAATTCCCGCTCTATTTCCCGGGATCGAAAATTTACGGGAATTCCCGCTCTATTTCCCGGGATTTCGGGATCGAAAATTTACGGGACTAACTAAATTTTCGACTCTAACTGCAACGCATTGTACAAAAAAATACACAGGAATCAAAATATTTTGGTTTTTAAAGAAAAGATTTTAGTTTTTTTATAAAAGCTCAAGAGCGTAATCTAATTTCATTTCTAAAAAGCCATTTATATCGAAATATCTGTAAAATATGTTTAAGAAACACATAAAATGGTTTTATCCAATAAAAATTATGCATGAGGATAATAAAAAAAAAAATTTCTAAAAAAGTGTCAAAAAAAATTTAAAACTACAAGATTCTAAGATTAAATTGTGAGATTCTGAAATATTATATCTACTAGCTGTTTTGTACCCGGCGTTGCCCGGGTTGAAAAAAATATTATATAATGAATGAGTTTTTTTTTTCGACTTCGCTTATCGTCGGGAACATTGTACGTACGTGTTCTTCCGTCATGGGAACAAACCTTCTTGGTTGGCTGGAGTGTGTGATGCGGGCCGTTCAAAAAAAGTTATTCGACCATCATAAAAACCTTTTTTAACAAAAAAAAATCAAAAACGTTTTTTTTAACAAAAAAAAAATTAAAACGTTTTTTTGCACCTTGTTTGGAACTTCCCGATTTCAAATCAAAAAAGAACCCAAAGACATTGCCCAGCAGGTGCAATACTTTTGTGAGTTAATGTTGGCCATAAAAGGCAACTGTTACGACCCCGACGCAAAGCTAAATAGAAAAAACGAATAATCGCCCACACCAAAAGCTCGTGTCAATTTACGCCCCCTTTGTCCAAACGCGCTCTATTTTAATCTTTAGGTCCCGCCTCGGTAAGTACTTACTATCTGTGGTAAAAATTTCATTCTAATTGGTGTAGCAGTTATGCTAGATTACGAAACAGACAGAAATAGCGTTCAATAAAATAAATTTATTAAAATCAGTATAGTCGTTTAAGCATGATAACGGAACATGCGGATAAAACTTTCAGTATAGTACAAAGGGGCATGGCATTTATAATAATCTATAGTTTCCGCCTCGGTTAGTACTACCTTTGGTAAAAATTTCATTAGAATCGGTTCTGCCATTTATGCGTGATTACGGAACAGGAAGAAATAACTTTCAATGTAATAGAAAGGGGCGTGGCATTTTCCGCCTCTTTTTCGATCGCCCTCTATTGTGGCTCATAGTTTTCGCTTCGGTTAATACTATCTGTGATGAAAATTTCATTAAAATCAGTTCAGCCGTTTAAGCATAATTGCGGAAAAGGCAGAAATAACTTTCAGTGTAATAAAAAGGGCGTGGCATTTTACGCCCCTTTTTTCGATCGCCCTCTATTATGGCTCATGGTTTCCGCCTCGGTTAGTACTATCTGTGGTAAAAGTTTTAGTGAAATCGGTTAAATCGCTTTTCAGTGATTGCGAAACAGGCAGACATAGTTTCTGTATAGTACAAAAGGGCGTGGCATTTTACGCCCATTTTACCGATCGCGGATTTTTTTGACCTATAGCTCCCGCCTCGGTTAGTATTATCTATGGTGAAAATTTCATGAAAATCGGTTCAGCCATTGTTCCGTTATTGTCTGACATACAGATATAGCTTTAGCATGGTACAAAGGGGCGTGTCATTTTACGCCCCTTTGTCCGATCGCGGTCGCTTATGGCCTATAGTTCTCGCCTCGGCTAGTACCATCTGTGGTGAAAATTTTATGAAAATCGGTTAAGCCGTCCTTCACTTACTGCGGAACAGACTGGTTCACCGTCAACGCGTGTGTACGGATCGGGCCGAAATAAATTTCAATGTATTGCAAAGGGACGTGGCAATTCACGCCTCTGTCTGGTCGTGTTTATAGTTTCCGCCTCAATAAGTACTAACTAACTGTCGTGAAAATTATAATAAATTAATTATAATAACCGTTTAAACGTGATTATGGAAAGGCAGAATAAACTTTCAGTACATTGCAAAAGGCGTGGCAGTTGACACATACTAAAGTGCCCGCCTCTGTTAGTACTATCTATGGAAAAAATTTTGTTAAAATCGGTTTAGTCGTTTAAGCGTTATTAAGGAACAGGCAGAAACACTATCAGTATAGTACAAAGGCTCGTGCTAATTTACGACCCCTTTGTCCAAACGCGCTCTATTTTAATCATTCGTTCCCGCCTCGGTAAGTACTTACTATCTGTGGAACAAATTTCATTCTAATCGGTTTAGCAGTTTATGCTAGATTACGGAACAGACACCAATAGCATTCAGTTGAATATAAAGGGGCGTGCTATTTTATTTATTTTTTTTTAAATCGGTATGGTTGTTTAAGCATGATTACGGCACATGCAGAAAAAACTTTCAGTATTGTAAAAAGGGGCGTGGCATTTTACGCCCCTTTTTTTGATCGCCCTCTATTGTGGATCATACTTTTCGTTTCGGTTAATACTATCTGTGGTGAAAATTTCATTAAAAACAAATTAGGTGTTTAAACTAATTGCGGAAAAGGCAGAAATAGCATTCAGTGTAACAAAAAGGGGCGTGGCATTTTACGCCCCTTTTTTCTCTAGCCCCCTTTATTGTGGCTCATAGTTTTCGCCTCGGTTAGTAGTATCTGTGGTAAAAATTTAAATCACTTTTCAGTGATTGCGGAACAGGCAGACATAGTTTCTGATTAGTACAAAGGGGCGTGGCATTTTACGCCCATTTTTCCGATCGCGAATTTTTCTGACCTATAGTTTCCGCCTCGGTTTGTACTATCTGTGGTGAAAATTTCATGAAAATCGGTTCAGCCGTTTTTCCGTTATTGCAGGACAGGCAGATATAGCTTTAGCATGGTACAAAGGGGCGTGGCATTTTACGTCCCTATTTCCGATCGCGGTCGCTTATGGCCTATAGTTCCCGTCTCGATTAGTACTATCCGTGGTGAAAATTTAATGAAAATCGGTTCAGCCGTTTTTCCGTTATTGTCTGAAAGGCTGATATAGCTTTAGTATGGTACAAAGGGGCGTGGCATTTTACGCCCCTTTGTCCGATCGCGGTCGCTTATGGCCTATAGTTCCCGCCTCGGTTAGTACTGTCTGTGGTGAAAATTCCATGAAAATGGGTTCAGCCGTTGTTCCGTTATTGCCGGACAGGCAAATATAGCTTTAGCATGGTACAAAGGGGCGTGGCATTTTACGCCCCTTTTTCCGATCGCGGTCGCTTATGGCCTATAGTTACCGCTTTGGTTAGTACTATCTGTGGTGAAAATTTCATGAAAATCGGTTCAGCCGTTATTCCGTTATTGTCTGACAGGCAGATATAGCTTTAGCATGTTACAAAGGGGCGTGGCATTTTACGCCCCTTTGTCCGATCGCGTTCGCTTATGGCCTATAGTTCCCGCCTCGGTTAGTACTATCTGTGGTGAAAATTTCAAGAAAATCGGTTAAGCCGTTCTGTACTTATTGCGGAACAGACAGACAGACAGAAAGACAGACAGACAGACAGACATACCAACAATCAGATTTATAATATTAATAATAGGGATAGGAGATTCTCAGATTCTGAGAGCATTTTTTTAGAAACATTTTCAGATTCTAATACATTTTTTCGTCAAGGAAATTGTTATATTTTGGGAATTTTTTTTTTTCTTATTGAAAAATTGTTAGATTCTGAAACATTTTATCTACAGAAAATTTTGAAATTCTTAGTTTTTTTTTTTTTTAGACAAACTATCAGATTCCAAACTATATTTTCCATAGTAAAATTTTCATATTCTCAAATATTTTTATACAAAAATATATCAGATTCTGAAAGAAATTTTATATAAAAACTTTTTAGATGCTGATACTTTTTTTATCAAAAAAATCTTAAATTTTGAATCTTTTTTATAGCAAAATCATCACATGGTACTACGGAACAAGCTAAAATCTAAAACAGCGCGATCACCAGACTTTTTACTGAATATGAATTTGGAATATCTAACAACAATTTTTGGATATAAATCTAAATTTTTTTTTTTGGTTAAATAGGGGTTAAATAGGGGGTGTAGTCATAGTTAAATCGGCGATGACTAAAAAAAATTTCAAAGTTGTGCCCCCCCGTTTTCAAATTCCTGGATACGTCGCTGTCTAGGAGTTCTAAATTTCCGAAAAATCTACAGAATCAAAAATTAAAAAAAAAATATATGAATTTTTAACCGCTTTCGGGGGGCATTCGTTTCTAGGACACCTTGACGCATGTTAAAGGGAACGCTTCAGGAATAGGTCTGGGTTTTCTCTATTAAAAAACAATACCAAAAAATTAAAAAAAATCTAAGGGGCTTTAGCCCCCCCCAGAAATGTTGGCTTCCTACGCCAATGATTATCGCCATTTGTTATGTGATCATTATCCCCATAAATCTGGGAATTATGTCCGTTTTTTATTGGGATTATGTCCAAATTATTTTTGGTCATAGTCCCCACTACCATTATGGGGATTATGACCGAAATGAATTTGGTCATAATCCCCATAACGGGGGTTATGTCTAGAGTTGTCAACTATTCGGCATATTTCAAAAACCGGTTTTCGAATAGTTAAAAAAACCGCCGTTTTTGAAAAACCGGTTTTCGGTTTTTTTATTTGAAAACCGGTTCAAATAACCGTTTTTTTCGTTTTTTTTTTTAATAAAAATAGTTTAAAAAAATTAAAAAAAAAGGTTTTTATTTGCTTTTAACAAAACAAAAAAAAAAGGGAAAACCAAGTAAGAAAATTATAGCCGGTCAAGACCGACCATATAATACCCAACACCAGAGTTTCCCAGAAAATGGGTCCCATGGACCGATTAGATCTATGTGTTGTAAAATCTTTAATAAGTGTAAAAAACACTCACAAATCAAATTTGAGTGAAATAGGCTTCTATTTGCTGACAAAAAACCGCTTTAACTGAATATCGGCCGAAATTTTCACATTGGGCCTAAGTCCAAAAATGGTCCGATGATAATCAGATTTAATAAGGTACGTGTTTCACATACACAAACAAAATTATAATTAAATATTTTCTATTTTCATGAAATTTGAGAGATTTATGTGAAAATCGGGAAGGTGGTTTGGGGGCTACAAGAAGAACTGGCCCGATTCCTTTAAAATTCGGAATGGTGATTTGTAAAGACAAAACACGTTTACCTGCCAAGTTTTGAAAATATACCTACTATAATATAGTTATTAAAGTCATTTGAGCCAAAACTAAAGAGGACCTTTGTATGGGGGCTAGGTCTAAATATGGACCGATTTTCCAATTTCAATAGGCTTCGTCCTTGGGCCACAAGAGGCTTAAGTTTAAAATTTCAAGTGAATTGGTTAAAAATTGCGACCTGTAAATAAAACTAGATTGATAAAAAAAATATACCCCGCTTATAGCGAACTTAGTTTATAACGAACTATTGTTACTGGTCCCTCAGAGTTCGTTATAACCGGGTTTGACTGTAATATGTATATGAAAATTTTGCTGGCTGGTTGCTTGCTGCTAAATTGTGAAGAATCACAACCGCGTCTTTTAATCTTATTTTTTGTCATTCACTATGAATTAAGAAACAAAATTTCATATACAGAGTTGTATTTTACAAAATTTTTAACAAATGATGACAAAAAAATGAAGTATTATGCATTCGAAAATGTCGAATAATTCGACACCAAAAAACCGGTTTTTCGAATAACTAGAAAAAAACCGGTTTTAAAAAACCGGCTTGAAAAAACCAGAAAAAAAAGAAAAACCGGTTTTTCGAATAATTCGGAAACCGGTTTTGGCAACTCTAGTTATGTCCGTGGGGATTATGTCATGTCATCTTTTTTTCGGTGTAACCTCTATTTCCACTTCCTAATGGGGCACCCATACAAAATGACATTCTTATAAAATTTGCCCCTACCGCTCTAACTGTCCATAGGGTGCCCCTAGATAAATAAAATGTATAATCGACCTCCAATATTTTTCCAACTCTAAGATTTTCTCAGAATATACCTACCCTTAATTTTTAACTCTTAAGTTACAAAAGGTGTGTTTCAAAAGTTGTGTCAGTTGACACGAAAACCCATATTTCATATTTTTAATAAATTGGTAGAGTCCGACCGAATATTCGGTTTCGGTTGAATAATGGAGTTTCGGCCTCTATTCGGTATTCGGCAAGATTTTGGCCGAATATTAGCCGAAACAGAAACTTTTTGGTATTGTAAAAAATATATAAAAAAGTCAGTAATTTTGTTAATTTCATGTTCCAATTTACTTGTTTTAGCTCACTTGAACAAAAAGAATCAAGGTTGTCAAATAAATGTAATACTGTTACGTTCAAATATTTTTTTTCTCTCAATCTACATACGAAATTTACAACTTTTTTTGTAAGTTTTTTAAAAAATATATTTTTTTTAATAAATACAACAATTCCTATGGTTTCAAAACATAATTCCTGTATATTTATCTTTAAAATTTTTTTTTAATGATTTTATTTATGCCATCACACAAAAAAAAATATAAAAAAATTGTGTCCGTTTTGGGGATAATACAACCTATAAAGTGGTTTTGGATAATTTACCTAAGTTTTTTAGAGCAAAAACTTTGGTAAGTTATCCAAAACCACTTTATAGGTTGTAATTAAACCAAAAACTGGCAATTTTTTTTAATTTTTTTTTTGTGTGCAGGTGGTATTTTTTTTTTAAGTTTCGGTTGGGTTTCGACCGAATATCCAGGGTTTAAAAAAGCTGCTAATATTATCCAAAAACAGACAAATATTTCATAATTTTCATTAATGATATCTAAATATAGCCATCACACTTTAATATTCAACAACAAGCTTTCTAACAGCAGCCGGCTGTACACATTATCTTGTCCAATAGTAGCTCTGATGAATGTTTGGACAACGAAAGGCTTTTTTTATTTTATGTATATCCAAAAAAAGCAAAACAAAATCTATTTTTTTTTATGTCTAAATATATTTAGCTTGTGTGTTTATTCTGCTTTAGACGCTGCTTTTGGATTCTGCTTTTGGACGCTATTTTTGGATTCTGCTTTTGGACGATATTTTTGGATGCTGCTGTTAGACAAATATTTAGATTATTTTATATAAAATGGAATGAATAATAAATAACTCAGCATTGAAAATCTTTTTTAATGATTTGTGTATTTTTAAGTGTAAATGAATTTGTTAATACAAATGTAATGAAATTTGTAAATATTATTAGAAGTTACGATTTGTTTGTATTTAATTTAATACAAAATTAAAGTTAATTAAAATAAGACAATTGATTTTGTAAATTTAAGTACATATGTACATTTTTTTTGGTGGTAGGGGCGGGGGTGGTTTTACTAAACTGTATAATATTTCGTTAAATACTTTAAACATAACTGTTGTTGAGAAAGAAAATTAACAGTTAACATTGAAATATATTTATGATGTACACCAAAACCTCAATATGCGGCCTTTTGTTTTAATTAGAACACCGTAGTTCGTTCAATTAAAACTGAAGTTGTGCAAATATTGTATTTACGTTTTTTTTATTTAATTTTTTTTATGCGCTAACGAAAAATCGAAACAAATAAAATCAATCTATAATTGTGGTTGAAAGTGAATCTATAACTTTTTGCTATCAAAAAATTTTTATATAACCAAATGTCTATAGATAAAATTTCTAAGAATCTCAGATTTTTTCTATTAAAAAAATGCCCCAGATTCTGTAATGGTAGCTTTGTCGTGAATTTGACTAAAAGAGATTGTAGGAGTTAATGGAACTCAGAGAAGACAGCACGTTCATAAATTGGGCTAGAACTCGCCGGTTTGGGTAGGGTTCTTGTCCTCTCTTTTCCAATACGACTACCAGAACTAGAGTGTGAACGTGCACTTTCACAATATGGGATATTGTAGGTAAAACAAACGGACAAACAATAATTACGTGAATTTAAACTGACTCTATAAGATATGAACATCACTACACTACTACATAGATCTTGAGGTGACTTAAGATCTTTCGCCCACACCAACCTTTGTTCTCACATACTTTCCAGCATATATTTAAATGGAGAACCCTTTCATATACACTACCTTTGGTTTGGCTCTCTTAAAACTTCAAAGACAAAATTATTCCATGGTAATACAAAATAGGTTTATTCTCTATAACAAAAAATTCATAGTATGATTGAAAAACTTAAAAAAAAATATATTACGAACTATAATATTAAATGTACGTAAATTTTAAAGTATTAATTAAATAAGATATTTGTATAAGTAATTTTTAAAATAAAGTAGTTATTAAATAATATAACAACGTGATTACAAAACTTACATGTACATGGGTAACTCCAATAATCGATGATGCTGAGGCCTCGGCAACACGTGGTTTTGTTTGTTGGGTTATACCATGATGTTTTGCAGACAACAATTAAATTTACATATAAACGCGAAAACAGATTACATAAAAAAACAGTATTGATAAACTAAGAGAATATTAAATTTTAAGCTCAATTAAGAGAAAATCAAAAAAACCAAAATAGTTTATCAATGCTTAACACGTGTTTGAACACTTATATACAAAAATAATTAACAGAGATGGGAGTGATCCTTTAATGTCGTATTAATATTGTTAGTTATACTGTAGGGAGATTTAAAATTAATCAAAATAATTTTTAATGACAATTGTTGGGAATAATTATTAAAAGGAGTTGGGAAAATTTATATTAAGGAAGGATAGATTTTGTAGAATTGGGAATAATTTGTAGAATATGAAAAAAAATTGTATAATCGGAATTTTGTAGAATTGGAAATAATTTGTAGAATCGGAAAAAAAATTGTATAATCAGGAATATGTAGAATTATCCAAAAAATGGAAAATTGGTTATATTTAACAGGAAAAGCACGATGTAAAAATTTTATAAGCCAGGGTTATATCAATCTCCACTCCAAATAAAAAAACGTTTTATGTTAAAACGACTGATATTGGAGCTTATAGGTTTTCTGGATTGAATTCGATTTGTTTTTAATGGTTTGGTCGGTCGATGTAGGAATTATAAAGATGCCTCATTTGTGACTTTTGTCGAAGTTTTAAATAAAACCACAAGTTATTGGTCCCACTCCTTATCGATTCGTATTTTGTATCAGGAAACGAAGGGTGAGCCGATCAGTTAACTTAACACGTTGAGGGCAATCCACGTGGGTGTTCCAGGCCCGTGTTTCTCCTCACGAGAAACTATAAATTATTTATAATTTGGACCTGAATTCAATATAAATAATTTTAAAAATTATTATTCAAACCAAAAGTATGAATAGTTTATACGGTTTTACCTTTCACACGATATTTCCCCGGGTTTACAAAAAAAATATGCAATGGACGCCACGCAATATAAAACACTTAAAACAATTTAATGTCAACAATTTTTTTATACAGACTGTACAAATTTACACATTAACTTTTATTTTAAACAATACAGATTTTTGCACAATTGACTTTAACTTTCTTCACTGAAATCACAATTAGAATGAATGGAATTTTTTCTAGCTTCACCCAACTAACCGGTCATAGTTAAAGTTGTAAATAAGTATATGCTTCATTATATACTATCAAAATACAATTTCTCATTAAGAAAAAAAAAGTAGCGGTATAAATCTTTCAACCAATCAATGAAAGGTAATAATAAATAACAAATCTGTGTTGATCGGGCAGGGATAATTATAAGTGATGGTATTGACGGGTAACATTATTGAATTTAAATAAAAGAGCAAACTTGTGTAGTAACTAAGATATTGCTGCTACCGATCAATTACGTATAAAGAAAAAAAAAATATCACCGTCACAAAGCAGATAGATTTTTATTAAATTTCATAAAAATATAGCTGAAAACGGTCTATGATCCCAACTTGGTTTCAGATCTTTTGCATGGTATGTACCAATGGATTTTCCCTTTAGATCTGAAATCTCGTAATAGCAATTGCCTACGCGTTTAATTATTCTGCATTTTAACCATTTCGGTGCTAATTTCGCATTGAAATGATCAGACTTTTTACTAAGAGCAAAGTTTCTCCTGTAAATTTCGTCACCTTCTTTGTACTCTATGGGCTTGGATCTTAGATTGTACGATTTTTGATAACTATTATAAGCCGATTCTAAATTTTCTTTTACTTTATCTCGTATAAGTTGTAGCTTATCACCCTGATTTATTTCTTCACCATCTTCTAAACAGTTAAGCTTTCTCAACAACTCATACGACCTACCATGGGTTATCATTGGGTTTCCAAATAAAACGTGATATGGAGAATATCCCAGAGACGTATGAACGAGACTTCGCAAAGCTATAGAAATGTGAGGAAGATGGGCATCCAATTCTCGTTGGTCCTGCTTTAAGTATGAACGCACTGCAGCTAATATTGAACGGTTTAGTCGTTCCGACGAATTGGACTGAGGGCTATAAACTGCTGTAAAAATTTGTTTAATACCGTATTTTTCTAAAAGATCTTTAAAATGAGCTGATCGAAACTGAGTCCCGTTATCCGTTACAACGTACTCTGGAACACCGAATTGACTGAATACGTTTGATAGAAGAAAATCACAAATCTCAATTGCAGTAAATTTTTTAACTGGTTTAATTATCGGATATTTTGAGAAATGGTCAAGTATCACAAATATTCCCACATTTCCCAATTTTGATCTTGGGTATGGCCCAAGGAAGTCCATATAAAGCCTCTGGAATGGCCTTTCGGATTTTATTTGGCTTCCCATTAATGGTCGTAATATCGTATTCGGAGCCTTAGACTGTTTACACTCAACACATTTACCAATAAAATTTCTTACGTTAACCGACATTTTAGGCCAAAAGAGATTTCTTCTAATCTTTTCCAGCGTTTTACCAATTCCACAATGGGAAGAATTAGGTAACGAATGAGATCTTCGGATAACTTCTTCAGTCAACTCGTTTGGAACCCATAACTTCCAACTAGTTGCTTCATTGTGAGGGTTACCGTTAGCAAAATCTACTCGTTTATAAATAAACTTTTCAATTACTTTCAAATCGGGATATGAATTTTCATTTTCTAAAATTGTTTTTCTTAAGTTGCTGTATTCAGAGCCATCAAAAGCTGAAGATTGGAGATCAATTTCTGGCTGAATTTCAACATCCGAAATTGTTTCCAAAGAAAGTCGGGAAAGGGCATCGGGTACGGTTTGCAAACTACCTTTCCGATGTTCGATGGAGAAATTAAAACCCTGTAGTCGAAGTGACCAGCGTACTAAGCGTCCATTAAGGTCAGTCTGTCGCATGAGCCATTGCAGACTCGCATGGTCCGTCACCACCTTAAAGGTGTGTCCTTCAACATACTCTCTAAATTTCTCTATACATTTTAAAGCAGCCAAGCATTCCAGTTCTGTTATCGAATAGTTCTTTTGTGATTGATTTAATTTGTACGAATAAAACGCGATTGGCCGTTCGACGCCTTCATCATCCTCTTGGGCCAAAACACCACCAATGCCAAGCTTGGACGCATCGCATTGGATCACAAAGGGTTTTTCAAAATTTGGTGTAATCAGAACTGGAGCTGTTGTTAAAGAAATTTTTAATTTTTCAAATGCTTCATCTGCTTCTTTTGTCCAGGTAAATGTCTTTGTCTTTTTCGTTAAGTCGGAGATAGGAGCTGTTAACCCAGAAAAATTGTCGATAAAGCGTCTATACCAACTGGCAAGACCTAGAAATTTTCGCACATCACGGACGGACTTCGGAGGTGGTAGATCCCGTATGGCAGCAATTTTGTCGGGGTCGGTTTTAATAACTCCATAACCTATGACGTATCCTAAATACCTAACTTCCTTTAAGCACCACTTACATTTAGCAATGTTTAAAGTCAGACCAGCTTTTCTTAAAAGGTGGGCTACTTCTGATAATAACTTCAAATGATCTTCAAATGTTTGGGAAACTAATAAAAGATCATCTAAGTAAATAAATACTTGATGTCTCAAAGTTGGGGAAATAACAATGTCCATGAGACGACTCATAGTCTGTGGAGCATTGGTCAAACCAAATGGCATAACTTTGTACCTATACAAGGGTCTATTTGGTACGGTAAACGCCGTCATATCACGCGAGTTCTGGGAAAGTCCGATTTGCCAAAAGGCATGTTTTAGATCCAAGGAGGTGATGAACTCGGCTTTAGGCAATCGTGACAAAATATTGCTTATTTTTGGTTGAGGATAGGCATCCCTTACAGTCACAGCATTCAGCCTCCTTGAATCTAAACATAACCTTGACTTTTCGTTTTTCTTTACCAGTGTGACCGGACTACTCCATGGACAATTAGGTGGAGCAACTTCAATAACTCCCATTTTTAACATGTTATCTAATTCCTCATGGATTTGTTTTTCGATAGCCGGTGAGACGGAAAAATATCTCTGTTTCACTGGCTTAACGTCCTTTTCAATCTCAATGGTGTGCTCGAGTAATAAAGTTTTCCCTAGGCCGTCGCGATCAAATGATGGAAATAGACTTATAACATTTTCTAGCTGCTTACGCATGTTTGGTGTTAAATCATGAGAATTTTCTGTAGTATTTAGGGAAACGCTGTTAATTTCGGAATCAAGGTTCAATAGATTAAAAGATTTTACAAAATCAATGCCCAAATAAAGTTCATTTTTCAAATCAGGTATTATGTATAATTTTATGTTTTTAGTTAGACCACGAAATTCGATATCAATGTTTAAATATCCAGAAATATTATACTTATTTCCACCAGCAGTGGTAACAAAGTCATTCAGATGTTTGTAGGGAATGTCCTTTTCTAGGAATGATTTTGCTGCTGAACCTGAAATACAAGTTATAGATGCACCTGTATCAACAAGTCCAACTAGATTCATATCTAAAATTTTTAGTCTTATGTATGGTCGAATGTCATCATTAACATTTTCAATTGCGTTTAAAGAAATACTTAAAATTTTTCTACGTGTAGTAATTTCTTTCCAAAAATTTCGAAGCCTGGTCGTATTACGTTTTGGTGATTTTATTGTCCTGGCAGGTAAAGTAAAAGTTTCACAAAATATTCTTTTTCGTATATTCTGATATCTTATCAATCTTTCATGATACGGTAAAATTGGTATTAATTTAGGTTTATCTTTATTAATAAAATTTGTTGCATTTTGAGATGTTTGGGTACTAATCGATTTTGAATTGATTATTTCTTTGAGCGGGAACCGCTCGTTTTCGAGTTTCCCTGGTTCTGACAATGCGGACAGTTGGGTTTATAAATATTTTCTGCCCCACAACCATAGCAGAATATTGACCTTTCTTCCAAACAATCAGTGAATCTATGGCCCTGTTTTCTACAGTTCCAACAAGTTATTTCTGATTTATCAACGGCTGAAATATCATTGTTACCTGTTGCTCCTTCCAATTCGAGTTCAAATTCATTTACTCTTCTTGGTGGAGGTCGAGTAGTATATCTTTCTAAATCAGTATTTAAAATTTCTCTTCTGAGAATCAAATGGCGAAGTTGTGCAACAGTTTTGATATCGATATAAAATAGTTCCGTTCGTAATTTAGGTTTTAAATTTCTTTTTAACATTTCTACCAACTCAGACTCAAACATTTGATAACGAAGTCGGTCGCAAAGTTTTAAAATGGCCGCGTAAAAATCATCAAACCCTTCGTTTTGCAACTGTTTACGATCTCGGATCAATTCTCGAATATCATTATCTGACAGGTGATCAGCAAAGTAAGCTTCAAAGGCATCAGAAAGATGTTGCCAGTTAATTTGTCTTACTGAGCTTCGGTACTTCCAATACCACTCTTTAGCACGTCCAGTTAATAGGATGTGAAAGTGGTCACATAAGAGTTGGAAATCTCCTCCTAGATTATCAGTGGCTAATGCCGTAATAACATATAAAAATTTGCCGACTGGAAAATTAGGACTACCATCGAATCGTATATTCCAACTATTAATTACGTTTGCTACTTTGCTACTATTTGTGAGTGTTATTGAAGAAATAGTGTGATTGTTTCTAATAGGATTTGACTCATTACGATTAAAAGGAAGAGCATAGGGCTCATTTTCATTACGAAAGTGTAAATTTGGAACTGACGATCTACGAGAATTAATGGGTGGAAACATATCTTGAGGAAAATCAGGTTCGGGATTTCTATTAAAGCTAATTTGTTCTAATCTTTGTGATAATCCTTCTATCATTCTATAAATTCCAGTTATTTCATTTCGTAGCTCTGTGTCTACTACAGTACGATTTTCAGAGGTCCTATCATGTTCAAGTAACGTAGAATTATCATCAGGTCTTAACTGATTTAGATTGAGATTATCACCCGGTAACAAGTTTCTGTTATTATCAATCTCAGCTAATCTATTAGAAGCACGTGTTCTTACAGTGTCCTCTCTTATTGGTCTATTCTTTGGGATAGCCCCCTGAGACGCTTGTGGACCGGTCGATAATCGAAACTGAGTTAATGTGGTATTATTAATGGGACTGTTACAGGTTGGACAAAATGGATGCTTTTCTAAGAAAGAAGTTAAACATTGGTGGTGAAATGTGTGAAGACATTTTGTTGAAACAAGTGCTTGAGAATTGTCAAAAAGTTTTGAGCAAATCAGGCAGTTTGAAATAGCAGGTGGTGCCATTTTTAAAGATTTTATATTTTGAATTAAAATTTAAAGATTTTATATTTTGAATTAAAATTTAAAGATTTTATATGTCGAATGAAAATTTAAGGATTTTATATTTCGAATGAAAATTTAAGGATTTTATATTTCGAATTAATTTTTCAAAAATTTTTTATACAAATGTACGTTATGCGAAGTTATCGAGAAGCCAAACTTAAAGTAGTGTGATAAAAAAAATATGTGTAGTGTAGTGTATTTTATTATATTTGAAATTTAAATGAGATTACAAATCTTATTTGCTAAAGAGTGCATCAATTACCGGATAATCAATCAGTCTCATTGAACAAAAGTAATTATGTTCCAGGCAATTAATTACATCCCCTTAAACAAAAAAAAAATATGTTATCCCAAGTAGCTATGGTATATTGACTTAATAACCAGTTGAAGGTTTGTTACAAATTTGCAAATTAATTTTATTTATGGTCAAGTCAAATTGTATATTATTCACAATTGATCTTGTTACTCCTATAAAATCCACTAAAATGCTATTTTACAACAAATTATATCAAATTGGAGCTGGACAGAACTATATGAAACAAGATTGTATTTTGGTGTTTCCATATCAAATTTTAGACTGTCATGTGCCCCACGTTGGGAGCCATCTGTAATGGTAGCTTTGTCGTGAATTTGACTAAAAGAGATTGTAGGAGTTAATGGAACTCAGAGAAGACAGCACGTTCATAAATTGGGCTAGAACTCGCCGGTTTGGGTAGGGTTCTTGTCCTCTCTTTTCCAATACGACTACCAGAACTAGAGTGTGAACGTGCACTTTCACAATATGGGATATTGTAGGTAAAACAAACGGACAAACAATAATTACGTGAATTTAAACTGACTCTATAAGATATGAACATCACTACACTACTACATAGATCTTGAGGTGACTTAAGATCTTTCGCCCACACCAACCTTTGTTCTCACATACTTTCCAGCATATATTTAAATGGAGAACCCTTTCATATACACTACCTTTGGTTTGGCTCTCTTAAAACTTCAAAGACAAAATTATTCCATGGTAATACAAAATAGGTTTATTCTCTATAACAAAAAATTCATAGTATGATTGAAAAACTTAAAAAAAAATATATTACGAACTATAATATTAAATGTACGTAAATTTTAAAGTATTAATTAAATAAGATATTTGTATAAGTAATTTTTAAAATAAAGTAGTTATTAAATAATATAACAACGTGATTACAAAACTTACATGTACATGGGTAACTCCAATAATCGATGATGCTGAGGCCTCGGCAACACGTGGTTTTGTTTGTTGGGTTATACCATGATGTTTTGCAGACAACAATTAAATTTACATATAAACGCGAAAACAGATTACATAAAAAAACAGTATTGATAAACTAAGAGAATATTAAATTTTAAGCTCAATTAAGAGAAAATCAAAAAAACCAAAATAGTTTATCAATGCTTAACACGTGTTTGAACACTTATATACAAAAATAATTAACAGAGATGGGAGTGATCCTTTAATGTCGTATTAATATTGTTAGTTATACTGTAGGGAGATTTAAAATTAATCAAAATAATTTTTAATGACAATTGTTGGGAATAATTATTAAAAGGAGTTGGGAAAATTTATATTAAGGAAGGATAGATTTTGTAGAATTGGGAATAATTTGTAGAATATGAAAAAAAATTGTATAATCGGAATTTTGTAGAATTGGAAATAATTTGTAGAATCGGAAAAAAAATTGTATAATCAGGAATATGTAGAATTATCCAAAAAATGGAAAATTGGTTATATTTAACAGGAAAAGCACGATGTAAAAATTTTATAAGCCAGGGTTATATCAATCTCCACTCCAAATAAAAAAACGTTTTATGTTAAAACGACTGATATTGGAGCTTATAGGTTTTCTGGATTGAATTCGATTTGTTTTTAATGGTTTGGTCGGTCGATGTAGGAATTATAAAGATGCCTCATTTGTGACTTTTGTCGAAGTTTTAAATAAAACCACAAGTTATTGGTCCCACTCCTTATCGATTCGTATTTTGTATCAGGAAACGAAGGGTGAGCCGATCAGTTAACTTAACACGTTGAGGGCAATCCACGTGGGTGTTCCAGGCCCGTGTTTCTCCTCACGAGAAACTATAAATTATTTATAATTTGGACCTGAATTCAATATAAATAATTTTAAAAATTATTATTCAAACCAAAAGTATGAATAGTTTATACGGTTTTACCTTTCACACGATATTTCCCCGGGTTTACAAAAAAAATATGCAATGGACGCCACGCAATATAAAACACTTAAAACAATTTAATGTCAACAATTTTTTTATACAGACTGTACAAATTTACACATTAACTTTTATTTTAAACAATACAGATTTTTGCACAATTGACTTTAACTTTCTTCACTGAAATCACAATTAGAATGAATGGAATTTTTTCTAGCTTCACCCAACTAACCGGTCATAGTTAAAGTTGTAAATAAGTATATGCTTCATTATATACTATCAAAATACAATTTCTCATTAAGAAAAAAAAAGTAGCGGTATAAATCTTTCAACCAATCAATGAAAGGTAATAATAAATAACAAATCTGTGTTGATCGGGCAGGGATAATTATAAGTGATGGTATTGACGGGTAACATTATTGAATTTAAATAAAAGAGCAAACTTGTGTAGTAACTAAGATATTGCTGCTACCGATCAATTACGTATAAAGAAAAAAAAAAATATCACCGTCACAATTCTTAGACACTTTAACTACAGAAAATGTCTCAGATTCTAAGATTTTTTTTTTTCATTAGAGAAAGTATCATCAATTGATAAAATTATTAAATTTAAAATCAATTGATAAATAGCAGACAAGGAAAAACTATAAAAATTAAAATTCATTATTGATTAAATTCAATTTTGAATTTTTCAAAAAATTCGAGAAAGAATTTTAAATAAAATTCTTAAAACAAGTAAATATTTTTTTAAAATGTTTTAAAATTTATTTTTGAAAAAATAAAATTCTATTTTTATTTGATTTTTTCTGTAAGTACAGATCGAGCACGGGCTCTAATTATATTTGTTATAAGGGTTCAAGTTGAAAAAATGCAGAAGAAAAATTGAATTTCTAAAAATTATAGACATTTCTGGTATTTCCTATACCGGTTTCAAAAACCCCAGTTAGTGTCATCATCAGTAGGCTTTTAAATGTCGGTTTGTCTTGTTAATGAAAACTGTTTTTTATATATGTGAATATTTATAGTTTCTACAGAATAAATTTTGACAGTTTCCAACACTACAATTCTATTTCTAGCAATCTCAACCTCACTTCATACTTTCTTTCAACTTTTTTGTCTCTTACATTATTTCGCAAGGTTTACCAACATGATCTGGAATTGCAGACACAAATGAAGGAATTTGCATTTTCTGTTTCGGAAACGTGCCTAATGGCGACATATTTTGTCAGTAATTTTATTTGATTTTTTCTGTAAGTACAGATCGAGCACGGGCTCTAATTATATTTGTTATAAGGGTTCAAGTTGAAAAAATGCAGAATAAAATTTTTTTGAGAATTTTATTTTTGGAAATAATAAAATTCAAATGTTTTTGAGAAATTTATTGAAACAAAAATTTTATTTCAAATACCTTATGAATTTTAAATAAAATTTGAATTTTTCCCTTGTCTGATAAAAAGTAAAAGTGAGGAACGAACTTTGTTAAATATTTTTGTTACATACTAATGTTTATCATTGGCGTAGATAGCCCTGTCTGGGGGGGGCTTAGCCCCCCCCCCCCCCAGAATTTTAATCATTTACAATTTTTTTTTAATAATTTAATGATTTCATTAATTTTTGCAACAATAAATAATAATAATGAGTCTTTAGGACTCGTTATGATTATTCTACGAGTCTTAAGGACTCGTAATGATTATTAAATTAGATTTAATAGTTTTTCCCATTGAAAAATAGTCTGAATTATTGAAAAAAGTTTTTATATGAATCTGATGTTTTTGTCAGCAATAAAAACTTCATCGAAATTAGGGTTTTACCTTCAGGAAAACATTTTACCTTCTTTGATTTAAAAAAGTTTCTAAATTCTAAGGGGTTTTTTTTATAGACAAAAGTTATTGGAAGAAAGAATCTGAGAATTTTGACTAAAAATCATCAACTTTTGCAATCATCAGAACGTTTTCTTGGAAAAAAATCATAGTAATCTAATGATTTTACTATACACTAAGAAAATTATGTCATTAACTGTTTGTAGGTTATTTTAAAAATTAATCAGTAAAGTTATTTTAAAGGAAATATCATTAATTTTATTATGGATTTCTTGTTTTCTACTGTTTCTGTAGTTTAAAAAAATAATTTACTGTTTTAAAACTGAATTTTCTGTTACATTCAATTTCCTTTACATTCAATTAATGTTTTGGATAGTCATTAAATTAACATTAAAAATTGACTGTAATATGTTTTTATTTTAAATGAAAAAATAGTGGAATGGTTTTTAAATAAAATTTCATTTGTTTTAAGTGAATATTCACTGGAATTTATCTACATAATTTTTTGAGTGTAGGAGAAACAATTAAAAATCTTTCATTCTCAAAACATATCTGGGAGTTCTAAATTTTCGAAAAATCTTCAGAGTCAAAATTTGTTAAAAAAAAATATATGAATTTTTAACCGCTTTCGGGAGGCATTCGTTTCTAGCACACCTACACGCATGTTAAAGGGAATGCTTCAGAAATAGGTCTGGGTTTTTCTATTAAAAAAAAAAAAAAACAAAAAAATTCAAAGAAATCTAGGGGGGCTTTAGCCCCCCCCAGAAATGTTGGCTTCCTACGCCAATGATGTTTATCAAAGATTATTCAGCGTGTTATTACCATTAAATTCAAAGTGAAACCAATAAGAAATTCACGGTTTTGTTCACAACTTTTGAACAACTGAAATTGCTGCTTAATGTTACTGCTGCCTAAAACTATTGCGTTTTAACTTAGTTTTGGATTTACCGCTAGCCTAAGAATTCTCAAAATTTCCATGTTGCACTTGTTTTTTTTAGATTTTTATTTATTAATAGGGTTTTTTATTTTTTTTTTTAATAAATGATTTAAATGTGGGAAAAAATTTGTCTTTTTTCAATTAAAACCATAAAAGAGAAATATGACCCTAAAAAGTTGTGACTCAGTTATCGCAACTGCGCAAATTTCTATTAGTTGCGTTAAGCGATGTTGTACTATATATATAAATATAGTTGTTTTTTTTTTACTCCTACAATGAGCATAGGGCCGTAAAATGCAATACCAACTTCAAAATTATAAATATATATGACAAACCTCACGAGCATCCAAGCTGTCTTTCAATAGTTGGATTGTTTTCTACAGACAGACTGACGGACATTGCGAGATCGACTTGAAATCCATCGAGGATCATGAATATATATGGGACATTCCATGTCAAATCGGACACTTTGAATAGTTTTTTTTAGATTTTCCAAGTTCTTGACAGTTTTAAGGTACCCTTTGAAAACTCCTTCGTGTAAATTTTCAGATTTTTTTTGATGACCGTTCAAAAGATAACGAATTTTTAAAAATTGGTAGTTTGTTTCTTTATTCAGACTTATTTTACTCATAACTTCTTTAATAATGGTCCAAATTGCAATTTTTTTTTTAAAAAAATTTTTGTTTTTTTACGTACTTTTAAAAAAAAATCCAGAAATATTCTTAAAGATAGAGGGTAGGTGTGTTCAGATAAAATGTTTGGACTAAAAAAATATTGTGGTTCGTAAAGCAGTTAGAGCGGCTGGAGCAAATTTTAAAAAATGTAATTTTGTGTTTGAGCCCCCTTAGGAATTGGAGATAGGGCATTAGTTTGTTCCAAAGAAATGTTAAGTCATAAAAATTAATGGGAGTCGGTCTTGGAAATGACCCCTCTATGACGCACCATTGGAGCAGTAGAAATGATTTTAAGATTGGAAAATTATAATAACATTTTTTCAAAAAATTTTTAAAAATAGTAATAATCGTTATCCCACGATCTAATTGGGCAAACAATTTGTAGAATCGATAGAAGTTTTACACAAAAATATTTCAAAAAAATCAAAGAGTACATACATACATTTTCAAAAATGAGATTTAAATTTAAAAACTTAAAAATCGCATACTAGAGCACTTTTAAGAATATTTCTGGATTTTTTTTTTTAAAGTACGTAAAAAAACAAAAATTTTGAAAAAAAAAATTGCAATTATTACCATTATTAAAGAAGTTATGAGTAAAATAAGTCTGAGTAAAGAAACAAACTACCAATTTTTAAAAATTCGATATCTTTTGAACGGGTCATCAAAAAAAAAAAAACGAAAATTTACACGAAGGAGTTTTCAAAGGGTACTAAAAACTGTCAAGAACTTGGAAAATCTAAAAAAAACTATTCAAAGTGTCCGATTTGACATGGAATGCCCCATATATATTCATTATCCTCGATGGATTTCAAGTCGATCTCGCAATGTCCGTCTGTCAGTCTGTAGAAAACAATCCAACTATTGAAAGACAGCTTGGATGCTCGTGAGGTTTGTCATATATATTTATAATTTTGAAGTTGGTATTGCATTTTACGGCCCTATGCTCATTGTAGGAGTAAAAAACAAAACAACTATATTTATATATATAGTACAACATCGCTTAACGCAACTAATAGAAATTTGCGCAGTTGCGATAACTGAGTCACAACTTTTTAGGGTCATATTTCTCTTTTATGGTTTTAATTGAAAAAAGACAAATTTTTTCCCACATTTAAATCATTTATTAAAAAAAAAAATAAAAAACCCTATTAATAAATAAAAATCTAAAAAAAACAAGTGCAACATGGAAATTTTGAGAATTCTTAGGCTAGCGGTAAATCCAAAACTAAGTTAAAACGCAATAGTTTTAGGCAGCAGTAACATTAAGCAGCAATTTCAGTTGTTCAAAAGTTGTGAACAAAACCGTGAATTTCTTATTGGTTTCACTTTGAATTTAATGGTAAAAACACGCTGAATAATCTTTGATAAACATTAGTATGTAACAAAAATATTTAACAAAGTTCGTTCCTCACTTTTACTTTTTATCAGACAAGGGAAAAATTCAAATTTTATTTAAAATTTATTTGGTATTTGAAATAAAATTTTTGTTTCAATAAATTTCTCAAAAACATTTGAATTTTATTATTTCCAAAAATAAAATTCTCAAAAAAAACAGAATTTTATTTTTTCAAAAATAAATTTTAAAACATTTTAAAAATATTTACTTGTTTTTAGAATTTTATTTAAAATTCTTTCTTGAATTTTTTGAAAAATTCAAAATTGAATTTAATCAATTTTAATTTTTATAGTTTTTCCTTATCTGCTATTTATCAATTGATTTTAAATTTAATAATTTTATCAATTGATGATACTTTCTCTAATGAAAAAAAAAAAAATACCTTAGAATCTGAGACATTTTCTGTAGTTAAAGTGTCTAAGAATCTGAAGCATTTTTTTAATAGAAAAAATCTGTGATTCTTAGAAATTTTATCTATAGAAATTTGGTTATATAAAAATTTTTTGATAGCAAAAAGTTATAGATTCACTTTAAACCACAATTGTAGATTGATTTTATTTGTTTCGATTTTTCGTTAGCGCATAAAAAAATTAAATAAAAAAAAAACGTAAATACAATATTTGCACAACTTCAGTTGTACTTGAACGAACTACGGTGTTCTAACCCAGCAAAAACATGGTAATGAGTTGTGAAAAGTAATCATTACCAAGGACATTATTTATAATGAGAACCCATTACCATTATTTTAAGCCCAAAAGTAACTACTGTTCAGTAATATGTTATAAAAGCACTTCTAACAAGGGAAGTATCTCAACCCTTATGAACCGATTTGCCTGAAACTTAAAATATATATAAATGAGACGATTTTAAGGTTGGGGTGTCTCGGCTTTTCGGCCATATCAGTGTTTCAAAATTTCGTTGTCCCCTTATGAAACCATATGGACCTCCGGGAAAATTTCGATAACTCACGAACTAACAAGAATATCCTCTAGAGCAAAAATACGTGTCGACTTAAATTTAATAAAGATTATTTCGTATTCATATGGACATCGTAGCTCTATGTCTTCATATAAATACCCCCCAAAATTTTCACATTTTCATGAAAAAAGTATTTAACGAAGCCAAACTTTTACAAGGTTATGCCACCGTTGGATAGGCATTAAAAAAACCGTTCTTCTCATATGTAAACATCATATAGTTTCTTAGAAAGAAATGGCTGAAAAATCCAAAAAACGATTTTTTCGCCATTTTTTGACCCATGTTTTGAACCCCTAAATCCCCGATATGGCCGATAAGCCGAGACACCCCAACCATAGAATTGTCTCTTTTATATATATTTTACGTTTCATGCAAATCGGTTCATAAGGGTTGAGATACTTCCCTTGTAAGTAATAATATCTCCTTGAACTTGCAGTTTTTAAACTTTTTAATTCAATTAACTTAAAAAGTACTTAAAAACTTAATAATAATTACTCAATTATTAAGTTTTAGTAAAAAACAATTAAATTTAAAATGTTTTAATTAACTAATTATTTTACTTCTTATTGGTAATGGGTTTTTACTCCTTATTAGTAATCCGAGTCAGTAACTACTTATTTATCTCCATACTCTTCACTAGTTATTTTTGTCTCACGCCCTTGTTAAAATAATTACCCGAGTAAAAAAGATCATATATAATTATATATAGTTTTATATATACATATATTATTTTGTAAAACTATATGTATTTTTTGTTGCATCATATGTGATTTTATATATTTGCACTTCTAATTTGTTTCTTATATAAAATTATATAACAGAAAATATTGACTTTTATATAATACCATATGATTTAAAGTTCGTTTATATAATTACATATGAACTTTAAAATTCTGTCTTCTTTTTTATATAATTTGATAAAACGAAATATTTGAAGAAATTTTATATAAAACTTTATGCAACTGTTTTTAAATTATATGTTATCTTATATGAGTAAAATTTAAAAAAAAATCTAAGTCCTTTACATATAATTTAATATAACTTTTGAAAAATTTTCTAAGTCCAGATGTTTTTTTTTTTTTGAAAATTTTCAAAGTCCTAAAAATATTTTTGAAAATTTTTAAGTCCTGGAAACAAATTTTTTTTGTCAATTTTTTGCGTTTTGGGGAAAAACATTATTTTCTTATATATAAATATATTTAATTATATATAATTGCATCAATTTTATACAAAAAAGGGTCCAATTTTCGCATATAACTATATAAATTTATATTAAAATTATATCAAATTTGATCAGATTTGATCAAATTTGATAAGTTTTTATATCGTTTTATCGACTCATTTTTCGCATTAAACTATATATGATTATATATGATGGCTTTATATAATTTTATATGAATATATATAATCTTTTTTACTCGGGTAGTGTTTCATTCAATACCCGAGTAAAAAAATTGATATGACACAATATATAATTTAATATGGGTTCGTGTATATTTTGATATAATCTTATACGAAAAATGGTTTCATAAGATTTGATCGAATAATATCTAATAATATCAGTTTATATAACTTTATATCGACTTTGATACGAGTTTTGGTCTAATCCAATGATGTAAAATTATATCCAATTATATTAAAATTTATACAATTTTATAAATCGGATGTTTTTTTTTTAGTTTTAAATAAAAAGTTGAAAAATTAAAATAATAAAAATAAGATGTTAAGATGAAAAAAACTTAGAAAAATTTCAAAAAATGGAGTCGTGTTAAATTTTATATAAAACACTTCAAAAAAATTTGTCCTTGGAAAAAACTTAGAAAAATTTGAAAAAATGGAGTTATATAAAATTTTATATAAAACACTTAGGGCCTAATTTTGTAAATCACTCGCGTTGAACACATCACCAACGCTAACGTGAACGCGAGGCTTAAAAAATGCAATTTTGTAAATCACTACGTTTTTGCGTTCAATCTTTACGTTATCACTTGAAATGTCAATTTCATTAGAATCGGTGTTGCCAGATATTATAAAATTGAGAAAATTGCCTACCCATTTTGTAGGGGATAAACACCCATTTTCGTGAGGAAACACATATATATGATAAGGCAACACCTACAAAGAGAATATTTGAGAAACAAGAGAACAAAATAAAGTAAACAAAAGAAATGTTGTATTTTAAACATAAATTAGTTGAAAACAGCCATGGGCCGTCAAGCTATTTTCGATGTTTTTCTTCTGCCGGAGAAGATTTTTTTACATATTTATTACTTTTTTATTGTATGTTTACATATTCCAACATTATTAACTTATATTTTGCTATTTAAAAGCATTTTTGTTACATCAACGCCCCAACATTTCAAGTGATCATTTTGACATTTCAAGTGATGAAAAAAACTCTCTTGCGTTTTACAAAATTCCATTTTCCATACAATTTGTTCTAAAAACACGTAAGTCAACGCGAAAAAAACAGCTGTTCAGCGTCCGCGTTTTACAAACTAGAAAATTGTCCAACGCGAGGTAAATAGCCGCGTTGCGTTTTACAAAATTAGGCCCTTAGAAAATATTTGCGATAAAAAAAATTTTCTTGAAAAAAACTTAGAAAAATTTTAAAAATGGAGTCATATAAAATTTTATATAAAACACTTAGAAAATTTTCGTGATCAAAAAGTTGTGCTTGGAAAAAACTCAGAAAAATAAAAAAATATGGTGTCATATAAAATTTTATATAAAACACTTTAAAAATGTTCGCGATAAAAACATGTGCTTGGAAAAAACTTAGAAAAATTAAAAAATAATGGAGGCATATAAAATTTAATATATAACACCTAGAAATTTGGAATTATACATGGGACCAGATGTTACAACATATAGTTATGTATAGCGATATCTTAAAATAATCGCACATATAAAATTTATTATATAAATTTATCTCGCAATACATAGTGTCATACATGATCATATATGAAATAATATGACTATATAAAAGTATATAAGATCATATTAAATTATTTTTACTCGGGTAAGTAACTACTTATTAACATCTGTTTCGGATTACAAAACCCATTGCTAGTAATGCCAACTTTGCTGGGAATTAAAACAAAAGGCCGCATATTGAGGTTTTGGTGTACATCATAAATATATTTCAATGTTAACTGTTAATTTTCTTTCTCAACAACAGTTATGTTTAAAGTATTTAACGAATTATTATACAGTTTAGTAAAACCACCCCGCCCCTACACACAAAAAATTTTAGGGAAAAAAATTTTAATTAAACATTTTAAAAAGTTCGGTTTTGTTTTTAATCATTTTTTTAATTGATATAATTAAATTATTTGATTGATTTAGAAATTTTTTGTGAATACTGTCGACAACATATAAAAACAAAAAAATCGTCAAACATATTTTACGTTTATTTTTAATTTTTGCTTAAATATACTTAAAACGTAATTCTAGTACCAAATTCACTTAAAGTGAGTAACAAATTTTGTTTACAACAAAAAAATAAAAGATAAAAATAGCGTAATATTACTTAATATGTTAAAATTTTTAAACGTTTTTATTTAAGTCAAATCACGATTTTTGCTTAGTCGCAAGTGAACACCACTGACGCTAGTTGAAATTAACACAAGCACAAGATAAAAAAATATTGAAAAATAATAAAAATACAAAGAAAATAGTGATTATTGCGGAATTATGATATTCGGGTAAAAACTTCTATTACCAAGTAAGGAGGATTTCGCTTTAAAATAGATGGTGGTAGCTAGTTACTAGTTACACATTCAATAACCTTAAAGTGACTCGTTACCCACTCGCTTACAAAAACGCTACAAAACTAAAAAGATCCAAAGTGGAAATGTCAATTACGTTTGTATCTATCCTTACAAATGCTGGATTATAAATTTCCAATAAGACAAGGACCGCAAAGATATCTTGGAACGTCGTAGAGAGGGACGTTTGGCTGCTTAGTGTAAGGACTCCAGCTCAGCCCGTGGAAACCGCATTAAAACAACATCTTAAGTTTAGCCCATATACAGTTGTTTCATCTATAAGCGTGTCTGTGATGGCTGTTTACCTTTTAGCCGGCTTTTACATAATATAAACAATTAATTGAAGAGGCTAACTATATTGTGTTAATGTTCAGTGCCATTTTATTTTATATGTTCTGATTTTGTTCTGTTAATAATGAACAATAAATTCCTATTTTTTATCCATATTTGTTTTCATTTATAAAGTGGGACATTTTTAAGCTATAAATTTTATTATTTTATGTAATTGATACAATCATTTTTTTAATTACTTTTTTGAAAATTTTTAATCACTTTTTTAATTGAAAATATATGCACTTTTTCCTTATTAAACTTTTACAAATTTTAGTAATTCATACTATCACTTTCGTGATAGGTGCAAAATCAATTAAAAAAGTAATTGATATAATCATTTTAGTGATTGAATCTCATTTTCATTTTTCTGTGTGTACCACCAAAAAAAATGTACATACTTAAATTTACAAAATCAATTGTCTTATTTTAATTAACTTTAATTTTTTATTAAATTAAATACAAACAAATCGTAACTTCTAATAATATTTACAAATTTCATTACATTTGTATTAACAAATTCATTTACACTTAAAAATACACAAATCATTAAAAAAGATTTTCAATGCTGAGTTATTTATTCTTCATTTATATAAAATAATCTAAATATTTGTCTAACAGCAGCATCCAAAAATATCGTCCAAAAGCAGAATCCAAAAATAGCGTCCAAAAGCAGAATCTAAAAGCAGCGCGCAGCGTCCAAAGCAGAATAAACACACAAGCTAAATATATTTAGACTTAAAAAAAAAATAGACTTTGTTTTGCTTTTTTTGGATATACATAAAATAAAAAAAGCCTTTTGTTGTCCAAACGAACACTTAAGCTGCTAAAATAGTTTGCTATTTTCATTTAGCATAATGTTATAAAAAAATGGCTTGGTATATTTTTGGAATAGCCATCAGACAACAAAAAAAAGATATGTCCAAGCTTTTAAACCCTGCGAATATCTCTTTTTGGCCGAATATTCGGTTCGGTTTCGGTTCGGCCTCGAAAAACTGGTTTCGGTCGGACTCTATAAATTGCAATGCAAAAAAATATTATTTTATAATTATATTGAAGCATTATTCATTGAGTGTACTATTTATGGTTTTTCACTTAAAATTCTACACTTGCATTTATTAAGAGAAATTGTAGTGATTTTAATGACCCCTATACAATTAAATTATTATATTCGTCATTTGTTAGGTCTAAATTAGAATATGGTGCTATGGTATGGAGCCCCTATTGTAAAATTCATATTTCACGTATTGAATCTATACAAAAACGATTTATTTACTTTGCTTTACCTCACTTAAATTCGATGTTATCTCCACCATCTTATGATGCCCGTTGTAAGCACCTGGGTTTGGAAAGTTTAGAAAAAAGACGTAAGATTCAATCAATGTTATTTATTTTTGATCTCATTAATGGTAATATTGATTGTCCGGAGCTCTTATTGAAATTAAATTTCCTTGTTCCCTTTAGAACTCTTCGTCGTCATGATTTATTTTATGTTGGTTGTCATCGGACCAATTATGCACTTAATAGTCCTATAATCCGATCGTTAACTGAATTTAATAATTTGAATAGCAAATATATTGTGGAATTTGATGTATCAAAAACATGCTTTAAAAATAGTTTATTGCCATATTTAACTTAATTTGTAAACTTATTTTTACCTTTACATTTTTTGTAATTTATCACTTTTTTTTTATGTATATTATTTTATTTTTCAAAATAAAATTTAATTTTAATTTTGTATTAGTTATACACTCAGAAAATTAAGTAAGTTACTACATGTTAGTTGTTTGTATATTTTACAGTAGTTAGTTGTTTTCAACTACAAAGTCAGTTGTTTTTGTATGAAAAACAACAAACAACTATTTATGTTAGTTATTTTAAGTCGTTTTTTTGAACAACTAACAAAAAAGTACTGTGATGTAGTAACAGTTATTTAAAGTAGTTACCCAAGTAAAAATTTTTATATGATGCAATATATATTGATATGTAATACAATATATAATTAAACGCAATTTGATCCGAAAAATGGTGGATGTTTTTGCATTAAAAAAGATCAATTTGTATAAAATATGATTTGATTTCATCCGAGTTTTGACCAGACATTGCCATATATTAGTGGATCTAATTAGATCTAATTGCATAAAAACATGTAAAATCCTGGTGTTTTTTGGTTTGGGTTGAGTTACACCACAGGTCAACGATACATTCACTAAACATATAATTTTCTTAAAAAAAAATGTTCGGGTACGCTTCGAACCAGATAGGTGATATACATAACCCTAACAAGGAAATGTTTAGGAACATTTTAAAAAGTTTCTTATACTTTGCCTTAAAAACTTAGAAAATTGTTGGTTAAATGGAAACATATAGTGTTATATATGGAACAGAATTGGATATATATAATTTTATATTAAATTATACAGAAAAACAAATTTTGTATTGACCCTCATGTAATTTTATATAATTATATCAACCGTACACCTTTTAATCCGAATCATGATTCAATTATATATTACTACATATGACTGCATTAAAAAAATTTAGAAAATATCTCACGGATGTATAATCATATATAATTTATTATGTTTGTATCAAGTTATGTATTGTAATATATGTTTATTTTTACTCGGGTAATTTTATTTTTTATCTCTGACATATTTTCGAAGTTTTTTTTCCAAAAAATAGAAATAAATTTTCGTTTTTTTTATTTTTCACAACTTAAAAAAAAAAACTTGGAAATATTTTGGTCCTCAATTTTTTTTCTGAAAAATTTTTTGAAAAAAAAAAAAATTATATTGATTAATTTATTTTTACTACATTTTAGTTGTTTTTACTACAAATGTGAGTTGTTTTTACTACATAAGTCAGTTGTTTTTTGTCAGTTAAAATAACTAACATTGTTAGTTGATTTAACTGAAAACCCGAGTAAAAATTTTTATATGATGCAATATATAATGATATTTAACACAATGTATATTTATACGCAATTTAATCCGAATAATGGTGGATGTTTTTGCATTAAAAAAGATCAACGTGTATAAAATATGATTTGATTTCATCCGAGTTTTGACCAGACATTCCAATATATCAGTGGATCCAATTAGATCTAATTGCGTAAAAACATCCGAAACCTTGTTGTTTTGTGGTTTGGGTGAAATACACCACAGGTCAACGATACATTCACCAAACATATAATTTTCTAAACAAAAAAATGTTTGGGTACGCTTCGAACCAGATAGATGATATACATAACCCTAACAAGGAAATGTTTAGGAACATTTCTTATACTTTGCCTAAAAAACTTAGAAAATTGTTGGTTAATTGGAAACAATTATAGTTGTATATGAGATATGTCTGATTTTATATTAAATTATACAGAAAACCAAATTTTGTATTGACCATCATATTATTGCATATAATTATATCAACCGTACACCTTTTTATCCGAATCATGATTAAATTATATATTACCACATACGACTGCATTAAAAAAATTTTGAAAACATTTCACGGATGTATAATCATATATGATTTATTATGTTTGTATCAAGTTATATATTGTAATATATGTTTATTTTTACTCGGGAAAGTAGTTGACCCCAAAATAACTTACAAAGTAGTTATTTTAACTGACATTTTCAGTTGATTTTACTAACATAATTTTTTTAGTGTAGTCTGTTAAAGAACATTGTTCTATAGACTGAATAAATAAATAAATAATAAATAAAATACGTTTGAAACAAATGAAACTTTATTTAAAAAACGGACTACTTACATTTCATTTAAAACAAAAACATTTCTCAGTTATTTTTAAATGTTAATTAATAACTGTTGAAATCCGTAAAAATAACTTAAAAATCCGTAAAAAAATGACTGACAAAATTTTACGGAAAAAACGGTTAAAATAACGGAAATTTACATTCATTTTTATTTATTTTTTTAGAAATAATTTTAAAAAGCTTCGAACCTGAGCAGAATCGAAATCATAATTTCTGGCTGATAGCCCAGCACGCTACCCTCTGTGCCACAAGCTACTTATATTTTCAGTAACTAAATTTCATTTTCAACCCAGCAAAATTTCCTGTTCCAAATAATCGGTTCCAGAACGCATCAAACTACCCTGCAACCGGTTCTACTTAACATTCCAGAATCAATGATTTTTGTTTGAAATTGTCCCGAAAGCAATCGTTTTTTAGAGCAAGTAGTTTTTTTGAAAAATACTTTTACATAGAAAATTTTGTTGTGATTACCGTAGAACATATTCAAGAATCTATTGAACCAGGAATTTGTTCCAAAAAATTTTCCTGGGAAATTCCAGGGTTAGAATAACTAAACTGCCAGAAGCAGTAGTAACTGAAATCAACTAATAGTGTAGTTTTAAAAATGAACAAAACCCAGAGTCGTTCACTTGCTACTGCTACTACTACACGCACATTTTGGTAGTGTAGTTATAGCAGTAGTTTTTTTTTGAAATTGTTAAAATCCTCAGTTGATAGTTTTGTTGTAGTTTTAAATTTTGAAAAAAAGCCAGTAGTTGAAAACAACACACAAGACAGTAGTCATTCTCAAGAAACACGAAGCAATAACTATTAGTGAATCGAAGATAACGAGAGTTTTTCTTGGGTCTTTAAAAAAAAAACTTAACAATGACTTCAGACGACACAAAAGAAATGTGTGGTGTTTTTAGTTGTTGGTAGAATTTTTTCAGTATACATATGTATGTATATAAAAGAAAATAAAATGTTTTGGTATTTTTTATCAATGTCTACAATATTTATTAAAATTTCTTTTGAAATTATTAGTCTTTTTGAACGTATTTAAAAAAAATATTTTTAATAAACTTATATTGATAATTTTTATTTTATAAATTAATATGTTTGGAGTAGGTAAATAATTTTTATTATATAAGTAGAAATCTAATCGAATATATATAAGTAGAAAATCTTTTGAAATTAAAAATTTAATTTTTGTTTTAATAGTTTCAGACTGACCTTCGAAAAATTAATTCAATTATTTAATTAATTGTAATTATTTAATTAATTCATGTCTGAATAAATTCTTTAAATTTAATTTGTTAATTTGAATACATAATTTGAATAAAATAAAAAATTTTGTAAAATAAATTATATTATTAAGTTTGAGATTATCTCACGGGCTACTAATGGTCAGGCATTAATTAACTGATGTAAATAAAAACAATTATTTTATCATTTTCCTCAACGTTTCGTCGGCTTTATTCCAACATCATCAGGAGATTGTTTATTAAATTCTAACAAATAAAATGACAAGAATTGAAAAATTTATGTATAAAAGGATAAAAGACACACAGTTTTTAAACTTACGATTTTATAAATTACATCACATTTAATCACTTATAAATTATAAAAAACTGGACAGCACGTAACAATTAATTAAAATAAATAAATAATCTAATAAAATCACAGAGAAAAAACTTAGCACTAATATCACAGAACGTTTATATCCTACGGGATATATAATCATATATGATATATTATGTTTGTATCAAATTATATATTGTTATATATGTTTATTTTTACTCGGGAAATAAAAAATTAAAAAAAATACTGCCCTGGCTGGGACTTGAACCCACGGGTCCCCAGCTATAGTATTTATTGTCGACGCATTAGCTAGTTCACCTACCCGATTAAAAAAAAATAGATATAGTAACATATTATTTAATATATGCATATATGGCCATAGACAGTACTTTACATAATTATATGTAGATGTATCTTTTATCAAGTTTTACACACAAAATTTAACATAGTGCCATATAAACTGATATCGAATCATGTTGTTCCACATACAATATATAAAGCTTTATTAAATTAGATATTGCATATAATATTTTATATGACTCCATGTACGACCTCATACAAGATTAGATAAATAAATATATGATATACAACTCCATGTCTGACCTCATACAAGATAAAATATACATATGGGCAAGGCCACGAAAAATGAAACCACATAGATTTTTTTTCTGTCACAAAGCCCAAAATATTTTTTACATTTCAAATGTCAAATATGTATAGAATATGGCATCACTGTATGCCAGTCCAAAATTTGTGTCTGCTTTGACATTTTACATTATTTTCATAAGTGGTACGTGCAAGGCGTAGTTGGAAAATATATCACTGTCGGCGAAAAAGGTAAATTTTGTTGTTATTTTTTTGTGCTTTAGACAGATGATTACGTTTTTTGGATAGAATATAAATCAAACTATTGATGAGCAAGCAAATTTGTGTACAAATCTTGGTTTTTGGACCAATTAGGGCTTAAAGTAATCAGCCGCAAATAAATGGTGACGTTACTGACAAATTTTTATAAAATGTTTTTTTATGCATTAACTAATTAGAAAATAGGTTGGATGAGCTGATTTTTTTTTTAGTATTTTTGAAGTACTTTCATAATTAATGCTTAAATGAAGCATTATTTGCATATATGTAGTAGGGTATTTTTGCAAAATAAGATTGTGTGACGTTACTGACGGATTTTTTTTATTTTTGTTTTTTTTTAATAATTTGGTATTTAATTGCATCTTAAACTCCTCTACTATGATTTTTTCGCCGTTTAGGGTCCCTTTATGCTTAAATGAAGCATTAGTGTTTCTTCACAATACAGCAGCAACCATCAGACAGCAAAATTTTTACATGTATTTTGTTGTTTCCGCAACAACAAAATACATGTAAAAATTTTGCTGTCTGCTGCTTGCTGTTGTATTGTGAAGAAACACTTATTTGCATATAGCAGGGTCACAGACTAATACAGACTCGACATATATGACAGGTGTCAAAAAAGTATTTTTTAACCATATGGTTAATGTTTTCAAATTATTCTACGAATTAGGTTAGAAAGAGAAAACTGATATAACGCGCCATAAGAAAAATGGATGCCAGATCGGTTTTTGTTGTTTCACTCACTCCTAAGTCGTAGAAAGTGTTGCCATGTTAGCGTAAAACGGACTAAAAACCGCTGTGTTTTCTCCTAAAATCGCTTAGTTTTCCCCCATTTTTTCTTATAAAACTCTACCACAGACTATAAACAGACTCGACAAAATGGAGAAAAACTAAGCGATTTTAGGAGAAAAAAGAGCGGTTTTTAGTCCGTTTTACGCTAACATGGCAACACTTTCTACGACTAAGGAGTGAGTGAAACAACAAAATCCGATCTGGCATCTATTTTTCTTATGGCGCGTTATATTAGTTTTCTCTTTCTAACCTAATTCGTAGAATAATTTGAAAATATTAACCATATGGTTCAGAACTACTTTTTTGACACCTTTCACTTATGTCCAGTCTGTATTAGTCTGTGACTCTACTGTCGCGTCTGTATTTAGTCTGTGGCAGGGTATTTTTGCAATATAAGATTGTGTGACGTTACTGACGGATTTTTTTTATTTTTTATTTTTTACTTTTTTGCTTAATAATTTGGTATTTAATTGCATCTTAAAACTCCTCTTCTATGATTTTTCGCCGTGTAGGGTCCCTATATTAACCCAAGAAAAAAAAAGACCCGAAAATCGTAACGAAATTCGTACGTGTAACGTTACTGACATTTTGCGTAACGTTACTGACACTGCTTTTATGTCATTTACTTGATTAAAACATAAAATATTAAGCCCACCTTTTGGATAAAAATCATCTTTCATCCTTCCTTTTTTAAAATACTGGGCAATAATAAACATGAACTCTTTCAATTCGCTCATTTTTACACAAACGTTCAGTTACCTCAAAACACACTTCCAAAATCCGGTGACGTTACTGACAGCTTAAAATGGTCATAACTTCACAACAAAACGAGATACAGTAAAATTGTCTGCGTATGAAACAACAGTTATGACGAGAACTTTCATATGCCGCTCTCAAGTTGGGAGAAATAATTGTATTTTATAAAGATATTGACCAAAATATGTAAACGAGCGTGACGTTACTGACGGTGGCCTTGCCCATATATATATTAGAGGTGTCCTTAAAAACGAAAATCACCTTTTTATACCTGGTAGGGTCCTATATTGTTCTTTAGTATCTAAAAATGAGTGAGCCAAAATTTGGGGACAATCGGCTAAAAATAACTCGTGCCAAAAATGGATTGAAGTTTTGGGACATTTTTATAAGAACGAAAAACTCGTTTTTTCTAGTTTTTGGAAAAACATTGGTATTTGATATTTTTTGTTAAATTTTTTGTGAAATAATATGAAAATGGTACTAAATTACCTTTTCAAAACGACTAATAAAATTAAAATCGGATAAAAAATAAGCATTTTACGCATACATGCCCCAGACCATTGTATGGTTTTTAGAGCCAGAATTTAAAAATTTTCAAAATTTTTAGGCAAAAAAATAGTAAAAATTTAATTTTACTTTATGATCAAATTGAAAACATGTTTAAGATTAAAAATAGCAGATATGGTAGTCAAGCTTTTTTTTTATTTGGCGCTGGTAGTGATAAAATTTCCGCGGATTCCAAATAAAATGAGTTTTTCTACAATAATTAAGCAAATTTTTGAAAATTTGTGCTCTATTGTGCGGATCGAAGTGTAAAACGTAAATTCTGTAACTTTTGAGAAATCGGATATATGCAGATATTTTGTATTATAGAAATGTATAACGTCTCAAATTTGTCATTTCACCTCGACGAAAAGGGGTTAAAGATGCCCGAATTCTCAAAAAATTTACAGAATTTATGTATTTCACTTCGTATAATACAATACAGAAAATTGTTTCCCATATTTGCTAAATTATTTTAGAAAAACTCATTTTCTTTGGAATCCGCGTAAATTATATCACTACCCACGCCAAATGAAAAAAAGTTAGACTACCATATCTGTTCGTTTTTATCTATAACATGTATTTAATATAATTTTAAAGTAAAATTTAATTTTTTTTATTTTTTTGCCTAAAAACTTTGAAAATTTTTAAATTTTGGCTTTAAAACCCATACAATGGTCTGGGGCATGTATGCGTAAAATGCTTATTTTTCATCCGATTTGAATTTCTTTAAGCTTTTTGGAAAGGTAATTTATTACCATTTTCATATTACTTAACAAAAAAATTAACAAAAAATAGCATATACCAATAGTTTTCAAAAAACTAGAAAAAACGTGTTTTTTCATCAGATAAGAGTGTCCCAAAGCTTCAATCCATTTTCGGCACGAGTTATTTTTATCCGATTGTCTCCAAATTTTGGCTCACTCATTTTTAGATACTCACTCATTTTTAGTGATTTTGAAAAATTACCTCAGTCGTTAGGACACCTTTAATATATATTTTATTTATTTATTTTTCTAAGTCCCGAGAAAATATTTTAAAATTTTCTAAGTTCCAGTCACAAATAATTTTTGCGTTCTGGAGTTAAGAATTTCATTAAAAATGATTTAAACAAAAAAAAAAAAATTTGCCAAATTTTGAAAAATTTTACACGCCCGAGTAAAAATTTTCTGATATAATCATATATAATTTGATACAATCTTATATGAGTTAATATGCTTCCGTATAAATTTATATATCATTCCATTCGGACGGTATTTGACACGATGACCAGGCATTCTGTAATAGGGGCAAAATTGAAAGTGCCATAATGTTTGTTGCCTTAAAGAGTTCCGGTGGGATGTTATCCAGGCTAGCAGATTTGTTGTTCTTTATTTTGCTAATAGCCATCTTTACCTCTTCGAGTAAAGGTGGAGTAGTTGGAATTGATCTACATGATTTTCGGCTTTCGAGAGCATTAAAAGAAGTAAAAGTCTCCTCACTTTCACTTAAGTAGATTTAGGTTTTGAAAAAATGGTGACAATATCGGTAGGGTGACCATTTTTTTCTGAACTCAAATCAGTACGCTCAAGTTTTTATGTTTATTTTTACGTGAAATAACTCTCTGAAAACTCTTTTCTATGACAAAACACTAAAATTTATTTTAAAACTTAAAACATTTTGGTTAAACAAACTGGGGGTCAATTAGTATTTCAGTCAAAACAACTGCCATAAACGGTTGTCATTTTGCAGAAAAGTTAGCTGACCTTAAACAACTTCATTTGAATGTTTTGCTTGTGTCAGCGCAGAAATTATAACGAAAAATTTTTATTTTTTACTTTTTTGCTTAATAATTTGGTATTTAATTGCATCTTAAAACTCCTCTTCTATGATTTTTCGCCGTGTAGGGTCCCTATATTAACCCAAGAAAAAAAAAGACCCGAAAATCGTAACGAAATTCGTACGTGTAACGTTACTGACATTTTGCGTAACGTTACTGACACTGCTTTTATGTCATTTACTTGATTAAAACATAAAATATTAAGCCCACCTTTTGGATAAAAATCATCTTTCATCCTTCCTTTTTTAAAATACTGGGCAATAATAAACATGAACTCTTTCAATTCGCTCATTTTTACACAAACGTTCAGTTACCTCAAAACACACTTCCAAAATCCGGTGACGTTACTGACAGCTTAAAATGGTCATAACTTCACAACAAAACGAGATACAGTAAAATTGTCTGCGTATGAAACAACAGTTATGACGAGAACTTTCATATGCCGCTCTCAAGTTGGGAGAAATAATTGTATTTTATAAAGATATTGACCAAAATATGTAAACGAGCGTGACGTTACTGACGGTGGCCTTGCCCATATATATATTAGAGGTGTCCTTAAAAACGAAAATCACCTTTTTATACCTGGTAGGGTCCTATATTGTTCTTTAGTATCTAAAAATGAGTGAGCCAAAATTTGGGGACAATCGGCTAAAAATAACTCGTGCCAAAAATGGATTGAAGTTTTGGGACATTTTTATAAGAACGAAAAACTCGTTTTTTCTAGTTTTTGGAAAAACATTGGTATTTGATATTTTTTGTTAAATTTTTTGTGAAATAATATGAAAATGGTACTAAATTACCTTTTCAAAACGACTAATAAAATTAAAATCGGATAAAAAATAAGCATTTTACGCATACATGCCCCAGACCATTGTATGGTTTTTAGAGCCAGAATTTAAAAATTTTCAAAATTTTTAGGCAAAAAAATAGTAAAAATTTAATTTTACTTTATGATCAAATTGAAAACATGTTTAAGATTAAAAATAGCAGATATGGTAGTCAAGCTTTTTTTTTATTTGGCGCTGGTAGTGATAAAATTTCCGCGGATTCCAAATAAAATGAGTTTTTCTACAATAATTAAGCAAATTTTTGAAAATTTGTGCTCTATTGTGCGGATCGAAGTGTAAAACGTAAATTCTGTAACTTTTGAGAAATCGGATATATGCAGATATTTTGTATTATAGAAATGTATAACGTCTCAAATTTGTCATTTCACCTCGACGAAAAGGGGTTAAAGATGCCCGAATTCTCAAAAAATTTACAGAATTTATGTATTTCACTTCGTATAATACAATACAGAAAATTGTTTCCCATATTTGCTAAATTATTTTAGAAAAACTCATTTTCTTTGGAATCCGCGTAAATTATATCACTACCCACGCCAAATGAAAAAAAGTTAGACTACCATATCTGTTCGTTTTTATCTATAACATGTATTTAATATAATTTTAAAGTAAAATTTAATTTTTTTTATTTTTTTGCCTAAAAACTTTGAAAATTTTTAAATTTTGGCTTTAAAACCCATACAATGGTCTGGGGCATGTATGCGTAAAATGCTTATTTTTCATCCGATTTGAATTTCTTTAAGCTTTTTGGAAAGGTAATTTATTACCATTTTCATATTACTTAACAAAAAAATTAACAAAAAATAGCAAAACTAGAAAAAACGTGTTTTTTCATCAGATAAGAGTGTCCCAAAGCTTCAATCCATTTTCGGCACGAGTTATTTTTATCCGATTGTCTCCAAATTTTGGCTCACTCATTTTTAGATACTCACTCATTTTTAGTGATTTTGAAAAATTACCTCAGTCGTTAGGACACCTTTAATATATATTTTATTTATTTATTTTTCTAAGTCCCGAGAAAATATTTTAAAATTTTCTAAGTTCCAGTCACAAATAATTTTTGCGTTCTGGAGTTAAGAATTTCATTAAAAATGATTTAAACAAAAAAAAAAAAATTTGCCAAATTTTGAAAAATTTTACACGCCCGAGTAAAAATTTTCTGATATAATCATATATAATTTGATACAATCTTATATGAGTTAATATGCTTCCGTATAAATTTATATATCATTCCATTCGGACGGTATTTGACACGATGACCAGGCATTCTGTAATAGGGGCAAAATTGAAAGTGCCATAATGTTTGTTGCCTTAAAGAGTTCCGGTGGGATGTTATCCAGGCTAGCAGATTTGTTGTTCTTTATTTTGCTAATAGCCATCTTTACCTCTTCGAGTAAAGGTGGAGTAGTTGGAATTGATCTACATGATTTTCGGCTTTCGAGAGCATTAAAAGAAGTAAAAGTCTCCTCACTTTCACTTAAGTAGATTTAGGTTTTGAAAAAATGGTGACAATATCGGTAGGGTGACCATTTTTTTCTGAACTCAAATCAGTACGCTCAAGTTTTTATGTTTATTTTTACGTGAAATAACTCTCTGAAAACTCTTTTCTATGACAAAACACTAAAATTTATTTTAAAACTTAAAACATTTTGGTTAAACAAACTGGGGGTCAATTAGTATTTCAGTCAAAACTACTGCCATAAACGGTTGTCATTTTGCAGAAAAGTTAGCTGACCTTAAACAACTTCATTTGAATGTTTTGCTTGTGTCAGCGCAGAAATTATAACGAAAAACCACCGGATTTGAGAATAAAAAAATCGCGCAGATTCTGAGGACTTTTTTCCATAAGTTTTGATAACTCTTCTTTAAAGATAACTTCCCAGAGAATAAGCACATTTTTTATAATAGCGGCTGATGTTCTGAGTGTTTTTTCCAATAAATTCTAAATAAATTTCCTCACTGAACATCTCAGAATCATTTGTACAATATTGCCAAAGTCTTAATATTGCCATATCGATGAAATTATTGATCAAACAAATGCCTATTTTATGGACCTTGGAAAATCCTATTTTTTTTTTTGGAAGGGATATAAAAATTGGAGAAACGTTGGACTAACAATAAGTGTTTGAGCTAAAAGGAGATTATGTTAAAAAATATTTATTGCAAAGAAATTGTGTTTTAATTGAAAAGTCACGGAAACAAATTAAAAAAACTTTGAAATACAAATGAACATTTTTAAAATATAATTGGAATTTTCTGAAAAGCATTTAGAAAACTTTGAAGTATAAAAGGAAATTATTGAAATGGAATTGGAGATTTCTGAAATGGAAATTTCTGAAATGGAATATTCTTAAAATCATTAAGACACTTGTAGAATACAGATAGAAACTTTTGAAATTAAAAAGACATTTTCTTAAAATCATTTAGAAAATTTTGAAATTCAAATGGAAATTTTTGAAATACAAATATTTTTTTCGGAGAGCAAACTTTAAGACACAAAGGGGCTGATAGGAAGTGATGCCAACGTAGTGATGGTGCAACCATCTCTGTGCGCTCGCATGGCTAACTTTGATTCAGACCATGGCTTATATGTGTGGTAATGGCAGTTAAAGATGTTGTACTATGGTGCTTTCGGAATCCGTGCTGATGTGTTGCCGCTTGGAGGTGCAGTGTGGGGCTGGGGAGGAGAAGTACCTCAAGTGTCTTCGCGACCGGTAACATCAAGGAGATCGGCCTGTACGATTCTCCTTGGTTCTACCCATTTTCCAGACTTCGGGTATGATCAGTTGAGTATTTTGGTCATGTTGAGTACTTTGGTCATGTACTCGACACCCGGCACGTCCAAGTGCTAAAGCATCAGCATCGAAATTCCGTCGGGGCCTAACGCTTTGGATGGTTTCGCGTTATTGATGGTATCTGCAACTTTACTCGACAGAAATACTGGTGGTCCGTCAATGACTGAAAGGTCGTATTTGGGAAGTTTGGTCAGCTGGTAAGTTTGGTCTGACAATTCGTAATCGACAGCAGGGATAAAGCGAGTGGCTGCTGCAGTGACGATTTTCCGAAACAACTTCTCCGCGGAACGTACGTCGGAGGGAGTTGCTAGATCACTGAAGTGGCGGTTGGTAACTCTCTGAAGCCGACTCAGTCTACCTTTTTATGATTTACATAGGCCTTATATTTCCTTCCAGAAAAGCACTGTATGCTAAATTTAATGCGTGTAGCCTTAGTAGTTTTGTCATGAAAGGATAACAAACAAACTAGCATTCTATTTTTATAAATATTATATATGGCATCATATAAATATTCTTACTCGGGAATAACAGGATTTTCTATGTTACAGATTGGTAAACACATGTGAAACAAATCTATTTTTCAATTCTCCATTTCACAAATAATGCAACAAGAGGGAGGATAATAATTCTTAAAAACTTATAAATTGCCCAAAAAAAAATCTGTTGTAGTAGATGAGAAGGAAACTATCGAAAAAGTTGCTGAAATAATAGCAAGGAGAAGTAATCACAAGTTCAAATGGCACAAAATTATTCTGAGCGATGTTTGAATTGCCATCTTGAAACTAGTTCAAAAATTCAAAACTGCAATGCGCGAACTAATGGCAGTTGTTGCATATTTCCCGAAAAGACACAAACTAAAGTTTCAGAAATAATAAGTGATACAAATCAATTACCTGCTAACATGGTAGAAGAAAAATTTCCATCAACACAATCTACGGGAACAATACAAAAAAAAATATGTCAAAAGTTTATTGAAGACGTTGAACTAAAAACATTCAACAGAAGCCGTTTTGAGGAGGTAGGTTTAATTTTATCAAACTTAATATGTCTATTCGATTACCCAAAATTCAAACTGTTTTTACTACAACTGGAAAGTTATGTTTATTTTTTGCATTAAAAATGTCCAACTGTAGTAAAAACAGTAAAAAATAGTAAATGGTAGTAAGGTAATCGAACGGACCTAATATTTCAATCACTGATCATATTAGTAATCACACCCCGAGTAAAAAGGAATTTATATAAATATATTTTATTTAATATATTTTTATAAAACTATATAAAACTAAAAAAAAATAATTTTCTTGAAAATTATAATGACCTCGAGCCAGAATAAACATCCTCACAAAATATAATATTTTAAAGGTCGAATAAAACAATTTTTATTTATTAATAAAAATTAATCAGAACTATATAAAACTATATAAGCAAAAGTATAAAATTATATCTCACTTTGAAAACCAGCAAAAAAAAAATCGAAGTAGTGCAAAACGAAGTAGACTTAAACTACATAAAAAGTGGTAATTAGTGAATAGTTTTTGTTGCAAAAAAGTAGTTTAAAATAACATCCAAATATGTCAATAAGAAGGAAAATAATATGTATTCCACTACTTTACAACAATATATTCGGAATGAGTTTTTTAAAATATTTTTCAAACGTACCCAGCAAAAAAAAATCGAAGTAGTTCAAAACGAAGTAGACTTAGGGGCCTATTCACAAAAAAAGTCATAACTCAATCATAACTCATTTGTTTCCATGTGGTTGTTGTAAACAATCATAAAAAATTCAAATTTTGTTTGAAAATTTCAATAAAATAAAGACCTGCTACCCACATCGTCTCAAAATTGACAAATAATTTTAAATTTTGAGACTTTTTATGATTGTGTTTACAACAAACACAGGGAATATAAAGTTTAAAAATAATAAAATTAGTCATAACCAGTCGTAACTGTGAATAGGCCTGTTAAACTACATAAAAAGTAGCAATTAGTGAATATTTTTTGTTGCAAAAAAGTAGTTTAAAATAACAACCAAATATGTCAAATAACATCCAAATATGTCAATACTTTAGAACACTATATTCGGAATGAGTTTTTTTAAAATATTTTTCAAACGTAATAAAAAGAACATATTTATTTAAATTTATTTAATAGAGTTTTAGTTTAAACTATAGTTTTATATATAATTGAAAGGCAACAAGTTAATATTTGATAGGTTAGAATTCCTGGAATAAAAACATTTTTTATTTTTAATTTGTTTAATCTTAAATTTGGTGCAAACTGATTTTGTTTTTATACCTTTTAATAACAGTATACTCACTTTGTCATTTCGTTTGTAAAATATCGAAAAATCGGTCGAGGGCCCCATAAAGAGAATCGTCGCCTAAAATGCAAAACAAAGTGACAACACTTTTTTCAAAATCAAGTTATTGATTGTGATGCATTGTATTAAAATATATGACTCCACAAAGTTTTAGTTTTATATGGTCAAAAAGTACAAGTTTTACAATCGAAATTTAAAAATATATCTTTAACTTAAAAAACATTTGTTTTTTTTTTTTTTTTTTTTTTTTTTATAATTCCTTTATTTATTTAATCTTTAATACATAGTATTAAATTATAAGTAAAACGTTCAATGTGAACTTAGGGCGCCAACGAATTCTCTCCATCTTTCACGATTTTTTGCTAGGAGTTTTACTTCATCCCATGTCATTTCTTGATCTTCATACTCTTTCTTCACTGTTCTAGACCTTGTGGATTCCATTCCAAGGCAGTGCGGGCAATTTCTTGTGGTGGCTTTCTAAGAGTGTGCCCTATCCAACTCCACTTTCGTTTTTTAATTTCGCTTTCTATCGAGTTAAGCTTTGCGAGTTCAAGCAGCTGTTCGTTAGTGACCCAATAAGGCCAAAATATTTGTAAAATCTGCCGCAGACATCTGTTTGTAAAAGCTTGTAGTTTTCTAAGACTGGCCTTGGTTAAGCTCCAAGTCGTACACCCATACAAAAGGACGCTGGTGACACTGCTGCTAAAAATTCTGATTTTAGTTGTCCTGGAGATGTTGTTTGCACGCCAAATTTTGTAGAGTGACTGAAAAGCTGATCGGGCTTTGTTGATACGGTCAGTGATATCTTTGTCTGATGCACCGTCTGAAGTTAGTGTACTACCCAGATAGCAGAACGAGTCGACTTCTTCTATAACCTCGCCATTAAGATAAAGGGGCATGGTGTTTGCTGCTCCAATACGCAATAGTTTTGTTTTTTTGACATTTATCTTTAGGCCTACTTTTTCAGCGTTCTCGGATAAATGGTGAAGTTTGGCTTGTATGTCGCTGTGCCGGTGTGCAAGAAGGCAGATGTCATCCGCATAATCAATATCATTTAAACGTTCTAATAACTTCCATTGTATGCCAAGGGTGTTATCTGTGTTGGTTTTTTGCATTACACAATCAAGCAAGATCAGGAAGAGAGTTGGTGAAAGAACGCAGCCTTGTCTCACGCCAGACTGTATTTCAAAGGGATGGCTCTCTTTTCCGTTAAAACGAACTGCGCATAGGGAGTTGTTATATAATTCTCGTATCAGATTTATAATTTTATCAGGAAAGCCTTTACAATAAAGTGCAGCCCATAAAGCGTCTCTAGAGATGGTGTCAAACGCACGTTCGAAATCTACAAAGAGTAGGTATAAGGGGCTGTTAAATTCCAACGATTGCTCAATCAGTATACGTAGTGTTGTAACATGATCAGAGCAGGAGCGATTTGGTCTGAAACCAGATTGCTCTTTCCTTAAAATTGTCTCCACATAGGGTGATATACGTTGCAGAATAATAAGGGCTAAAACTTTGTTAATGGTGCTTAGTAGGGTTATACCTCTCCAATTTTTGCATTGGCTTAAATCACCTTTTTTTTGGTATTGTTACAACGGTGCCTTTCTTCCATTCATCTGGTATGCTGTTTGTTTCCCAAATATTACGAATTATTGGTGCTAAAGAGTCCGCTAAAGGTTCGGATCCGTATTTAAAAAGTTCTGCTGGCATGCTATCAGGACCAGGTGATTTGTTGTTTTTGAGTTGTCGGAGCGTGTTTTCGATTTCAGCACGAGAGGGGGGTGATGTTAAGATGGATCTGGTTGGGTGTCGCCTATAGGACAGCCATGGGCAATTATTTACATCGGGATTTGATGTTTGATTTAATGAGGAGCTGAAGAATTCCCGCCATCTTCGGAGTTGTTCTTCTGATGAAGTGAGCTCGCA